>OY856188.1:119966141-120110680 GCA_963693315.1 Diogma glabrata
TTCTGCTACGGTACCCTACAGTTCCGTTTTTTTTTGCTACGAACATTACCTGCATGATCTCTCTATATTCGATCCTGTCAAAAGACTCACCGTATGGATACAATGAGAAAATCCTTTCACTTCTCTTTGAAATTCTATCTCCTTATTTGTAAACATATCTATTCTTAATTCTAAAATGCAACTTGTTTTAAATCCCAACAAAAAAAACTCCAAAACAATATCATGTTAAACTAATAAAATTTTATCTATAATAATTTAACCCAATACTACCCTACACAAACATTTTTATTGATATTATTTTATTGTGATCACATAATTGATGAAGCAATGAAATTTGATGATTTGGAGCAACGAAATTTTCAATCATTTTTAAAAAGCAGGGAAAAACTTAAAATGTTGTTTTTCTATTATATTGTTGATGGCAACAAGAAAATTATAATCAAAATTTTATTATTTCAAATAAAAAATTATTGATATTTCAAAATAAATAAAAATTTATTGTAAGAAATAATTTAATTGGAATTTAATAAAAAAAAATTGAGGAGGGTAAGATTTAAATGTGTTAAATTATGGTGTTTTCCATTTTCAGTAATAAAGCGTTGCTAGAAGTTAGAATCCAATAGTATATATCGTTAATACGAAATGAGTTCTCCCTAAAATTCTTTAAACAATTCTCACTATTGAAAAAAAACAATATAAATCAGAATTTAATAAACATCAATTTAATCCATCAAACATAAATCTAGATTTAATAAAGTATAATATTAAGAATACATAAATTATCATGATATGACATTTCAATCGAATATTAAATTTCACACTAAAAAAATTTATCGCGATGTATTTCTACCCTCTAAAAACAAAAATAAAAATAAAGAAAAAAATTTAATATGAATGAACTCATGTCAATCTTAATATTATCAGCATTTAAATTTTATGTTTATTGAAGTATATATT
The DNA here is from genome assembly GCA_963693315.1 of Diogma glabrata. Classification (NCBI taxonomy): domain Eukaryota; kingdom Metazoa; phylum Arthropoda; class Insecta; order Diptera; family Cylindrotomidae; genus Diogma; species Diogma glabrata. The sequence goes on from OY856188.1 coordinate 119,967,099, forward strand.
TTTTTATTCGCTTACATATTAAAGTGTTTCTTTATTACTGTGATTTGCGGCTTTAAAGTATCACTTTTCAACTATTTATTTTGTTGTCATAGCTACGTCCAAAAAAGTAAAAAGCATTTGTATTTGTTTAAATTCTATGAAAAATAAAATTTTTTATCAAAGCAACCCTCAAATTCAAAATTTCATTATCCAATTAAAATAGTTGTTATCATTTGTTGTCATTGCTACACAATAATTTGGAAAAAATAATAAATATTTTGTCAAAGGTTACTTGTTCCACATATTTTTATTTTAAAATTTATGAAAATTTATAATTTTAATTTAGAATAAACAACTTTTTAAAATATTTTGCTTGCGGCGAATAAAAAATAGTATATGATGCACGGACGTAAGCTATTTTGGACTTAATGTGGGTGCAAATCTCGGCTAGCGCCTCGATTTGCAAACTCCACATCCGTCCAAAATCTTTAGCTTTACGTCCTAGCATCATAATGTACTATTTAAGGTGAATATATACATCTATTTGATTGAAAGTTAGATGTTAGGTACATTGAAAAGCTAATAGCAAAGTGGAATTTTTTTTATTAAATTTGAAGGTTTGTTACAAATGTTAAGTTTGGTTTTAATTAATATCTAGAAATGTTAATTAAAACTATACATAGAAATCAAATCTCCTAATGATCAAATAACAATAATTTTATCTTATAGAACAATTTTCAATCGAATTGGCTCGAAACCGAATTAAAAAGAGTTTTAAAATTTCGATATTTACTTCGACTCTGTCCAAAAGCGTGCCATGCGAATTGTGGGTAATCGAAATTTAACATCAAATCTTCATTCCCTACAACATCGTCGCACTGTTGCTAATCTCATTGCCGATCAGCAGTGCTCGGATGAAATCGAATCCATCATGCCACAACCATATGGTTAATGCAAACAGTCAAACTGTTGAGATCACTCACTGTCATAGTGACAGATGCAGAGAGATTTCTTTGTCAGTACATCGTACAAATAGAATGCTTTGCCCGAATCAATAGTCTCAAGGTCGTTCAATCCACAAAGGTTTAAAAAAGAGTTTTATCAACACCTCAGAGCGCATGTTGTTGTGACACATATTGTAATTCCTATAACACAACACTTTCGCCTAATAGCAATCACATTTCGGTTTGCGAATCTGGAATAATTACATAAAATCGATACAAAATAATATTTGCTTCAGTGTCTTAGAGGTGTTTTGTCAAATTTTTTGAGTTTAGATGTTGGCAGCTGTATGTTTAGTATACAATTGCAATTATTATAAATATACAATTGCACAAACATGTTTCAAAAACATTTCTTCGTTAATGTTTTTGAAGTGTACATGATCACTGGTGGTGTGTTAAAAAAGCTGTTATAACATATTCACAAAAAAAAAGTTATATTATACACAAGAGCCGTATAAGTAAGACCTAATATGGCAAATCGATCTCCAAAATTGATTCAGCAGCTGTACAGGTACAGAACGGTGTAGTTAAGGCAACCGCATGTAATGTTTATGTGAAAATTAAATATAGTTCAACCAATTGTGGATTATGTCATTATTTGGATTATTGGCAACCCAATTTTAAGTTTGTTTCTACAAATTCTTTTACAAAACATTTTTATTTATATCTCCTCCACTCTAACATGAAATATTGGTCTATATCAGAGGTTGTGGAGGCCTTTTGAGATTTTTGTTGCGGTTTTATCACATATTTTGTATTTTATACATTATACATTTTTTCGTTGAAACATTTCAACATTTCTGTAAAACTTTTTAAATATTTAATCATTTTTTTCGAAAATATTTGGTGTAGTCGACTTTTTTCGTGATTTTGGTTTAAAAATAGCGCAGTAACAATAACCCATTAATACTAAGTTTATATCGCCGATAGTTAAATAGAATATAGTACATTTAGCTACAAGAGATGGAAGGAAATAACACTCCTTTTTCGTGAGTGAGAACTTGTTCGCGAGACGCGTTAGCGTCGAGTGGGACAATTTAACGAACCTAAAATATTTTTATCTCGCGTAGAAAATTGCAATATTTTCTACGATGTTAAGTAAATAATAAACAATATTTATTCAAAAATCAAAATTCAATTCATTCAAAATTAATATTCTTTTTTTAACAATTACTTTGATTTAAAATTTTTGTAAAGCTACATGAAAATACCATAACTACAATTTGTTATTTAGCGAAAATGATTTTACACTAGTTGAAAAAAAAAGCTTTTCACAGGGGATTAAACCTGCATGAAAATAGACTTTTAATTAGCTATCGTAGAAATAGCATATTATTCAATTAGTAGCTAAAGTGCTACTTTTTGTATTGAATCTATAGTTCGACAATTATACATGTTTGACAATTATAGACGAAACATAAAAAGTGAGTTTAGCTCCGAATTGATAAACACTATTTTTTCGGCAAACGTTTAAATTTTTTATAAATATGAAATTAATAATTCAAAACTTTTATAAATATGATTTTTTATCGTCCGTGATAGTTACTTCCAAAAAAGAAAAACAAAACATTCAAATTCTTATAAATAAAATTTTTTGTCAAAGCAGCAAATTTTTATTCTATTCAAAATTTCATAATCCAATCAAAATATATGTTATTTTTTTGTTGTCATATTTATACAATAACTCAAAATTTCATAATCCAATCAAACTATTTGTTATTTTTTATTGTCATAGTTATACAATTTATTTGTAAAAAATAACAAACATCTTAAAAATATGGAGAGATATGACGACTTTTTCTGCCGCCGTAAAAAATTGAAATTACTTCTGTGCAGCCGTAAAAAAAATTAAAAATGGCTTTACTTTACAGCCGCTTTGATTATACGTCAAAAAAGTAAGACTTTAATAGTTCAAATTATAGACTCGTATAATATATAATGGGTTATATATTATTAAAATTGAGCAACTCTTATATACTTATAATATTATATACATTGATAGTATTATAATATTATAATATAATGTTGCTTGTTTAAGTGACAGCAGCAATGAAGTTAACATTTGAACCACATTTAGTTTATGTAGTTCTAATGCTAATTTCATTGTTTGCACTGAGTTGAAGTTATTGAGTTATTTGAAAATAATATTATAAAATTTCTTTTTGATGCAAAGAAAGTTCCGATTGAAATACGGGAATTGAATGCCTATGTTTACGCGAACATGCTCATCAACTTCTTCCGTGCTTTGGAATTACTTACTGTTGCGAACAAGCTTTTTAAGATTAAGATCAACTTAAAGACTCAGATAGCTGATGTTCGTTTAGAAGACAAACTGAAAGTACTTGTTACTAAGATGGAACTTAATATAAAGTTTTTATATCAAGTTTCTAACACAAATGTCCCATTAAAATTTTATTTTATGAACTATGTATGTTTTTTAATTAAATATCGATTTAATAAAATAAAATGGATTTGTGAAATTATCATTTATTGTCTTAAAATTTTATTTTTCGTGCTCCCAGAAAAATAGCAATATGTATATATTTAAGGAATTTTGTTTTTGCCACAACAACATATAGATATGTATCTTTTAATACTTAAGGCCCACAACAAAATGCGTGATGATGTGTGGATGGACGCTTTTTTAAACTTTTATGGATTGTCCCGAGACTATTGATTTGGGCAAATCATTCCAATTGTACGATGTACGGACACAGAAACCTCTCTGCATTCTGTCACTATGACAGTGAGTGAACTCAACAGTTTGAGTGTTTGCGCAAACCAATCGACGATTAAAATTGGGAAAAGAATAAGTTTAAAGCATAGTGGAATTTGATTTCATCCGAACACTGCTGGTGAGTGGTGACGATATTTATAAAAAAACAACGAGATCTGAAACAGTGCGACGATGTTGTAGGGATTTAATATCACGATTTAATGTTAAATAAACAATTCGTTTAGCACGCTTTTGAACAGAATCCAAAAGAGCCAAAATAGTAACAGATGCACCCCACCAAACTTGATAACAATACTCGTCATAATGCGCCATATTTACGATTTGCCAAATTATAATTTGCTTTTAATGGTAAAAAGGTTCCCCATACCTGGTCTATATCATATTTTATTATGTGATAGGATTTGTTATTTAGTTATCCATTTTGTAAAAAAATGATTTGCTTAAAAGGGTTTTATGTGTTGTTGTGACACATACTGTAGTTCCTACTACACAACACATTTTAGTAACAAAAAAATTCGAAGGCTTCTATTTTGAACTGAAAATTTTGTAACGACAGGTCTATTTCGAATTTGACTCTAAAACAAGAGAAATCGTGTTTAAAGAAATTCTCTAATAATTTGCTTTTTTATTTCTTTGAATTGTAACAAACGTAAAGACATTTTTGTGTGCTTTAATTAATCAATTTTTTCGATAATTGTTTTGTTGCATCATTTAATTTAAATTAATTCAATACCGAACAGAAATTTGTCAGGGCTCAAATAGAACCTTTCCAGGTTTACCCTGATTGGGATAACCGGATCACGTCCTGATTCGGATAGCCGGACCAGACCCTGATATAAAAATACACACTATGCAAAAAAAGATACATAAATAATGTATTTCGTATTAAAATCTAGAATAACAAATAATAAAATCAGAATAAAATATACCACTTATACCACCATAGTCTTCCAGCCGAGAAGCGGGAACTAAAGTTTAGGTACGTGACATTTTTTTAGTTTTGTATTTCTAAAAGAGATATTACTGTTGTAAATTTTAACTAAGTGTAATTTTATTAAGTAAAATAGGAATAAATAAGGTAGACCCTAATAGGGAAATCATATATGATTTTTGATAGGGGCCGGGTACTACAGGGCCAATAGGGTATTCTAAACCAGGCATGGAAAAGGTCCACATCAGATTACCCTTATAGGGCTTGCTATTTCTGGACTGATCAGGCCCCTGTTTGTATTCAGGTTTTCCCTAACTAATTTCTGTTCGGGTTTTTTCATTGAAATTGTTATTAACTTCATTCAACTCTGTATTGTATTTGTATATAACACATAATTTAAATCAATCTCACTCTGTGGTCCGGACAAATGTAGTTTCCCGTCCTTATCACCGTAAACGGGTTTGAAAGTGTTTTTCCTTTGTTTGAATAATGAAACTGCTAACTTTGGGATGAGGTTATTACTTAAAATTTTTCAGTGTACTTGTTTGTGCTATTTACTTTTTTTTGAATCATAAACTGCAAACTTTGGAATGAGGTTCACATTACTTTAGCTTTTTTCAGTGTTTAAGTGACTATCAGAATGGTATTAGAACATTTTATTTCAATTTCATTCTTTTAAAATTTTATTTCTATTTCATTCTTACGACATATTTTTAAAGTTTGAGTAATTTTATTTATTAAAACCAACTAATTGGATTATGTATTCTGCTATATAACTTTTTCCATGAATATTATGACAAAAATAATATGAGTTAAACGGAAGCTACATAATCATATGTAGTATTTTGAGTTTTATTTATTTAAATTGCTTTCAAATTCAATTATAACCTTATAGATAAGTAATAAGCTTAAAATATTGATAACCTTGTTATTGGTAAAATACAAATGGGAAGCACCATGTCGAGTAATAATTATATAATGAAAAAAAAAGAAGTTTTAACCTCCAATTGTTTTGATAAGTGAAAAATATTAACCTGGTTATTTGTTAAAACAAACCGGGTGGCACCACCATCTTGAAGTTTAATAGTTAAAAGCAACAAGTTTCCACATCTAATTTTTTTAATGTGTGGAAATGTTAATTACCTGGTTTTTGGTAAAAAACTGATTTCGACGAAATGACATCTATTTTTATAAAAAAAGAAAGACGTATTTCAACTTCCAATTTTCCAAAGTCTTCAAATTCTTCAAACTTTTGGAAATGAACCATATGCCAATGGTGGATTGCATTACATTTATATACATTTCATGGTCTGACACTGCATAAGACTCATTTGCAGTTTTCGAAACTAAAGGTAAATTTATAAAACCTCAAAAAAATGAAATACTCATTTTTTACTTGAAATGCTTGCTGCAGAACGCGTAGGAAAAATTGTTTAGGAACTGGTTCTCTAAAATGAACTCGACTTGAGTTTCTAAAATATGGCTGTCTATATTATATTTTTGTAACGTTTAACGTGTAAACGGAACAGATGATAAAACAAAATACGTACAAACCTCATGCATTTCACTTAATTATTGTGTTTTTTTTTCCTAGAAATAAAACAAAAAAAAATTTCCTTTTCTTCAATGAGCTTACAAAATAACTTCAACAAGGTATTATTTATATAAATTTACATCAATTCCATCACAATTTTTCTTTTATTACCATCTCAAAATAAAGTGTATAAGGTTACAAAAAACAAAATTCCCATAAAATTTTATTGCACGAAATTGAAACATAATAAAATTTGGAAAAGTTAAAAAAAAAGAAAATTTGCTACATTTTTTTTTTGTTTTTTGATTTTCTACATCATAAAATTTCTTTTTCCTCTTTACACATATTTGAACATTTAATAATGTTACTCGATTAAGTACGAATATTGTGTTATTGCAATTGGTTATTTTCATTATATTTTTACCTTTTTTTCTATCTTTATTGTCTCTGTATTCTCTATAACAATAATTACATAATTTTAATTTGTTTTTCGTTAATTTAAATTATCCGTCGATATGGAAAATTTACTTTTCTATTTTCGATGGTTTTTACGAGAATTTTTCATTATTTATATTATGGTTTATTTATGGATATTGGGTTTGTAATGATTTTCTGTATGTTAATTTCATCAAATCAAATTTTCTCGCGTACACGAAATATTCTTTCATACACAATAAATAATTTTGTAATTTTCACCTCTCAATTTTAAATTTTCTACAAATGTGTTAGCGTATACACTTTGGTTCAAGTTGTTGCATTTTTTTTACTGTGTTTTTTTATTACTATTATTTTTAGGTTAAAATGATGATTGGGTTGTGAATGGTGAATTGGTTTATGATGGTGATGATTATCATCATCATCAAAACACACAAACCACAAAATTCAAAATTAACAAAACGAAATATAAAGAAAAAAATAAAAGAAATAAAATGTCATTGCAATAAATATGTTCATGCAATATTTAGATTTCGTTTAGGACCTTGTTGGGATGAAGATTAGTTCATTGTATATGTGAATTGTTTTTGATTTTGATGCGGAGCATGGGTTAGACATCTTATTTGTATCTCTTACTTTATATGTAGCTTCGGCTAAAAAGTGAATGTGACTCAGACTGAAACTCAAACTTTGAATATATGATTATTTTCGGAGTTACAGCGGCTTTTGTGACGCGGAAACGGAACCGGTCGGGCAGAGTGAATCAAACAATAGACGGCGGACGTTGCCCGACCACCTTTCATACTCCATATATGTTTGAAAATCTATAATCCAAAGGTCATTATAACGTATTTTGTTGTACAAATTTTCATATTCAATTTGGTGGAAAACTTCATTGTTTATTCGTCTATAGTTTGGTTCTTGTATTTTGAATTTTTTTTTAATGTTTGGAAATGTCAAAAAACAGAAATAAATTTTTTTTTTTAAATCGTCGCCATTTTGTGAAATTTCGACCAGGACGCACTTTTTATAGTCTGCAATTAATCAACCTATTTTTTTAATATTCTTGAAATGTCAATAAACGTTCTGTAAAAAAATTGATACTGAAAATGTTTTTCTATTTCTCTTATCTTACTCTAAAAAATGTCTAAAATTTAGGTCTATAGACAGAATAAAAAGAATAAGGCTACGTACAGAGTGAAAGCGTTGAGCGGTGCTGTGCGCAAAGCGGTGCTGAAAGCGTAGACAGCTTCAAAACTGCACACGTATAATCAAATGAGAGTGTTCACAGTAAAGCGAAGCTGTAAGTGGTGCTTAAGCATATTCGCAAGTGGTGCGCTTTGAAACTGTTCTGTGCAGTTTTTGAAGCTGAATAGCATGCGTTTTGATTGTTTTTGTATGATATAATAGATTATTTTTTTGCTGCACATTTGTTGTGAGTTTTTTGATTTTACGTATTTTCAATTGATTCATTTGCAAAAGGTTTTATTTGGTGATAAGACTTAAGAAGTGGTATGGTGGCCTTAAGAACGGTACCAAAAATAGAAACTTATGACGTAGGCTAATATAGATAAATAGAAGCGTCTATTCAATAGTAAAACAGAGTTTAAATTGCTGAACAACTATCTATTGTTAATATTCTCTGCCACCTTTAGAGGATAGAAATGTACCTATAATTGGCCCAAAAGAGAACGATCATTTGCTTGAGCTAATTAGAGAGCTAACCGTTTCTCTACAATTATACATTATAAGAACATAATGTCTAACCTAAGCCTTTGCTTATAGTTTCATAAAATAATGCGGATAACATTTTTAAATTTATTATTCGAAAAATGCTTTTACAAATTCATACTAACCATGTATTTGAACCTGAGTATATGCATCAAATTAAACTTTAAACATTTGATAAGCATGTAGCACCAATGCTCAGTAAAATCTTATAATAATTATATATAGGGTAGATTTACATTCATCCTTATCCTTCGGTGGCATCTTCGGAGACGTTAATATATAATTCATTAGAACGAACAATAAACATGAACAATAAACAGCAACCCTTAATGTCGCTAGATCAAATTTGATTGAGTCATTAAACATTGATTTAAAAACAATCTTGGATTGAGGTGTTGCTAATAGCGTTGAATTTAGCACGAGCAAAACTCAAGTTTGCCATTTTTCTAGGTTATCAACACCAAATCTGTTTTCATTAAAGTTAAATTCAAATGATCTGGAAAATATCGTAAGGTTTTTAATAGCGTGTTGATTCTTTTTAATATATAAGTCATTTATTCGTCCCTGCATGGAATATTGTTCTCACATTTGGGGTGGAGTCTATGTAAGTAGTTTGAAATGTCTTGATTGATACAGTGGATAGCTGTTAAATTGATCGGCAATTTAAATCTTACTAATGAGCTTGATTCATTGAAACATAGGAGAGATGTCGCTGATTTGAAGGTATTTCACAAGTATATTATGGATGAACGGGAGATCAAGTCTGCGGAGATCAAGTCAATTTTGCCTGAAAGTGCAAACGTCGTGCGTTACACCAGAGCATCAATAGCAGTTTTGCGGTCAAAGTGACAAGATGTAGAACTGTCGCTTTTCAATGCCTAACTTTAAATTTAAAAACAATTTTTAACTTTAAATTAAAAAAAAAAAAAAATAAATGTAAGAATATATGTTGTAAGTCCTGTAACAGTCATTTATTTGTAGTATAACGTTTCACGGGTCCCAAGAATTAATTAATTTACTATGTATTAGTACATGTTCGGAATGAAAATTACAGTGATCGAAATGACGTCCCTGTCGCAAGATATCTGTTGATTTAAAATCTGTTTATGAGGAAAACCTTTAACTGTAATTAATTCTGTAATTAAAGATTTTGATTTATTGATTGTTAATTTTATTTTCAAGATTGTTTTGAATTGCAATTGAACGATTGCTTCGCCTCTTCCCAATTTTTTGAGAATGAAGTTACGCGTAAACGCTTTGGAGCCAACGATATATGTTTTATTTTTATATATTTAACTTATTTGAATTTAAATCAACGTATATTTTTATTTATTGTGCTTTTTACGTGATAATCGATCGATAAAAACCTCTATTTTTGCAGTTGAAGTTTTAAAGAAAAATTGAAAGCATTATTTGCTCCAAGAAAAGTTTCCAGTAGAACGGTCAGGTGATGCGGGTCCGAATGGTTTTGACGAAAATAAATCGTCATTAAAGATCAAATGTAATGTCGCGCTGTTTCTGGCAATTTAAAATATAAAAATTGTGCTTTGTGGATACACAACGTTATCACCGGCACTACCTTATTTGAATACATCCGGCGCTGATCAGGTTTTTCGTATTTGACCCCTAAAGCCGTGCATTCACATAAAACAGAAACAGAAACTGAAAATTTTCAGTTTCTGTTTCTGTTTCAGTTTCTAATTTGGTTGACGGTGGTGAATAATAAAACAGAAACAGAAACCGAATTTTAAGATGGCAGCTGTCATATTATATTATATATGTCAAAATTAAAATATATATATTTAACCCAATCCATATATATTTAACCCAATTAAAATTGAAAAAATTATATTAATATAAAAAAAATATTGTAATTCAATAAACTGTGTATTTTATTTTTCATTCATATAAATAAAAAAATAACACAATTTTGTAATGTACAGTGAAGAAGAAATTTATTTTTTTCGTTATCGCACATAATAATATCCATCAAAAAAAATCGAGCTAAATTCAACGTAAATTATTTTTGACTAAATATTTATTTCTTAAAATAATGTACAATCCCGTTACAAAAATTTAAAATAATATGGTCACGTGACAGTTTCTGGACCAGAAACAATTAAATTTTAATTGTTTCTGGTCCAGACAAAACAGACGAATTTTCAGTTTCTGTTTCTGTTTCTAAATTAGGTTTCTATTCCTGTTGCTGTCAAATTTGTATGAAATTCGGTTTCTGTTTCTGTTTCTGTTTTATGTGAATGCACGGCTTAACTGAAATTTCAATTGGTTAAAATTCACTAGAGTATTATCCATTTCAGAAATATATAGTTAAAATCGTTTCATGCATATTTTAGTTAACGCTTTTCGGCTGAAAGACTATAATAATAGTGATTAAGGTAGTATGCATGTTTTAATTTTTTCCATTGTAATTTTTTATTTTAATTTGATTAACTTATGTATATTATATATAAATATATATCAGGGTCTGGTCAGGATATCACAATCAGGACCTGATCTGATTGGCCCAATCAGAGTCTGATCCGGTTATCCCAAATAGGAACTGATAGGTCAAAAGCGTTGCACTTATGATCAGGGCCCAATCAGGCTGCCCTACAAATGCCTGATCCGGACTAAGGCAAACCTGATCAGGACCTTACATGAGCCCTGACAAATTTCTGCTCGGGATATTATAACTGGAGTATAACTTAGTTTGAACTGCACAAATTTAGTACTGTAAATTGTTTTTTTAATTAGGCACTTATCTCAAAGATACTAAGTAACTATTAATTTTTCACAACTGTTATTGGCGTTTTAATAAAATTGGTCCAAATTTTTAATAATTTTGGTTCAATTAAAATTAAAATATAATCAAATGTTTCTATGGACATTCTACTGCATTCAAAAAATTTAGTTTTATCCTCCCGAAGTTGAGGATATAACTGATGAAATTCACCTTTGATTTGTCGATCTAAATTGATCTTATGTATACCACTTTTCGTTTTTAAATTTTTTAACCGTAAATAAAGACTTTCAGTTAAGAATAACTCATCTTCTGATGATGAATTCATTTTCAAAAATGACCATTAAATCAATTTTTGTGCTAGCATTTAGCTTCGCGTAAAGCATTACTGTGTGCAGTCAACCGCTTTGCTCCAGCGCGAAACAGCACCGCTTTGCGCACAGCGCCGCTCAACACTTTCACTCTGTACGTAGCCTAACAACCTAGACTTAGATCTAGAATAATACTATCTAGGGTAAAACTGACATTATTTTTTAACTTCATATAAAGCTTGCATTAAAGTTTTTAAACGTCCTAAAACCAAAATATTGATTCTCTTCATATCCATTTTATGGGGTCATATAAAATCTCATTTCAACTGATAGAGAATACAATTCAAATCGTCCACACGGGATATATTTTCCATCCAATTGTAATGATAATTATTTTCGTTTTTTTTGTAGATGTGCATTTTCATTGTTATTATTTGCAATTTTATTGGAAAAATAAAATTAAAAAAAAACCATTTTTAAATTATATTTTTTAACATAATTTCAGTTTATAATTGTAATAGTTGTGTTTTGTTGTTACTGTGCATAACGATTTTGAATTGGAATTTTCATAAAGACATTATTTATTTGGGGAGTAAAAAAGAGGCACGTTAATAAATGATTAAACTTTGGCATAAATTTGTTTTCTATGTCAATTTTAAATTACATTTTTAAATGTATCTTGCTTTATGTCATTTTGTTCAAAGTGCATTTGACTTTATATAAACGGTTATTTAAACTAAAACAATGACACATAACGAGAGAATAGGGCTATTGTAAACGTTTTGAATTCTATAAGTTTGTGTTTGAGGCAATTTCATAAATTTGTTTCTTTAAAGCAGTGATAGCAAAAACGTGCCACGCGTGCCAAACTCGGACGTGCACTAATTTCTCTGGCACATCAAAGATTTTGATTTTTTTTTTCAATAAAAATTTATAATTTTTTCTAAGACCTAAAACATTAAACTGACCCTCTTTTTTATAAATCGTTATAATTATACCATCGTTAGCTGTTGAGTTGATTAAATATAAGTGCATTAATAAATTAGCTCTTCAAGATGATACTGGTGCAGACCACAGTCTTTCGAACTTCTGACTCAATGTCCGAACTTCATCCACGGATGCTATGTTAGCAACTAGAGTAGGATTTTTAAGATTTGCACTCAGACCTTTCCTGGTAATCTGGATCATTTCCGTTCCAGAAAAAGGATGGACCAACCGATGATTCAATGCCCCAGAACACGGTATTCCAAGCGCTTGCTTTTGGCTTTTGTACTCAGGAGTTTCTTTCTTGGCACTGGGAAAGTCACCACTAGATGTTCATGGGCTAAATTCAAATAATAGCGATCTGTAGCTGCCTTGAGGTATCGGGGATTGACCAAAGGTTGTCCCAGTTCACCCTGTAAAAGAGCTAAACTCTTTAATAGATTTCTTAACAAAGCACTTGTTATTCAATGATATTAATTTTCATTTCTTCACTATTAACCTTAGGCTTAACCAAATAAAACTGACACTGTAACTGTTGGCTATTTATTATTCTGGGAAACTCAATGTATAATTTATTTTAGCTAAATTGCATTAAAGGAACTTAAAAATTCAATTGTTTCTGCTAATCAGTGGTTATTTATTTTAATATTTATTCAGTTGAATAATTATATTCACAAAAATAACAATTATATTCATTTAATTAGTTATACATTTATATTCAGTTAAATAATTATTCTCAAAATTAAAAATATTTTAATTGATTTGAAATGAACATTTAGGCAAATAGTTCAAAAATTATTAACGAAGTTAATTATAATAGTATATTAAGAAACTAGTTTCATAATCGACGATTTTATCGCACGCAATCTGTTTAGAAAACGACCCGCGCAGCGGGTTAATCTATCTAAAGGATAAGTGCGATAAAACGTCTTATGAAACGAGTTTTTTATACTATTTTTTCTATTTTGCATTTTTTGTCTTGAAATTTTAAAAAATATTTTTTATGTTTTAATGTTTTAAAGAAAATTTCTAAAAATTTCAATTCAAAATAGTAAGCTCTGCGTTTCATCATATTTCTATATATTTTTTTGTTGTAAAACTAGCTTTCATAAAATGTGTATTTTATTAAAATATAGTCAATTTGATATTTTGTTATTATTACTAATTATTTTAATTAATTAAAATATTTAACACTAATTTAGATTATTTTTTAATAGTAAGATTAATTAATAAGAATAATTTTATTTATATAATTATTCGTTTTAACTTTCACTGACGTTTGTATGACCAATGTGACCAACCTTGAAAAACAAAACTTTGCGTATCTTAATGAAGGCCATTTCGATACGCATTCGGGTATCGAAATGACTTTATTTTAGACGCAAAATAGAAAAAATATATTTTAAACTTATAAGCTATTCTAAATTAATTGATCTAGCCTTGATCTATCAACTTTAGTATGCGGTGATCCTTAACACACCTGATCCCTACTGGCAGCCGCCTCCACAACGACTCAAATTGTTTCTGTGGTCCTACCGAAAACCTCCGAGCGGCTATGTTGTAGCAGCGTTATGATGACCCTGTGCGTAAACTGATTGTAAAGTGTAATGGATAGTCTGGCATAATGTCAGAACGCAGTGTATTACAGTCGCAGTTTCCTTAGTTGTTGTTCCTTATATTAATCTGTACCACTTGTAATAGATTCTCATCCCTTCGTCATCAATAGTCATATTTCATGTAGTTTCCTTAACCCATAGTTTCCTTATATTTCTTAAAATCTGACTAAATCTGCAATAGGTGGACGGACGTATAGGAGAGGGAAAATGGCACTAATTACCCTGATTTATTTATTCATTAATATAATATAATATTGGTTAATTTGAATTAATTGATAATTTTCTTTAATCATCATCCGTATAACCGCTAAACTTTAATCAGAATTTAATCTTACCACACACTAAAATTGACGCGCGCTATATTTCCATTCGACTGTTCTCGCCATACTACTTGGGTTTGAATTTTTTTCTAAAACACAAACCGTAATGAAACAACGAAATTTTCAAAACCTCATAACGGCTACGTGTATTTTGTTTCCAATCGTCAACATACAACGAATTACTATTTTTGCTTTGTTAAACATTTGATTTATCTTTGTATGAGTGTTTTGCTTTAAACAATCCTTCCGTTATTAAACTGAACTTCACTGTGCTGATATAGTAGAGTGTAGTTTAATAAATGTCCAAACATCATAACATTGATCGCATCTGCATTTAATTCATTTTGGATTCAATTATAAATCTTATGGATGTGTCAGAAATATTCTGTATCCCAACCTTATTCTCGTACAATATTATCAAATAGTAAACGGTTTTGTGAACTATAATAAGTTCCCAATAATTTGAAAATCTGATGTAAATTAATTATCTCCCATCTAAATACTTTATTCGAGTTACTGCGAGATTAAAAATTTGACTATATAATGAGCACGGTAACTTATTCTCTCTCTTAGTCCAATTAACATTTCGTATAGTGCACGTCAAAATCTGCTACCTTTTCATTTTTGTGTTTGACGTCGCTTAAAAAAATAAGAAATTAGTTTAATTTCAGTTTTGGCTATTGTGATTTAGCCGGATATTATACATTAATTTTTGACAGATTGAAATCGGTGGTGTAGAGAATTGTGTTATTTTGTGGACGTGGAACTCTTTTATATTCTTTGTTGGATAATAACGGCCGGAAAAAGGGATTCATCCAGTGGAATTGGGTTATGGATAGTTATATCCGATAATTGAAAAGCGTGAATTGCAGGGAAAAGAAGGAAATTTTGACGAGATCGATCACAATTACCACAAAAGAAATTTCAGAGTATCAGGTATGATTCAATAGATTATTAATATGACTAGTGTGGTAGAATTACAATTTCAGTAACGGGATAGCTAATTTTTAGTGATAACCCCTAAGGTCAATCAATAAGTAATACGATAAAATCCATGTGATTACACCATTTCGAACGGATGATTAGAAAATTAGTCCTACACCAGTATCGCTAGTTTTTCTTTTGTGTGTCCGTAATACAGGGCGTGGTCAAGGTCACGGACAACTGGAAAACCAAGAAGAATTTTATTTGTGTATTGTTTTAATTTATTATATGAGAGGAAAACCTTGCATGTGATGTCAATTCCTACGAAACCGCAACCAAACAAAATAGGTTGGCTATGATAATGATGATGAGAAGGTCACCTAACTAGTAGTGACAACGTCCGCGGTGTTTAGTGAAAATTAATTTATTAACTTATTGGAACAATTTACGTACCGCCATTAGTATTTAGTTTGATTATTAGTAGGATCATGATGGATGCTCATATCCAGTAGTAAAAAGTCAATCTGTGTTTTGTGATGAATATTTCATTAATTAGGAACAGTTTACTTTTGATTATAAAGTGTTTACTGAACTCAAGCAAAATCTACCAGTTTGATGAGTATTATTTTAATAAGCCTTGCACATAACTAGTATTAATAACATAAGAACATAAGTTGTGTTTTGTGAAGTTTAATTTAAACATAAATAGAACAATTTCTGTACCGTTACTAGTAATTATTTGGAGTATTATTATTTTAATTTAGAAATGCACTTAACCAGTAGTGATTATGTAAATCTGTGTTTTGTGAAGAATATTTACTTAATTTAGAACAATTTCTTTGATTATAATGTGCTTATGGAACAAACAAAAACAAAAATACCTAGTTTGATTATTCATGATAATTTTATATACCAATAATTGTATTTCCTCTGGATTAAAATGGGGCTTGCATCAAACCAAAATTAATGAAGCGCCACATCTGTGATATTTATTTCAACTTGTGCAACATAGTATTGATATACCGTTGTTACGTCATCAGTCTCCACTTTTGCAACGCAGTTCTGTGCAATATTTTGGGGTCATCATTGTCAACTGTTTGCAACGAATTTTTTTTTTGATATATACAGATTTTTGCGTGGTTCAAAATTTTTCAACGGGCATTTTTTTTTTACCAAGTTGTTGCCTGGTATTTTCTACGCATGCAACTATAACTAATATATTTCAATGCAACATTTAATGGTGATTTTTACCACTACTGTGCTTCAAATAATATGCAACGTAACAATTAATTGTGATTTTTACCACCTCTGTGCTTCAAATATTGTTCAACGCAACATTTAATAGAAATTTGTGCTGTAACCAACGTATTTCAACCATACTGTAATGCAACTTTGAAGTCCACCTTTTGCTAACATTACCTGATCTCAAAGGTTAGACTTTGGTTATATTTTCATATTTTTCAACGCCACTTTGACGTCCGAATCTTGCTATTGCTACTGTGGTTTAAATGTTTAACGCTGATGACTGCAAGCTTATATAACGTTCCTACTTATCATTTTTGAGTCAACAAAATTTTACATCAATTACATCATTTTTGATTCAACAAAATTTTACAAATTTATATACCGTTTCTACGTATCATTTTTGATTCAACAATATTTCACATCAATTACCTCATTTTTTGATTCAACAAAAGTATACGACAATTACAACATTTTTGATTCAACAGAATTTTACAAATTTATATAGCGTTTCTACGTATCATTTTTGATTCAACAATATTTTACCTCAATTATATCATTTTTGATTCAACAAAATTTTACATCAATTACATCATTTTTGATTCAACAAAAGTATACGACAATCACAACATTTTTGATTCAACAAAATTTTACAAATTTATATAACGTTTCTACGTATCATTTTTGATTCAACAATATTTTGCATCAATTGCATCATATTTGTTTCAACCATATTTTACCACAATTACATCGTTTTTGGTTCAACCATATTTTACAACAATTACATCTTTATGTGATCCAACCATATTTTACAACAATTACATCGTCTTGGATTCAACCATATTTTGCATCAATTATATCATTATTCGATTCAACCATATTTTACCACAATTACATCGTTTTGGATTCAGCCATATTTTACAACAATTGCATCTTTTTTGATTCAACAATATTTTTCATCAATTATATCACTATTTGATTCAACCATATTTTTCAACAATTACCTCGTTTTTGATCCAACCATCTTTTACAACAATTACATCATTATTGATTCAACCATAATTTTACCTCCATTACACCATTTTTGATTCAGCAATATTTTACATCCATTGTATCATTTTTGATCCAACAATATTTTACCTCAATCACATCATTTTTTGATTCAACAAAATTTTGCATCAATTACAATACTTTCTTTTGATTCAACAAAATTTATATAACGTTTCTTCTTATCATCTTGATTCAACAAAGTCAACAATAGTTTTCACCAATTACAATATTTTTTTTGATTCAACAAAATCATACCAGTTTTTTTATAACGTTTCTACCTACCGTTTTGATTCAACAAAGTATTCAACGATTGCTAGTTTATTGAACGTTTCTACCTACCAGTTTGATACAACGTTCGTACGTGCAAAGTCATTCAACATTTGTTTTTATACCAAGTAATTTTGGGGTATTTCCAAACATGAACAACGTGCTGATGGAGGGCTGATGGAATTCGAATAGGAGGACGGGGCTTAATCATGGGGTGAGTAAATTTATTTCATTATTACGGCCATAATGATAAAGGGGTGTGAGTGTGTGTGTGTGTATGTGTGAGCGTGTGTGTGTGTGTGTGTGCGTGTGGGAGTGTGTGTGTGTGGGCATATGTGAGTGAACGTAGGGGTTGGACGTGTTGATCGTGGGTCTTTCGCCAATGGGGTCGCCAGAGTCTTCGTTTTTCCACTTGTATTTCTTTCCATTTCTGCAAATTTTCGTGAATAGCGTACATGTCTGTATTTGTGCTGAAGTAGCAGGGTTACTTTATCGTTCCCATGGTCTGAAGCTAGTTTGGGGCTTGAAAATCAATCTCGCTAGGTACGCTTCCTGCTATGTCCTTCTTATTGGTTCGCCAATAAGAAAGCGCTTCATTACAAATTGGCGCCCAACGTGGGGCTACTCTAAGGGTCCCTACAGCGATGTAGGACTCTGGAGGAGTCCCTCCATAATTTCAAAAAATTCGAAAAATTTTTTTTTTTAAATTTTTCTTCAAAATTAACTTTCTTTTCCACCAAAACAATAGTAAAGACTCTGGCGGCGTAGAAGCAATTCCCTGCTTCATACGCGCAGGAGCAAAGGAAGTCTGAGATTCCTCAGACTGTACTTTGATGGGGAGTTGCGTCCCTACGCCTCCAGCTAATATTCTCCTTTTTTGTCTTTTTTTTTAAAACGCATGGGTGAGAATAATTTTTCGGAATTATTCTCAATGGGCATTACAACCCCACGGACCCTAGTTACGGGGTGGGTTTCTGGAGACGTCTCAAAGGCCGAAGGTGTCTCAGGTGCCAGACCTAGAACGACGTGGTTTGGTGTATACGCCAAACCTCGTCCGAGTCTGGTCACCTGGTCAGGCTTCGGGTTTGCGGGGTCCTCAGAGCCCAACCTGCGCTACTATTGCCTAACGTTAGCGACCCCTCCCGGCAATACTAGCTTCCCTGTGGTTGAGGTGTGCTGGTTCTCATCGGGTGATACCGAGGAAGTTCTTCCAAGACAGCATTGGCCCGCTGTCGAGGGAAGATTTCGCTCGGCTGTCATGCTGATGTGTAACTGGTCCACCTCTGCCACAGCACCTTACCGTATGTGTGGGTGGCGTGGATCGCAGCTGCCGAGTGTTGTTGATAGAATGGTGGTGCAGGGGATTTTATCTTCTGACCATCCCATCAGCACTCGTCAGCTGGGTGAGGCACTACCAGCACATACCCCACCTTATTCCTGTCTCACCCTCCCTTCTCCCATCCTTATTCATCCCGTCTTGTTCCCTATCCTTTTCCACTTCCCATCCTTTTAACGTAGAACACTTTCAATTTTCATTGGTCCCAAAGTAAAAACATAAAAAAACCACAAAGCAAAATGAGAAAGATCGGCGGTCACCACCTTCAACCCCGGGTGTGATGAACTCCCCCCGTGATTGGTCCGTCCGTCCGTCGTCGATAAATAAATAAATTGATAAATAAATATTTATTAAGAAAGATAATTAAATAAATATTTATTAAAAAAATAAATAAATAAATAAATAATAAATAAATAAATTGGTAAATGTTTATATATTTATACAAAAAATAAATAAATAAATAAATATTTAATTGCGAACTATAAATAAAACTGCTGGTATTACCAAATACTAATCCGCTCTTTCTCCAACAATTTGTAGGTCCATCAAAATAAACAACATACAAATCAATAAAAGGAAAGTAATTAACATACAAATCAATAAAAGGAACATAATTAACATATAAATCAATAAAAAAAAAAAGGAAAATCAAGAATATAAAAATCAATACAAGGAAAATAAGAAGGATTTACAAACGGAAAAAAAAAAAACACATAACAACATTGAAGACACCAGCTAATTTTAAGTATTTTAAGAAATCAAATTTAGTTGAAAATTAATTTAATTTAAAAGAAAACAACGAAAAATTTGCCTACCCGAATTTGAAGGTTTTAATTTACTAATTTTGAACTCCGTGAGAGATTTGGCTTCAAGTTCGGGGAGAGGATTTTTTTTTTTGGATTCAATTCAGTATTTCATTGGCAGGGTAGCATTAAGTTTTTTTGTTACACTTAAAATTTCTTAGTCTTGTCAAACCGGTAGGCTTGCCGCACTGTTTATTCGATCGCTCAAAATTTTTTTTTTCGTATTTTGCGACTTTCGCGGCACGGGAACCTCCAGATCTGCCCGGAATTGGGTCTGGAAAGTTCATATAATTGTCATCTTCTGCCATATTTTAGTATACTTGTTTTCTCTCACAGTACAATTTTTACCTTGTTTAGTCAAATCAGATACAAAACACAGTAGTATTTTCGTAATTGCCATCTTCTGCCATATTTGTAGTCTACTTATTTTCTCTCGAATCTCACCGTTTATCTTTATTGTTCTGTTCATATATCAGCATCTTGGAAAACAATTGTAAATAGTAGTGAAGTGGTATCGGGACAATGATGAGTCTTATTTGATATAATTGACGAATTGGTCAGACATTGCGTAGCTGTTTGAGGTTTGAATCGCTGGGTTTCCATATAGTTTTTTTTAAATTCTGCTTTAAAATATATTCATAGTACTCAAATATTGGAATAAAATAATCTTTTCTGTTGATAATTGAATTGTTTATTTGGATTCAACGCTCACATCGATCAGGAAATTTCGAGAATTAATCACTCAATGATGCAATCACGTGCTCCAGCACCTGAAGTGTTACTACCCCTAGCGCATAATGTAATCTCGCCCACCACCCCGAGACATCAATCGGTTCATTCAAATTATACGCCAGTAAATGCGTTTGTGCAAAATAATGTACCAGTACCACCAATGTTTGCTGAACCTCATCCTGCTCTTGCTCCAGCTAGAATACGAACACATCTCGATCAGCACTCTACCACAGTTAGAAATTGGAACGTAACGTTCTCAGGCAGACCCGATGGTCTGGATGTTGAAGCGTTCATCTTCAGAATAGAGCGGCTGACAGAGATGTGTTTAAATAACGATTTTACTATTATCACCCGCTGTCTGTACCTGTTGTTCACAGATCGTGCCGCTGATTGGTTCTGGAGATATTTTCGCCAGAACCGACAGCTTATTTGGACTGACTTATGTCATGCTCTTCGAATAGAATTTCAAGACAGGCAGACGGACGAAGAGGTAAAGGAGCGGATGAGGGCCAGGAAACAGCGGCCCACCGAATTGTTTGATGAATTCTTACAATCAATTTATCGACTAGGCGATAAACTACGAGTACCGATGCCGGATGTGGAGTTGTTCTCCTTGATTCGCAACAACTTACGATTGGAAATTAGAAGGGAGCTACTTTATGTCACCATCTATGGACTGGAACATCTGCGCCAGCTCTGCCGTGACCGCGAAAAATTATGGGCCGAGTCAATAACCAGACCGCGCGATTATAACATTAGACCATCGAGACCGGTGTCTGAGGTGGATTTAGATCGTGAATTTTCACAAATACAAATTAACGAATTGCCAACTGAATCGTTACCAATTACATCCAACGAACTTGCGGCAATACAGCCTGCCCCTAATATGAGACGAATAACCAGTTCAACTATTTGTTGGAACTGCAAACGACCTGGTCATCGGTGGCACGATTGTCGTGAATCACAGCGATTGTTTTGTTGGGGATGTGGGAAGGACGATGTGTTGTGTCCTAATTGTGAAAATTGTCAGGGAAACCGAAGGGGGGGCCAGAATCCCAACACCTTTTCTCGCTCCCAAGACCTGTCTTAGATTCATCTAAGACCAAATTTAATTTGTCTCCTGATCCTTCAAATATTTCATCAACTAGTCCCAATAACCTATTAGTACACAATACACTGTTGAACCGAGCTTCAACATCCAATTTGATAGAACACTCTTGGAATACTCTACCTGTAAGTATTTCAAACAGAGACGAAACAGATAATAATTCCATTATCGTCACCCCTGAAACACCGATTACAAATGCGACTTTTAATGATTTGGTACCCACTCATGATACTGATATGAAATTATTGAAACGAACACCCGTTCATACTGAACCACCTCCATTATGGACCAAAATCAAATCGTTCCAACAACGATTGAACGAATACCTGAAGGTGCGCTCAAACATATTTGTCGATTCATTATCATCTTTGAAAATTCCATCGCGCTCTGCGCTCCGTTCTCGTATTTATTGGCAACAACGTCATTTGTTTAAAACTAAAACCATTTCCTCTATTGTGAAATTGGACAACGATGTGAGATCTTATGCCACAGTGTCAATATTGGGTAAACAACATACTGGACTGTTGGATAGTGGAGCGTCCTTGACTGTAATTGGTGGTGATTTTGCTAAAGAAATCGTACAGACTCCAGACCTTCTAACTTATTCGTCTGCCGTAGTTCGTACTGCCGATGGCCAAAGACAGAAGATCTTGGGGTTTGTAAAAACAAAGGTTTCATTTATGAACCAAGTCAGAACCCTGGACGTCTTCATTATCCCGTCTTTGACTCAAAATCTATATCTAGGTATAGATTTCTTTAACGCTTTTGGTTTGTTTAACCCGATATTTAACCTACCTACATTTTTGACTACGGAGTCAGGAATTTCAGAATTGTCTATGGACAATCAAACACGTCTACAAAACACTATTCAGCTTCTACCATCATTTTCAAAAATGGGTCTGGGTCGAACACATTTGTTGGAACACGTTATTGATGTGGGGACTGCAGCTCCCATCAAGCAACGAGACTATCCAATATCGCCCGCCATTGAGAAACTGATGGGAGAAGAACTGGATAGGATGTTGTCTCTGGGTATTATAGAGGTTTCAAACAGCCCATGGTCAAGTCCGGTGGTCTTAATTCGCAAACCTGGGAAGAATCGTCTTTGTTTGGATAGTAGAAAGGTCAATACAGTTACTAAGAAGGATGCTTACCCCCTTCCACAGATAGATGGGATCTTGAGTCGTCTGCCACAAAGTAATTTCATTTCCAGTTTGGATCTGAAAGACGCTTTCTGGCAGATACCGTTAGAAAAACACTCCCGAGAGAAAACTGCTTTTGCGGTCCCAGGGCGGCCATTGTATCAGTTCGTAAGAATGCCTTTCGGACTGTGCAATGCGCCGCAAACAATGACCAAATTGATGGACCAAGTAATTCCTCCACATCTCAAGTCGTGCGTCTTCGTATACTTGGATGATCTTCTAATAGTTACAGATACCTTTGAGGCCCATCTGAAACTGTTAGAAGATATCTCCCAGTGTCTTAGACGTGCGAACTTGACGATAAACGTGGAAAAAAGTAAGTTTCTCTTAGCGGAGGTAAAATATTTGGGATATGTGGTGGGAGGTGGTACGTTAAAAATTGATCCTGATAAAACTCAGGCTATATCAGAATTTCCTACACCTCGAACACCCAAACAGATTCGACGCTTCTTGGGTATGGCGGGTTATTATCGCCGTTTTATATCTGATTTCTCTGCTATGTCCTCTCCAATATCAGATTTGTTGAAGAAAAATTCTAATAAATTCGTATGGACTCCAGAAGCTGAAAGAGCATTTACAAATCTCAAAAATGCTCTCATATCAGCACCAGTCCTCATAAACCCCGACTATACTAAACCTTTTACTCTCCAGTGCGACGCTAGTAATGACGGTATAGGCTGTGTATTACTGCAGTGTGACATGGACGGTATGGAACATCCCATAGCGTACATGTCCAAGAAACTAAATTCTGCGCAACGCAAGTACTCAACTAGTGAGAAAGAGTGTCTAGCCGCCGTACTGGGAGTAAAGAAATTTAGAGCGTATGTCGAGGGTCAGGCCTTTAAGATCATAACTGACCATGCTTCATTAAAATGGTTAATGCAACAAAAAGACCTTTCTGGTCGATTGGCTCGTTGGAGCTTGAAATTGCAGGGTTACGTCTTTGATATTGAGTACCGAAAAGGAAAATTAAATACTGTTCCTGACACTCTATCAAGACGTGACTCTGTCGACATCATTTCTGAACTTTGTCCAGTGCCTGAATTAGATCTTAATTCCCCTTTCTTCAACACTTCTCGATATTTGGAGTTGGTAAATCTGGTTACCGAAGCAGACGGTACATTGCCTGATCTGAAAGTAATTTCTGGTCGGGTTTATAAACGATTGGCTTGTCTAGATCTTGATATTCCTTCAGAGGGTGAGGTTTGGAAATTGTGGTTACCTGAGGAATACACTGACGAGTGTATTGCAAGGGCCCACAATCCTCCTACCTCATCTCATGGAGGTCTAGCAAAAACCTTGTTTAATATTCGTAAATTTTACTATTGGCCTCGCATGTATACCCAGGTTAAATCCTACATAGGAAATTGTAAGACCTGCAAAGAAATCAAAGCGACTAATGTTCCACTTCGTGCTCCCATGGTGTCCCAGATGAAAACAGAACGAATTGGACAGCGATTATATATCGATATTCTTGGCCCTTATCCTCGTTCAAAGGCCGGGAATATCGCTATTCTGGTAGTATTAGATCATGTTACGAAATATCCCTTTTTGTTTCCTTTACGGAAACTAACTGCTGAACCAATTTGTCATCTATTGGCTACCAATGTCTTTCACGTATTTGGTTGTCCCGAAGTTATTGTGTCCGATAATGGGACGCAGTTTAAGTCTAAACTATTTGAAGATTTCTTGGCGAAGCACGGAGTGAAACATACATTACTAGCGTTGTATTCACCTCAAGCTAACGCTTCTGAACGGGTAAATAGAAGTGTTTTATCTGGTATTAGAGCCTATTTAAAGGAGGAGCATTCTAAATGGGATCTGCACTTGAGCGAGATCGCTTGTGCACTACGTTGTTCCCTGCATCAAACACTTCAATGTTCCCCGTATTACGCAATGTTTGGAATACCTATGGTGACTCATGGTTCGTCATATGAACTGCTGAGACGACTGAATAGTCTTCTTGAGCCAGGTGAAACGATTCTGCGACCGGATTATCTTAATAAGATTCGAATTCGAATTCTTGATTTAACTGCCGAAGCATTTGTCAAAAGTGCTGAAAGATACAATTTACGAGCTCGGTTAACTTTGTTTAAACCAGGTGATACGGTGTTCCGAAGGAACTTTATTTTGAGTGACGCCGGTAAGAAATTATCGGCTAAACTTGCACAGAAGTTTATTGAAGCCAGAGTAATAAGGTTGGTAGGTAGCGCTGCTTACGAACTGGAGGACCTGGCTTCTAAACGTAGAGGTGTTTACCATTCCAAGGACATTCGTGCCTAATATCGGTGATAACTTCTTTTGTCACTGTGTTAGTAACTTTCGCTTGTGTTTTACCGCCATTGTAAGTCAAGAGTATCGACGACCATATGAGGGTAGTTTCGTCTTGAATTCACAGTTCAGTAAGCGTGTATCAGCTGTGGTGTTCGGGTCTTGTTTCAACATTTTTTTTTTTTTTCTGTTTTGACTATTTATGAGTGCAAATTCCGTGATTGAACGTATTTGAATTTGGTTCAGTTGGTTACCTTGAATCTATATGAACAACCTTCCGAGTCACTTGGACGGAAGCGTACAACAGTGTGGCCCGGCTAGCGAGTCGGAGACGCATGAGACTCGTGTTAGTTCAGGTGTGGGTTGCGAGCCTGCATAACGTAAAAAAAAAAGAAAAAAACGAAATTGTGTCGGATGTTTCATTAAAGAAGTCGGTCCCACGGTGTTTTTTTTCCTTTCGATCTGTAGCAGATTGAATCAATTTTTATTGTGACTTTAGAGTCTCGGGAACCCCCAGATCTGCCCGAAATTGGGTCTGGAAGATTTTAGTTATCCACCGCTTGCAATAGAGTAGAATACTGATTTTATCGATACCCCTCCCAAAAGTTTTTTTTTGTATATTCTTAGATACTTTGTTACTTTGTTTCTGCTAAGACTGAGTTTGTAATACTGATCGCATTGATTGCTAATCTGTGGTACGTCGAGGTGCTTCACCAAGCTAATATGTATATACAAGGTCTATTGGCGACCAGCCTATGCCTTTTTCAACTTCTTTTTGGTCGTAGGTGTTCGTCCAAAAAGCACTTGTTCTGTAATGGATAGTCTGGCATAATGTCAGAACGCAGTGTATTACAGTCGCAGTTTCCTTAGTTGTTGTTCCTTATATTAATCTGTACCACTTGTAATAGATTCTCATCCCTTCGTCATCAATAGTCATATTTCATGTAGTTTCCTTAACCCATAGTTTCCTTATATTTCTTAAAATCTGACTAAATCTGCAATAGGTGGACGGACGTATAGGAGAGGGAAAATGGCACTAATTACCCTGATTTATTTATTCATTAATATAATATAATATTGGTTAATTTGAATTAATTGATAATTTTCTTTAATCATCATCCGTATAACCGCTAAACTTTAATCAGAATTTAATCTTACCACACACTAAAATTGACGCGCGCTATATTTCCATTCGACTGTTCTCGCCATACTACTTGGGTTTGAATTTTTTTCTAAAACACAAACCGTAATGAAACAACGAAATTTTCAAAACCTCATAACGGCTACGTGTATTTTGTTTCCAATCGTCAACATACAACGAATTACTATTTTTGCTTTGTTAAACATTTGATTTATCTTTGTATGAGTGTTTTGCTTTAAACAATCCTTCCGTTATTAAACTGAACTTCACTGTGCTGATATAGTAGAGTGTAGTTTAATAAATGTCCAAACATCATAACATTGATCGCATCTGCATTTAATTCATTTTGGATTCAATTATAAATCTTATGGATGTGTCAGAAATATTCTGTATCCCAACCTTATTCTCGTACAATATTATCAAATAGTAAACGGTTTTGTGAACTATAATAAGTTCCCAATAATTTGAAAATCTGATGTAAATTAATTATCTCCCATCTAAATACTTTATTCGAGTTACTGCGAGATTAAAAATTTGACTATATAATGAGCACGGTAACTTATTCTCTCTCTTAGTCCAATTAACATTTCGTATAGTGCACGTCAAAATCTGCTACCTTTTCATTTTTGTGTTTGACGTCGCTTAAAAAAATAAGAAATTAGTTTAATTTCAGTTTTGGCTATTGTGATTTAGCCGGATATTATACATTAATTTTTGACAGATTGAAATCGGTGGTGTAGAGAATTGTGTTATTTTGTGGACGTGGAACTCTTTTATATTCTTTGTTGGATAATAACGGCCGGAAAAAGGGATTCATCCAGTGGAATTGGGTTATGGATAGTTATATCCGATAATTGAAAAGCGTGAATTGCAGGGAAAAGAAGGAAATTTTGACGAGATCGATCACAATTACCACAAAAGAAATTTCAGAGTATCAGGTATGATTCAATAGATTATTAATATGACTAGTGTGGTAGAATTACAATTTCAGTAACGGGATAGCTAATTTTTAGTGATAACCCCTAAGGTCAATCAATAAGTAATACGATAAAATCCATGTGATTACACCATTTCGAACGGATGATTAGAAAATTAGTCCTACACCAGTATCGCTAGTTTTTCTTTTGTGTGTCCGTAATACAGGGCGTGGTCAAGGTCACGGACAACTGGAAAACCAAGAAGAATTTTATTTGTGTATTGTTTTAATTTATTATATGAGAGGAAAACCTTGCATGTGATGTCAATTCCTACGAAACCGCAACCAAACAAAATAGGTTGGCTATGATAATGATGATGAGAAGGTCACCTAACTAGTAGTGACAACGTCCGCGGTGTTTAGTGAAAATTAATTTATTAACTTATTGGAACAATTTACGTACCGCCATTAGTATTTAGTTTGATTATTAGTAGGATCATGATGGATGCTCATATCCAGTAGTAAAAAGTCAATCTGTGTTTTGTGATGAATATTTCATTAATTAGGAACAGTTTACTTTTGATTATAAAGTGTTTACTGAACTCAAGCAAAATCTACCAGTTTGATGAGTATTATTTTAATAAGCCTTGCACATAACTAGTATTAATAACATAAGAACATAAGTTGTGTTTTGTGAAGTTTAATTTAAACATAAATAGAACAATTTCTGTACCGTTACTAGTAATTATTTGGAGTATTATTATTTTAATTTAGAAATGCACTTAACCAGTAGTGATTATGTAAATCTGTGTTTTGTGAAGAATATTTACTTAATTTAGAACAATTTCTTTGATTATAATGTGCTTATGGAACAAACAAAAACAAAAATACCTAGTTTGATTATTCATGATAATTTTATATACCAATAATTGTATTTCCTCTGGATTAAAATGGGGCTTGCATCAAACCAAAATTAATGAAGCGCCACATCTGTGATATTTATTTCAACTTGTGCAACATAGTATTGATATACCGTTGTTACGTCATCAGTCTCCACTTTTGCAACGCAGTTCTGTGCAATATTTTGGGGTCATCATTGTCAACTGTTTGCAACGAATTTTTTTTTTGATATATACAGATTTTTGCGTGGTTCAAAATTTTTCAACGGGCATTTTTTTTTTACCAAGTTGTTGCCTGGTATTTTCTACGCATGCAACTATAACTAATATATTTCAATGCAACATTTAATGGTGATTTTTACCACTACTGTGCTTCAAATAATATGCAACGTAACAATTAATTGTGATTTTTACCACCTCTGTGCTTCAAATATTGTTCAACGCAACATTTAATAGAAATTTGTGCTGTAACCAACGTATTTCAACCATACTGTAATGCAACTTTGAAGTCCACCTTTTGCTAACATTACCTGATCTCAAAGGTTAGACTTTGGTTATATTTTCATATTTTTCAACGCCACTTTGACGTCCGAATCTTGCTATTGCTACTGTGGTTTAAATGTTTAACGCTGATGACTGCAAGCTTATATAACGTTCCTACTTATCATTTTTGAGTCAACAAAATTTTACATCAATTACATCATTTTTGATTCAACAAAATTTTACAAATTTATATACCGTTTCTACGTATCATTTTTGATTCAACAATATTTCACATCAATTACCTCATTTTTTGATTCAACAAAAGTATACGACAATTACAACATTTTTGATTCAACAGAATTTTACAAATTTATATAGCGTTTCTACGTATCATTTTTGATTCAACAATATTTTACCTCAATTATATCATTTTTGATTCAACAAAATTTTACATCAATTACATCATTTTTGATTCAACAAAAGTATACGACAATCACAACATTTTTGATTCAACAAAATTTTACAAATTTATATAACGTTTCTACGTATCATTTTTGATTCAACAATATTTTGCATCAATTGCATCATATTTGTTTCAACCATATTTTACCACAATTACATCGTTTTTGGTTCAACCATATTTTACAACAATTACATCTTTATGTGATCCAACCATATTTTACAACAATTACATCGTCTTGGATTCAACCATATTTTGCATCAATTATATCATTATTCGATTCAACCATATTTTACCACAATTACATCGTTTTGGATTCAGCCATATTTTACAACAATTGCATCTTTTTTGATTCAACAATATTTTTCATCAATTATATCACTATTTGATTCAACCATATTTTTCAACAATTACCTCGTTTTTGATCCAACCATCTTTTACAACAATTACATCATTATTGATTCAACCATAATTTTACCTCCATTACACCATTTTTGATTCAGCAATATTTTACATCCATTGTATCATTTTTGATCCAACAATATTTTACCTCAATCACATCATTTTTTGATTCAACAAAATTTTGCATCAATTACAATACTTTCTTTTGATTCAACAAAATTTATATAACGTTTCTTCTTATCATCTTGATTCAACAAAGTCAACAATAGTTTTCACCAATTACAATATTTTTTTTGATTCAACAAAATCATACCAGTTTTTTTATAACGTTTCTACCTACCGTTTTGATTCAACAAAGTATTCAACGATTGCTAGTTTATTGAACGTTTCTACCTACCAGTTTGATACAACGTTCGTACGTGCAAAGTCATTCAACATTTGTTTTTATACCAAGTAATTTTGGGGTATTTCCAAACATGAACAACGTGCTGATGGAGGGCTGATGGAATTCGAATAGGAGGACGGGGCTTAATCATGGGGTGAGTAAATTTATTTCATTATTACGGCCATAATGATAAAGGGGTGTGAGTGTGTGTGTGTGTATGTGTGAGCGTGTGTGTGTGTGTGTGTGCGTGTGGGAGTGTGTGTGTGTGGGCATATGTGAGTGAACGTAGGGGTTGGACGTGTTGATCGTGGGTCTTTCGCCAATGGGGTCGCCAGAGTCTTCGTTTTTCCACTTGTATTTCTTTCCATTTCTGCAAATTTTCGTGAATAGCGTACATGTCTGTATTTGTGCTGAAGTAGCAGGGTTACTTTATCGTTCCCATGGTCTGAAGCTAGTTTGGGGCTTGAAAATCAATCTCGCTAGGTACGCTTCCTGCTATGTCCTTCTTATTGGTTCGCCAATAAGAAAGCGCTTCATTACAAAAGTGGTGGGGCCAAGTTAAAATTAACTAAAATATCTTCCTCTTAGAGCTGGACCCAAATTTGCACGTGCGAAATCTTTTACCCACAGACTCGCCTGTAGATGTAGAGGCACTCAGACAAGAACTACTTTGTCTTTGACGTGGTTGTTCTTCATGTTTTAACTAACGTAGTGCCCCACCAGGGGCTGAATGGCTCTTGGTGTTGACATATCCGTTGGTTGAAGATGCAGTGACTGTAATTGTGATTGAATACTTTGCTTGGACGTCCGTTTGCTGGCGCAGCAGAAACTTCAAGATCCTCCATGCTAATTACAATTGAGAACACACGAATCTGCGTTCCTCCTGCAAATCTTCTCGTTCCCCTTATCTACTCGCTCTCTCAATATAGTGTCTTACTCGGCTTGCGAACTCCATTAAAGTTGTAATTTCAATCGGATGGTGTAAGCTCAATCATCGTCACTTGAGCAAGAATCTCGCGCTTGCGAGCCCCCTCCAAAAATAGCATGTAAGATCTGACTGGATTGACTCCTAACGACCAAATTCTACAGAACAAATTCTTCCACCCTTTACAAGTGAAAACCAAAACCTGTCAGGAATTGGCCACTAACGACAAAATCTACCGACCTAGATATGGTTTCTCTAACTAAAAATAAATTACAGATTTCGACTCAGACTCTTAAGTCTCTTTAAATTGTAATAGAAATTATGACCATGGGTACCAAAAATTCATTGAATATTGAAAAAGATGGAACCTCAATCAGAAAATCAAAATGGTCCTCACTTCACTTCATTCAAGCAGTTTGTGGTGTTCAGGAATGGTACCACTGGGGAGCACCCAAGGTGCTGTCACAATCTTAACCACTCTTCTACATTTAAAACCTCTCCGAAGTGGAGAACCAATCGGTCGGTCGATCGCATATCCATAATAGGACATAGGTGACCTATGACCATCTGTCATGGCTTAAATCGTTAATATAATTACTAATGATTTTAATGAATAGAATCAACGATGATAAACTTATTATAAATAAATTACCACGATAAACACGATTCGACAACTTTTTGTACTTTTTTATGAACTTTATTTTTGAATGTCTTTTACAAATTTCTAATATATGAACAATCATTAACTTTATAATTACATAAAACTATGCACTTGAAACCATAAAACAAGATCAGTATAACAAATTTATTTAAAGGTAAAACTTTTAAAAAGTCAATTTTAACACACATATTGAGCATATATCAAAAGTTAAACGATATTTGAATTTTGTTTGGTAAAATTATGGTGGATATCAACTACGACATATCTTTTTCTCTTTATTTTCATTAGATTTTTTTTATTAAAATCAATTTTCGAAACGAACTCTATTTACTCACGCCAGTTCAATGCAGACGTATACTCCAGGGTTAGAAATTATTTGCAAAAATGTGTCGTTACATCATCAAAGCGGCTGTAAAGTTCTATTTTTTACGTCGACATTAAAGTAACGGTATTTATTTTCCATTATTTTACGACGGCAGAAAAATTTCGCCATTTCCTATCTATTTTTTTACGGCGGCAGTAGATTAACATTACATTTTGCACGATGACTGCGTTCATTTTAATGAATAAAACTTAATCAATGAACACAGCTATCATGTTGTTTCGAAAAAACATCACACATTTATTAAAAATTTTGACGTATTCATATTTATTAAAAATTTAAAAACTGTTAGCCCAAAATTAATATATATAATTCGGAGCCAAAGTGACTTTTGTGTTTCGTCTATAATTTCGTGAAACTATAGACTCAACAAAAAGTATCACTTTACCTCCTAATTAAATAATGTACTGTAAAATAATTAAATGATTAAATTAAAATAATTAAATAATTAGCTCCTAATTAAATAATGTAAAATAATTAAATAATGATGCGAAAGAAATGATCATTAAAAAATTTAACTTTTGCCACACTTATTTTTGTTTTTTTTTTTAATAAAATGTGAAGGGTATAGTGTGCTGCGAAACTACAATATGTGCCACAACAACACATAAGAATCTTTTAAGACCTAGATACCACAACAACATGGGCTCTGAGGTGTTGATGGACGCAAATGTTTTGTTTGTTTGCTTATATTTTTTTTGAAACAATGCGTTACTAAACAATAAATTCCATCACATATAAAATATGACATAGGCCAATATCTCATGATAAGACAGAGAAAATAAAAATAAAATAAGTGGTCAAAAGCAATTTGTAGGAACGAAACTAAAATTGGATTGCCAATAATTCAGCTAGTGGCATATTCTTTGAGTATATGACAAAATGTCTTCAATAATTAAAGACTAAACATAGAGTTATGTGATTGCTTGTTTTTCGAGTCCGAAGTAAAGTTCCATCGTCAAGAAAAATATCACCTTGACTAATGATATTTCACTTCCATTGTCAGTGGTATGTGATAAACATATCACGTCAACTCGTATGTCAAAAGCAGGGAATGGAGTACGTGGGTTTGTCACACCCGTAGATAAAAAATTTAAAATAATTTACAAAAAAAACTAATCCCTCTATGCGGATATTGGAATCCATTTGCTAACACTGCTACTTTGAAAAAATCCAACAAAACTGTTCGTTAAATTAAAAAAACATTGATTATTGATTTTATTTCGTCGGCTCAATAAACAATATCGTTAGTTCAATAAACAATTTCTTAATATTACGAATGATTTCATTTTATTAATAAGTTGTTTATTGATCTAAATAAAAGTACTTTTTAAAAACAACGAACAATTTTATTGGATTTTGGTGCATTTTTTTCAGCCATATTTTGTTTTTCATTTTGTTTTTACTGTACGAGGACAACTAATCTGGGTTTTGGTGTTCTAAGTTTAATCGAGTGTGGATGATGTTTTTATCAAACAGAGAAAAGAACACCTGAACGAGAGAAATAGTTTATGGAGAACAATAAATTCTAATGAAATGGTTTTTCGTAAAATTTAAATTGTAAGATTTAGCTCTCATAAAAGGTTTTAAAAAATTCACCTAGCCATCACGAGTATTATAAACAAAATGGTCTTGCTATTATCCAAAATAAAGCTTAAAGCTTTATCGAGCTTTGAAAATACATCAATATCTTATCATCATTTAAATATAGGAAAGTTTTTTAATTATTTAATACAATTTTTCTGTTTTCTTTTCAGGTAAATTTTTTACATTGAAGATGTGAAGATGTATTATAATATTGTGACGACTACGGAATACGATAGAATACAACACAATAGAACATCTTTCGAGAAAATAGTTCCGCTAAAGAAATATAAAAATACAAAAATCAATAAAAGAGAATATAACGTAAGCAACGTAAACACGTAATAGAAAGTTTTTGTGTATCCTATAAGAAGGTAAACGCAATGTATTAGAGAATAGGTTATTTAACAAATTGAAAAGAATAGATCTCGCATCTATGTGTCAATATTTGAAGATCGTGTTATTATGTTTATGTTGATAAAGGAAGGAAAAAAGGTTTGTGCTCTAGAATATTGTAGAGATATCGAGGTTATTTCATGTAGTATATATAAGAGGCTGTGTTAGAGGATAACATCAGTATAAAATTGTCAGCGATAGAATTGAGTATAAATTTAGCAGTGATGTAGGTGATTTAAAATTAACAGTGTTATAAGTAGAAAAAAAATAGATTATTGTAAGTGAACAGTTAAAAGTAATATTGTGAACAATTGTAATTGTTTTCATAAGTGGTGAATTATTGTTAGTACAAGAAAAATTAAGAAGAATAGTAGTAAGGGAAATATTTTTTATAATAAAATCTTGAGCGAATAAAATTATAACGTTTAGAAAATTCATTGTTTCCATCTCCTGATTTTGTGATCGAACTAAATAATTGTAACTCGGCTAAGAAACGTTACAATATTATATTATTGAATGTTTCAAAGAAAATATAAAGGATGATCAATTAAAAATCTTGCATCTAATGAAAAGCAAAAAGTATTCAGATAAGATAATTTATATTATTAATTATTTATATTTCTGTGTTTTTTGATTGAATCTGGTATAATGTGAGTTGTGACGTAGATGTAAATAGATAATAGATATAAAAAATATTTCCCTCCGTATCAATTATTCTACATTTATAAGACCTGTATGGAGTATTGTTGTCAAGGTTTGGCGCTGCATCTGTTTCTATCCCGGTCTGGATTCTCTTCAAAAGCGTGCTATACGAATTGTTGGTGGTTGAAATATCGGCTATCACTTGAAAACCAAATTTAACAGAGTATTTTTAGATAAATGATAGATTGAGTGTTTTTGAAGTGTCTGACCTTAGGCCAAATGGATAACCGATGTGTTTATGATTGTTAAAATTTTTGCAAAAAATGCTTGGTCTGACGGAAATGGTCTAACTGAAAATCGAAGTTAAGTTACCCAAGTACCCGTCTAGTTGCTCACTATTAGACTACTCCACCGATTTCATGGAACAATAATTCATAAAAACAACCGACAAGTTGTCATTTAAAAAAATTATTATACATAAAGAAATACCATAACAAACGATAAGAACAAAAAAGAACTCATTACTTCAACCAAAGCTAAAACAATTCGTAACACAATAAAAAAACTATTGTTTTCTTTAAATTTTCCCAAATCGAGAAAATTTAAAAACAAACTTAATTATAATCTTTAAATTTATCCGTTTCCTTTTTCTTATATGCTAAAAAAATCGCACAACCATAAAATACCGCTACTATTCTCTCTTTTATTCTCAATAAAAAGGAAAAGATTTTTGTTTTTTGAAATAAAAAATAAAAATGCTCACATAAAAACTTCGCGAAATCACATGATTATGAATTATTATCACAGTCAGTAGTAATAATAGTAATAATATTAATAATAGTTGTTATATTAAGAGAATAATAAAAATTAAAAACTAAGATTGTAAGAAAGTTTTTTTTGTTTATCATTAAATATACGGGAATGGTGATGAAATAGAAATAGGGGGTATGGAGTTAGTTGTGAGAAAACTAAATAAAAAAGGATATATCCATTAAAGTTTTTATTCATATAAATCTTCGTCCTCATTGTCTTCATTAAGGTTTTAAATAATAGTCATTTACAAAAAATACATTTTTAAATACATATATACATTTTTTTAATTTTGAAGACCTTCATGCTATTATCTTCTAGGTAGCGAAATCCGAAATTCGACGTCCACGCCGTGCTGCCTGGTTGCTGACAATGCTGACAGAATTAGGTTGGTGTATCGGAGACAAGCAGAGTAAAAACTGCTAAGCCAATCATGGTACATCACGGCAAATTGGTGCCTTACAACCAATGCGACTCAAGCGTCTGTTCTCCATGTTAGGGGCGGCTTGAAGTGGGCGGGCAAGTGTCTTGGATCAAGCGGCTCGCTATATAAACGTGTAAAAAGGTTGTTTCTGGTAGCCTTAAGATGCAGAACGGACACATTCACGACAATTTGGGTTGGGCCTAAGGTTAAAACCCCTAACCCTGGAAAAAAATAATTTGTTATTTGGAAATCAGAGAAAGAATAACAGACCCGGACAAAAACAGAATTTTACCTGGACGTAAAAAAGGACCAGACTAACGAATGCGAACGTGGAACGTGCGCAGCCTGATCGCTCCTGATGCTCATATAAGTTTAGAAACAGAGGCTGAGAGGTATGGGATGGATATCATAGCTCTGCACGAAATTAGACAGCCAATAATAGAAAAACAAGATTTGGATAGTCACTCTCTATACTGTAGTGGTCATCATTCTCGAAGAGAATTTGGAACTGGCTTTCTTGTTGGTGCACGCATGCAAGAAGTCGTGATGAAATTCACCCCGGTCAGTGAGAGGATTTGCTACCTACGTGTACGTGGTACATATAACAATATTTCTCTTATTGCCGTGCATGCACCTACTGAAGCTAAGACCGTCGACGAGAAGGATACTTTCTACATAGCACTGGAAGAGGTTATGAAACAAACACCAACACGCGACTTCATTATGGTTCTTGGTGACTTTAATGGGCAGGTTGGAAGAGATATCTCTTATGGAAATGTGGTGGGTCCCGACAGTCTGCATTTGAATTCGAATGATAATGGTGAGAGAATGACTGAGTTTGCATTATCAAATAATTTGAGAATTGCCAGTACTTTCTTTTCGCACCGATCGATTCATAAACAGACTTGGGTATCACCGAATGGAAACACTCGAAATCAAATTGATCACGTGCTAGTTACAGCACGTTTCTTTTCGAGTGTTCTGGATGTGCGATTCTTTAGAGGTGCATTCATTGGAAGTGACCACTTTCTTGCATGTGCTAAAATAAGGTTCCACTTCCCAAACCAAAGCATTCCGAAATTCAATCAACGGAAACGTTTTAACATCTCATCACTAAAGAATGCTGAAACAGAAGAGAGATATCAAAACCATATTGCCGAAACATTGGAGAAATCAGAAACCATTTTATGGAGACGTCGATAAGTCATGGTATTTGCTCAAAGATGTGGTTTTACTTTTAAGCGCCACTGAGGGAATACTTGGACGACCACAAAAACACTCCCAGAAGCCATGGATGGATCAAGCATGTCTTGACGCTATTCAATACATAAGAGATTGCTATCTGAAAAGGCTCCAAGGACGCAACATCAGGTCCACGAAGCAGAACTTCAAACTGGCAAGACAAGCCGTTACAAAGCTATGTAGACGAACGAAGCGAGAATGGCGTAAGAGAAAGTGTGAGGAGATTGAAAGCTTCAATAAGGAACATCAATCGCGTAACTTCTTTCAACAGGTTAAAACCTTAAAGAAGAGCCCTCAAATTAGATCGACTGCTATTCAAAACGAAGATGGGGAGCTACAAGTAGATCTTAAACATATTTTAGATACTTGGGCCGTTTATTTTGAAAATCTTCTCAACTTAAGTGATCAGCAACAAGTCGGGCGACAAGCAAAGCTTATTCGTTATTCGTGCGTCAAAAAAAATAAAAAGGTACATGTAGACGAACCAACCAAAGAGGAATTCGAAGCGGCGCTGTCAAAATTAAAATGCAATAAAGCACCTGGTATCGACGATATAACATCCGAAATGATCGTTCATGGTGGTCCAACTCTATCCTTAAGATTGTTTGAACTTGTTCAAATGATCTGGAGGACTGAAACCATGCCACAGGACTGAAACACAGCTCAATAAGGATGAATAAGGATGATTTTGGAAAAGTGTCGAGAGTTCAACATACCTGTTCACCAACTCTTCATTGATTTCAGGCAGGCCTACGACTCTCTCGAACGAGAGACTCTATGGTCTGCTCTGGTGTCAATGGGAATCCCTGGGAAACTAGTATCACTATGCAAAATGATAGTACAGAACTCTCAATGCTGTGTACGAGTAGAGAACGAAATATCAAAGTTTTTTAACGTCGACTCCGGTTTAAGACAAGGTGATGCTGTCACTCCTATACTTTTTAATTTAGCCTTGGAATATGTGTGCCGTCAAAAGAGTGGGTGCCCTAGGAAGTGAGCGACCGCGAGGTAGACCACGACTACAATGGGAGACTGACGTAATAAACGACCTTAAAAAAATTGGCTGCCATGGTAATTATGTCGCTGTTGCGAATGACCGTGGTGAATATTCTAAGCTGATTAGCCTGGCAACGCTCCTACATGGAGCATGAACGCCGTTTCAAAAAAAATGCTATTATCTTCAGTTGAAAACTAATATAAGAAATATAAAAAATTTAGCTATTGTGGCTATATGTATACGAATATATTTAAAATAATATAAATTAAAAACAAAATATAAAAGAATAAAGTCTTAAAACTCTATTCGCTTGGTGTTGTTGCGTCGTTCATAATTTTTCAAA
Organism: Diogma glabrata; assembly: GCA_963693315.1. Taxonomy (NCBI): domain Eukaryota; kingdom Metazoa; phylum Arthropoda; class Insecta; order Diptera; family Cylindrotomidae; genus Diogma; species Diogma glabrata. The sequence goes on from OY856188.1 coordinate 120,005,448, forward strand.
CACAATTCCTATTGTTATTTTATTACTTATTTTTCTTGTTATGGAAAAATTATATTATTTCACTTCTATAGTTAATTTTTGTTTCTATATTTTATTTTTTACGGTTAATATCAGTTGTAGCATTTTGGTTTTTAAATAAACCTAAACTTGCTAGTGGATGGTTTTCCTCCAAACATTTCCGTCCTTCTGAATAAAATTTATTTCATAATTTCAATACATTCAATTGTGAAAATGAGGCATTGAGTTGGTTTTTCAACTCAAAATTTATGTTGGACTAACAACTATTTACCCACCCACGTTTTATTTTTATATATTCAATGTGGTTTTGCTGTCTTGTAGTTTATATGATTTTCATATTATATGGACGGAAATATTCTAAGATTTTCCTGGTTTTGTATTCTTATAAATTTTTTATTTTGTTCATTATCACAATGAAAATTTACAATAATAGTAATTTTCTTGTTTTAAGAAATAATTTTCTTTTTAACTTGAAACTTTAGAACATTTTTAATTGTCTTATAAAAAGAAGTATGTATACAATTCTATAGAAAATAAAATTATTAAACTATAAATTTTTGTATTATTTAAAATAAAAAAAGTTTGAGATAAGGAAGTAGTTTCAAAAATGTTTTTATTCGAATTTTTCATAATTTGTACTTGTTATTTGTCTAACTACTAGCATGAAAAATTTATGTTGATAAATTTTTAGGTATTATTTGATAAATTTTATTATATTAGATAATAATACTAATATCTATGGACTTACGTAAAAATAGTTCCACCGAAAATAAAACTCAAACGTACGAATGGTTAATTAAGAAATTTGGATTGTCTCTTATATGAGCTGTATTTAAGAAATCTGAGTTTAAAGTTGGTGAACTCGGTTTTATTTTCCAGTCAGGTCAAGGCGTTTCATTAAAATTATGATAACCATCTACAGTCTACACGGTGCCAAATAGCCGAAATATTAAAAGTCAAACAATTTATAGACTTGTAACAAGTAATGCATGTAAAGGACTAGTACAAACAACCTACGTTTGAATGTGGATCATGAACGAAAAATACCGTCCCACAACGCTAGCTTATTTATATTAAAAGCAAGTTAGTTTGTTTTACAATGACCGACTTCAACAATTTGAATAAAGGAAAAATAAATCTAACTATCTTATCTATAATCTTAACATACCAACTCATATATCTTTTTTATCAAATCATTATCTTAACTAGATCAGTAAATTTGTAAAGCATGTCAATAAAAATTGTTCAAATAAACAATAACTGCTTCAAATAAACAAAAATTATTATCAGACACAATAATTTGATTGGTAAATCTAAAGATATAAATACAGTTGAAATGAAAATTATTCAAAGTACAATTCGTTTACGTCATTATGCAAATTAGGTTATTTAAATGTATGTAAATTTATCGAACAAATACAAAATGCAATTTCTGTGGTTCAACATAACCAAGATAATCTTATACTGTTTTGTTGAGAAAAGAAGTTTGTAGTGAATTATTTTCTACTTGTTCAGTACAAGTTCCGACTTCGAATTATCCAAATTTGTTTTTTTTTGTATTGCTTTTTTTACAAAAGAATACAAATTTCGTTAATTCTGTGTTGGAACTTGTACCGAACAGGTAGAAAAGAATTCACTATTAGATTCATGTAAATGGAAAATGTACCTAAAATTCTCAAACACCAAAACTATTGACCAATATTATTTTACGTTTTTTCTTCTCTTGGCCCATGAAACCATATTATTTTACATTACTTACAAAAAGTTCTATGTCCATTTTGCAATCCTTTATCTACATTTCATTCAATTCAACTTCGTTTAATTTTTTTCATTTAAGTTTAGGATGCTTAGATCCAGGGGATTTAATACCGGACCAAAAGTGTAATATCGGTTTTGCGGTGTTAAAATGAGACAACACCAGAATCTCAGTATTACGACCGACGTTTAATTTTTTTATATGGCAAAACGAATTCGCACAATTGTTTTGTTTTGTCTCAGATAATCGACCCATTTTGAAGTTAGTAAAAATAATAAATATTTTAACAAAGTTAATCGTAAGTTACCAAAAGCTTCTTCAAACACGAATTTCTTTCTTTTTATCATCTAACTTTCATTCTCTAATCTGAATCTAATTCTAATGTTCAACATTTGACATTAATTCCAAACTCTGTTAAGTTAACTAAAGAATAAACTCACAAACCAAAGTTATTTTGTGACGTTCAACACTAATAACCTAAAAAAATTTGACACTTTGATATACCTCGCTTGTCTGGGGCAATGTTCACACACTCAAAAAAAAATGTTTGTAAAATTAAAAGAAATCTCCGTTAATTCAACATAGATTTCTGTTAGTTTTGATCCTTCGAATTGTTCGTTGAATTCAAGAAACTGATGTCAGTTGAATTTATTTAACAATAATTGTTAACGAACAGTTTGTAAATTTGACAGACTTTAGATTATTTCGTACTTAAAACATATGACACTGGAAATTTTAACACTTTTTTTAATACAGATTTTATATTTCACAAAACTCACTTTAACTATTACTTCCACTAATTTCACTAAATTTTACACCATTTATCTTCAAATCTTTCCTCAGATGTATTTTATAATTTTGGTTTTATTTATTTCGTACAACAACGAAAATCAACGAACAGCTGACAGCTGTAAGTGTTTGTTAAAACTATTTAAAAAACATGTTTGTTGAAAACTGGAACTAACAGGCACGTGTGTTAAATAAAACAATTAAATTCAAATAACGTCTCCTTTAAATATAAATTCAACCGACCATTATTTGTTGCATTTTACCTATAAATTTTTCAGTGTATGTTAGAGGTGAATCATGTGCTTTTCAAACGAATTTTATTTGTCGAAAAGCTACAAAAAAAAATTGATTAAATTCTTTAAATTCACCGATTAACGTCTTCATTTGCACGATACAATGATCATCTAATCCAAATCATTTTCCATATCTAGAGAACTGTGCTAAATGTCACATTGTTAAGATGCTGATCCATACAAGATTGTTTTTTGAGCTGGATGAACTTGGATCTCAAGAAAAAGAAAATATTAAAAACCATACAAAGTTAGAAGACCTGCTTGGTAAAGCTGTGTCCAATCGAAATAATGGTTTTATTCAACGAATTGGCAAAATTTGATAAATGGTTAGATGTTGGCGGTTCATTTCAAGATTTCATGTTAAGTTGATTCGGGCAAAGCATTCCATTTGTACTATATACGGACAAAGAAGTCCCTTTGCATTTTGTCACTATGACAGTGAGTGATCTCAACAGTTTGACTGTTTGCATGAACCGATTGACGTGTGAAACGGGAAAAAGAATGCGTTTGTGGCATATGAAGGATCTGCTTTCGTCCGAGCAATGCTGGTGACGATATTTATAAAAAACAAGATCAGCAACGATAATATATAACAATTAACTGTTTATTTTGTTTGTTACAACGATTTGATTTATAACAATATTCAATAACCATATTGTTGTTTCGATTTAACGAAGATTTTTGTTTCTGTATTTGAATGACCTCATTCGACGGACTTCAGTTTAATTTAATTATTGATATAAGGGATTAAATTTGACAAAGTATGAAGAGTGAGATCTTGAACAATCAAGGGTTAGTGAAAATTTTCTTTGTTGTTTCTCTTTGAAATTTAACAACTATATATGATATGTGGTGGTGGTAGTTTCGGATCCTCTGGATTTTTAGGGTCGTCAGGATCCCTTTTCTTTGTACTTTGATTCAGTCTCCTTTAAAAACTTATCGCGTGCACTTCATATGTAGTGGGCTGAGGCATGATACAAAGAATAAAAAGATACGCTCGCAACTTTTTTTCTTTATTTTCTTTTTCTTAGCTTGACGTCACTAGGTGCCAAAATATGACCAATTTTATATTTTGTTGTTTGTTGGTTTACTTGTAAAATTTCACGCAGTGACGTCACACAAATGAAAGCGAGAAAAAACGAGCTGTCGAGCATATCTAATTATTCTTTGTATCTAATTGTTCTCGGTATCATGGGCTGAGGATATAATTTACCGAACTCACAAACTGAGACTAGTCGGAACTAACTCACGGCACGCGCAACCCCAGGGCGTCAGGATTGCTTGTGGTAACAAAATCGAATTGGTGTTGAGAGGTTTTGACCCACCCACACTGACGGTGTGGGTGCGTCAAAAAATCTGCAAAAAAATTAATAGTTGTTTTCTCGTGAAGAACTATCTGTTACCAAAGTTTGAGGTAAAAAATTTTTTGTTTGCACTTAGTTGGCGTGAAATGCCCCATATCGACGGCATTTACGTCTAACTACATTTTGGAAAAACTGAGAGGAAGTGCAAAAAACGATTTATTGTGATTCTAAACAGCTTAAAAATAAAACTTTTTTTATCAATAAATCACAAATCACTATTTATTTTTAATTATTGATGGTAATTTTTTTTAAAGCTTGTTTAAAATCGTTTTGTGAGCTTCCTTTCCATTTTTATAAAATGTAGTTACACGTAAAGGCTTTGTAGCCGTCGATGTATACTTTTATTTGTAGTTCATAATTTTCTATTGATTGTTTAACTTTTATTTTAATTTTGTTAATTGTTTGTACTCGAGTCAGTAAAAATAGCATTACTTTTTTTTGTAAATATTTTATAATTACAAATTGCAATTTTTCATATTAATTTAATATATTTGGTTTAATTGCAATTTGTTTTTTATGCTACACAGGGTCTAAACAAAGGATAAATTGTTAAAGTTTGAGATGGTTACAGTCCTACCCTTCTAATAACTGGGAAACTTTATCAACTGTCAATATGTAAAAGTTGACCACAACCATATGCATGTTTCTAAAATTCCATTACATTTTATCCTCAAATTTCAATAAAATCACATTATTGCAAACAATTTTTCCTACGAATATTTAATCCAAAACTGTCCGTAAATTTATATCCTAAAACAAGAATACATCAAATAAAAAACCAGAAAAAATTACTAAACATTATCATTACCCATTTATATCTTTTTTGGTGCTTTTCCGAAACATAACACAACAAAACCATTCATTCACTTATTTATTGGCATTTAAAAATCATTTTCTTATATCAATTTGTTTTTTTTACAATACTTATTAAAAAATATAATAAGATAAAAATATGTTTCTGATGATTTTTTATTTTCTTAAAACCAGAATAACAATATTTTACTATATTACTTTAAAAGAAATATGATTATTAAAGGTAATATAATTTAGTTATTGCTATGACATATTCATAAAAAGAAAAATACTTGATATAAAATAGAAATAATATTTTTATTCATTTTAAGTTTACAAAGGAGTACATAAAAATTTCTTGAATTGAAATTTTTACTGGAAATTTTTTTGTTTGAAATTTATCTGGCACCCTCTCTATACCTCACAAAATTACAACTAGACCAGGGTAGAAGCCTTTAAAAATAATAAAAAGTAAAAAAAAATAATAGTAGAATGAAACCCATTAGAAAAGGAGGAGAATATTATAAAAATGAAAGGAAAAATAATTTACGGGCGATCTGAGGTCGGGAAGGGGAAGGGGTGAGTTTTTAAGGGTAAAAAACGGTTTATCTCGATTTCCGGCAAAACTAAAAGTCCTATGGAAAAAATTTATATGGCAAAGTTGTAGGTAATAAAAAGATCTAAAACTATTTTACTGACACTTTTTTCACATAACCTCAAAATTTATGTGAAAAATTCAAAAAACCTAGTTTTTGGTTTTTTATTTTTATCTTTTACAAAAAAATTTTTTTTTTCACGAAATTTGGTGAAAACTTACCTTTTTATGTCCCAAATACGCTGTAATTTATTTGATTGGAAATTTTTATTCGTTCACCTTATTTTGAATTAATATCGAAAAAGCACCCTAATTTTCAATCGAAAATTCACCCGTCAAAATATCAGCTTTTTTCAAAAAGTTGGTATGCTTTCTGTTCGTTGAAATCTCTACTTGCCGATGGTGAAAAAAAAATATATATTACTATAGTAAATCTTCTCAGAAAATGCAAAAAATTAATTGAATTTTCGATTCAAAAAACCATAGTTTTTGGTTTTTCATTTTTATCTTTTACAAAACAATTTTTTTTTTTTCACAAAATTTGGTGAAAACTTACCTTTTTATGTCCCAAATACGCTGTAATTTATTTGATTTGAAATATTTATTTTTTCACCTTATTTTGAATTAATATCGAAAAAGCACCCTAATTTTCAATCAATAATTCAATTCATTTTTTGCATTTTCTGAGAAGATTTACTATAGTAATATATTTTTTTTTCACCATCGAAAAGTAGAGATTTCAACGAACAGAAAGCATACCAACTTTTTGAAAAAAGCTGATATTTTGACGGGTGAATTTTCGATTGAAAATTAGGGTGCTTTTTCGATATTAATTTAAAATAAGGTGAACAAATAAAAATTTCCAATCAAATAAATTACAGCGTATTTGGGACATAAAAAGGTAAGTTTTCACTAAATTTCGTGAAAAAAAAAATTTTTTTGTAAAAGATAAAAATAAAAAACCAAAATCTTGGTTTTTTGAATTTTTCACATAAATTTTGAGGTTATGTGAAAAAAGTGTCGGTACAAAAGTTTTAGATCTTTTTATTACCTACAACTTTGCCATATAAATTTTTTCCATAGGACTTTTAGTTTTGCCGGAAATCGAGATAAACCGTTTTTTACCCTTAAAAACTCACCCCTTCCCCTTCCCGACCTCAGATCGCCCGTAAATTATTTTTCCTTTCATTTTTATAATATTCTCCTCCTTTTCTAATGGGTTTCATCCTACTATTATTTTTTTTGTTTTCAAAAATTATCGACCCTGGTCTAAACATACTATTTCCGACTTAATCGTAACTGAGCAAATTCTTTGATTTCTTGCTACTTTCTTACATTCCTCTAATAAAAATAAACCAAAAACAATAATAAAACTGAATCAGTTATTTTATTCCCAATAACCATCAAAATATTATAAAAATAACAGATGTTTGTATCATTCAGGGAATAGCAAATGGTCTATGAAACCAAAATTGGATAATAGCTGAATTGATGATGGATTCTAATAATTTTATATATCACGAATAATAAAATAATATACTTTTGTACAAGATATTAAACAAAAGTTGGTAATCTGTTAATATTTTATACACAAAAGTAGGTGCAGAGAAGCATTTAATTCTTGTTGTGCTATTTTTGAATAAAACGTACAAACGTCCTTGCATATATTAGTGTTGATTGACCAATATAAATATTTCTCCTCATCTACATATATGCATTTATGTTCTAAATGTAATGAAATTACAAATTAAAGCATCTTTAAGGAACTGTCAAACTTCGACATAATAAAATTTATACGGAAATAACTACATATTTTTCTCCCCTTCAAAAAGGGTTGATAAAAGTGTGAAAGCAATAATAACGATAAATTTATTGAATGATTCAGTAAAATCGGACAGTAGGATATCGTTTTATTTTATGATCTATTAGTGTTGATGTTGATGATAAGAAAAATTGACGAGTTGTTATTTTTTATTTATAGGAAATTAGGGTTAATACGATAGAAAGATTGTAATCTGACAAATGGGGTTAAGAAATTGATATAGGTCTATTACAATTTGTTAAACTTTTAACTAATTGGGTAATATATATGCTTGATTTGTAGCTCACAAATTGTTGAACTGTTTTGATCACTTGCTCAAACAGATGACGTTTATTTAACTCCAGTGTTGGTCTCTACTTTTTTTAAAGGTTGCCATTTAAATAAAAATGGTAATATAAAATGCGCTTTATTAAAATCTGTATAGTATTAAAAATTATTTTCACCAAACAAAATAATTTATCTTATTAAATTGTATTTTAACAATTATATGTATTGTATTTAACTATATTAAATGAATGGTTTCTGGCCTTCTAGCTTTCGTGCATCCAAAATTAAATTATCGTCATTGTTGTTTAAAGTATTCTGCCCGCATGCAGATATCCGCTTAGCACTATAAACATAGGAGTTAACGTGCTGTAACGACGGGCCTAATAACTATTAACGTGCTTTAACGACGGGTCTATAAACAAAAATATTCATAACTAAAGAAATTCTCTAATGCTTTTTATTTTATTTCGGTTCCGGCCTTTAAATTAAAATAATCTATGTCAGCAAACATAAAAACATTTATATGTGCCAATTAACCAATTTTTAACATTTTCTTAGTTAATTGCTTTGTTGCGTCACTCAATGTCAATTAATATAATAAATAATACATGTTTCTATCTACATTAATAATAAAACATTGCATTCATGCATTTTATACATTACATTACATTACTTTACATTACATTACATTCTATCTACATTAATAATTAATAATTTGTTAAGTAAAGCTTTTGTCATTTGTGTAAAGTAGAATAGTTGTCTGTACTCTGTAGTTGAAGAGGAGAATATTTTCTCGTTTGACTAGAATTGTTATTTAGATAATATACGGAAATGGTTGACTGGCATTTTATATTGAGATGATATGGGGAAATTTTATATTTGTGTGCGATTTATTTATTTAGCGTATGGTTTTTGTTGTGACACATTAAAAACAAAAATAAAACTTAAAATAGATAGATTTTCATATGAAATCTACATAAAACAAAACATGAATACACATTAAATGAGCTTACAATCAATATGATTGCGCGTCTTTTAGTTAAAAATTAAAAAGTAAAAAGTAAAATATTTGAACATTGGGCAGTATATTTGAACATTAGATGTTTACATCGAGTGAGTCTATCCATTGGGAGTTGCCAATTGGATGTCCGAGATGTCGCCATTGTATCGTCGAAGTGGGCACACTGTTGCAATGTGTTTTATGGTTTGCTGTGGAGCTTCGCAGTCACAATGAGGGGACTCTGAGATTCCCCACTTATAGAAAGAATCAGCACAACGTCCATGATTCGTTCTTATTCGGTTTAGTGTGGTCCAGGTATGACGTGGCAGATCGAAACCAGGTTGGGCAGAAGTCGGGTTAGTAATAGAAACGCCAGGAGTATTGTAATCATTCCAGAAGGTGTGTTTAGAATCGTTAAACAAATCACAATAATTTTAAGTTCACATATAGATGTCTCTAAAATTAGTAAAAGGAAAGTAATTAATTAATAGATTTTAGTTTGGTTTGTTTTAAGAGATTGGTATTATATAAAAGCACATTTTTCCATTCTTTATCGAGCTATCAAAGTGAAAGCAATTTCCAATAAAAAAGGTTTAAAATAAAAGTGAAATAAAATTGTTTTATTAGAAATTCTACAGTGAAGGTGATCTAGATAGCGATTAACCATATAAAGGCGACTTATGTTCCAAATAAGCCGGAACAAAATTGAACGGGTGAATACGGAATCAACACAATTGGAACTTGAGATTTGCAGCTTCAGCAAAACTACAAAGCGAATCTAAGGCAGCGAGCAAGTTCCAGAGCTAGAACATTGGTCCTTCGAGCCGGATTCACCAGCGAACAGATCCAGTGATCAACAAACACGTGAGTACACACTTTCTATGCCATTATTAAAAACCAGTGAAATAAATTGTCCTATAAAGTTTAAGAAATAGCACCTTGTATATACAAATAAAATTAAAATATTGTGAATACTATTTGTATATTATCGTCTGGCATTCCACTAACGCTTAATCCGAAAAATGTCAGAAAATAGAGCGATAAAACGTTTTTTGAGAAATTTAGAACAAATAAAGCTTACAGTAGCGGGCTTCAGCACTGCAACAGCATCTAGTGAAGTAAAAGCAACTCTCGCTTTGCTCCACGATGAATGGAAAGAATTTCAAAATTTAGAACGAACGCTTAAAGGGAAATTTGATGAAGCCAATTCGGAGTTGGTGGATAAAATAGAATCTTATCATAGTGATCTAAAAACAAAGCTGTTTAGGTGGGATAAGCAAGTGGAAGATCAGCATGAAGTTGGTGAAAACAATTATACCATAGGAGACCTCATGCTGAATCAAAGCCAGTTTCTAAGTGAGATCTCAAGTCTGACAAAGAAAGAAAGTGAAGTACGTTTACCACGTGCCAACATACCTGCATACAGCGGTGATTACGCAGAATTTCCTTCCTTTCGTGATCTTTTTGAAGCCTCAATACATGACAACACAAATGTTTCAAAGGTACACAAGCTACAGTACTTAAAAGGTTTGCTGAAAGGTGAAGCATATTCATTAATCAAACACTTAGCCACTACTGATGCCAATTATGATGAGGCTTGGGAAAAAATCAAAGCCAGATACGACAAGCCGAAGCAAGTTATACACAACTTATTGAAGCAATTTATCGAACAACCAAATGTGAAACCGAGTTGTCCAAAATCAATACGACATCTATCTGATGTTTCAGACGAGGTGCTACGTGGGCTAAAGGTGCTTGATAGACGAGCTGAAAGCAGAGATCCCTGGTTAATATACCTCCTAGTCAAAAAGCTAGACCAGGAATCAAGAGAAGCATGGGCACATGCAACTGCAGACGCAGAATATCCAACCATGGAACAGTTTATCACTTTTCTCAACAAAAGGAGTGACGCATTAGAGACGTTAAGTTCAATCCAAAGCAACAAAGCGAACAATTCCAAACGATTGAGCTTCTTCTCCTCACAGTTACCAAACATTGTATGTCCCATATGTAACGAGAACCATTATCTAGGCAAGTGTGATAAATATCTAGCGATGACCATTCCAGATCGAAAGACAGCAGTAGCAGAAAAAAAGCTGTGTTTCAATTGCTTGTCATCTTCACATCATTCTACCACATGTCGATCAAGATACAGTTGTAGAATTTGTAGACGCAGACATCATATAACATTGTATCCAGAGCTAGCTCCAAACAAAAATGAAAAACCGAAAGAAGAAGACGATTTAAAATCTCAGTCTACATCAACTACTTGTATTGCCGCTTTCCAATCTAATGAACATCCATCAAAAATGTCGCAAGCGATTTTGCCTACGGCAATTGTACACATTAGTGACATATTTCAAAATCAACAAAGGTGCAGGGTTCTGTTGGATTCGGGGTCACAAACTTCTTTCATCTCGGAAATATGCGTGCGAAGATTGCAATTATCACGACAACGTGCAAATGTAAGCGTCACTGGACTTACTTTAGCGTCTGTAACTTCCAAGGGAAAGGTGACTTTAACTATGCAATCATTATACGATGCCACAATACAAGTCCAGGTAACAGCCTTAATCATTAATAGTCTGCCTAGTTTACCAACTTGCAACATCCAACCATATGAAGGAAGCGGTATTCAATATGAACAACTAGCCGATCCTGATTACAATATATCTGCCCCTATAGACATACTATTGGGAGCAGACAAGGTCTTCGAGATCTTGGATCGTGCTCAAAAACAATTCAACACGACCATCCTCCACAAGACGCTATTCGGTTGGATCATATCCGGACAGTTATCGGTGCAAAGAGAAACAAAGTCATTCACCAGTACTCAACTTAATATAAAACTAACCATGGATATAGATGATACCTTACGTAAATTCTGGGAAATAGAAGAGCCACCTCACACCAACGATACCTATCCAGAAGATATAGCATGTGAAGAGTATTATGAAGCTTCGCATAAGAGACAGCAAGATGGCCGTTATGTCGTTAGACTTCCGTTCAAAGAATCCTCTCTGAAACTGGGCAATTCTTTGATTGTCGCGACTCAACGACTCTTTGCTATGGAACGCAAATTATCAAAAGATGCTGAATTAAAGGAACTTTACATTCATCAAATAAGAGAATATTTAGAAATGGGACACATCACAGAAGTGCCTTCAACTCAACTCAGTTTACCAGATGAATCTAAGTTCTATTTGCCGCATCATCCAGTGATCAAATTAGACACGACAACAACAAAGGTGAGAATCGTTTTTGATGGTTCCAGTAAGTCCAGCACTGGTGTGTCCTTAAATGAAAAATTGAAAGTAGGACCAACTATTCAACCCACGTTATGGGCAATTTTAATACGTTTTCGGGGTCATAGAATAGCAATAACAGCTGACATCGAAAAAATGTATCGGCAAGTTGTAGTTAACAATGAAGACAGCGAATATCAGCGTATACTTTGGCGAGAGGAGACTAATCAACAAATCCGCCATTATAAATTAAATAGGGTTACGTTTGGTCTGGCCTGCTCATCATACTTGGCGATACGATCTCTACAACAACTGGCCCGTGATGAAGCTGATGACACAATTAAACAACAGATACATAACGACTTTTACGTAGACGACCTTCTGTCAGGATCCAGAGACATTCAAAGCTCAATAACTCTCAAAGAGGAATTAACAAGGGTATTGCAGCTAGGAGGGTTTATCTTGAGAAAATGGAAGTCAAATGTTTCCACTTTATGTGAAGAAAACAATAGTGATACATCCACAGAACTATGTTGTGATACAGCATCAGCGGTGAAAATTCTAGGCCTTCAGTGGCACCTTGTCGATGACATGTTAACCTTCAGAGTACAACAGGAACACGATGGTCCTATTACAAAGCGCAAAATAATATCTGAGTCTTCACGGGTTTTTGACCCACTTGGCTTCCTGTCTCCATCGATTCTTTTACTAAAGATATTTTTTCAGAAATTGTGGTTTTTAAAAATCGATTGGGATGACCCACTTCCAGAATATTTTGAAATTGAATACAAAAGGATCAGAGGTCAATTTAAATATTTTGAAGAGATAAAAATACCACGGTTCACCAATCATTATCAAAACATTGAATTTCACGGCTTTGCAGATGCGAGTGAAGTAGCATATAGTGCAGTGGTATATAGCAAGGTAGTAGATGAAACAGGAAACACAATTATAAATTTTTTAACCTCCAAAACCAAAGTCGCACCAGTAAAAAGGATATCGTTACCACGATTGGAGCTGTGTGCTGCTCATCTTTTATCCAAATTAATGTCTACAGTAAAGCAAACTATAGAGCCTACAGCAAGATGTTATGCTTGGACCGATTCTTCCATCGTCTTGGCTTGGTTGTCGTCCTACCCTGCCAAATGGAAGACATACGTCGCCAATAGAACAAGTCAAATACTCGATAAGTTACCTCGGCAACATTGGGGACATGTGAAGTCTGCAGATAACCCAGCTGACCCTGGATCAAGAGGTGTCTACCCAAAATTACTCGCCAATCTATCTCAATGGTGGCAAGGACCAGATTGGTTGATACTACCAGAATCGTCATGGCCAGCAACTGATCTACTTCAAATAAATTGTCAAGCGGAAGTGGAATCAGAAGCCAACAAAAGCAAGGCAAGAACATACGCATTCCAATCCACTGTTGTAACAACTTGGTTAGATGACCTTTTTCAAAAAAAATCAAAACTCAAAAGTATTTATCGAATTATAGCATATGTCTATCGATACACGACTAATTTATTGACAAAAGATCCAACGCAACGCAACCATGGTCAACTAAACGAAAATGAGATTGAATATGCAAGCGTCTTATGTATTAAATGGGTTCAAAAGGAAGAATTCAAAGATGATATAAAAAACCTGAAGAGAGTCCACGAAGTACACAATAGTTCCAAATTATCATCGTTGGCACCATTCTTGGATTCTTCAAGTATACTCAGAGTTGGTGGTCGTCTTTTTAATGCTGATTGTGAATATAATAGCAAACATCCAGTTATATTGCCGTCCAATCACATATTTACCGAGCGGCTCATTTGGGAAACTCACATTAGCAATCTGCATGCAGGACCAACTTTAACCAACCACCTGTTAAAGCAAAAATATTGGATAATTGGCGGTCGTGCCAAAACTAGAATGATACTCAAGAAATGCGTGATTTGTGCAAAACACGCACGTAAAACTAGTGCCCAATTGATGGGAAATTTACCTACAGAAAGGGTGACGCCTACTATACCATTCCATAATTGCGGTATTGATTTCGCTGGGCCACTTTACTTTGCATCCAAAAAGGGAAGAGGAGGCACGAACCCAGTCAAGGGTTACTTATGTATTTTTATTTGCCTAGCAGTAAAGGCTGTCCATATTGAAGCAGTGAGCGATATGACCAGTGAAGCATTCTTAGCAGCCTTAAAGCGTTTCACCGCCAGACGAGGTGTGCCGAAAAAGATCTATACTGATAATGGGTCTAACTTTATTGGAGCGAAAAGAATACTGAGTGAAGCATGCGAGTTAATTAAGAACATAAATAATAACTATTTAATTTCAGAATTTTTGAGCAGTAACGGAATAGCCTGGCGATTTATTCCACCGGCTTCACCACATTTTGGTGGAATATGGGAGGCCGCGGTTAAGTCTGTAAAAACTCACTTATTAAAATCAACACACAACATAAATCTGACATTTGAAGAGATGACCACATTGCTATGTCAGATTGAAAATATCCTGAATTCTCGCCCGCTTTATACATCATCCACAGATGACGTCTACGAAGTGCTAACACCAGCTCACTTCCTGATTGGCACCTCCACGGGATCAGTTCCGGAAATGCCTATAACAGCACCAGATTCTACACTATCAAGATGGCAAAGAATTCAATTCAGAATCCAGACATTTTGGAAAAAATATCAAAGGGACTATCTCAACAATCTTCAACAGAGGAACAAATGGCACAAACACAAAGAAGATATTGCAATCGATGACATAGTCCTACTAAAAGAAGAAAACGTACCAGTTTGTAAATGGCCGCTTGGACGAGTGATACACACACATCCAGGAGATGATGGGGTTGTGAGAGTAGTTACCATTAAAACCATGAACTCAACTTTTCAACGTCCAGTAAATAAACTGTGTAAGCTGCCGACTAGTTAACAATTTAAATTGCTAACGGTGGGGAGTATGTTTAGAATCGTTAAACAAATCACAATAATTTTAAGTTCACATATAGATGTCTCTAAAATTAGTAAAAGGAAAGTAATTAATTAATAGATTTTAGTTTGTTTTGTTTTAAGAGATTGGTATTATATAAAAGCACATTTTTCCATTCTTTATCGATCTATCAAAGTGAAAGCAATTTCCAATAAAAAAGGTTTAAAATAAAAGTGAAATAAAATTGTTTTATTAGAAATTCTACAGTGAAGGTGATCTAGATAGCGATTAACCATATAAAGGCGACTTATGTTCCAAATAAGCCGGAACAAAATTGAACAGGTGAATACGGAATCAACACAATTGGAACTTGAGATTTGCAGCTTCAGCAAAACTACAAAGCGAATCTAAGGCAGCGAACAAGTTCCAGAGCTAGAACAAGGTGTCCCAGGCATCCAAGATATTAAAATTAGTTGCCAGCAGGTTGTTGGCAGTTTTATGTGGAGGCTTTCTTGACTTCAATCGACAACTAGTGTAGTCACCGTAATATTCGTGCAAGGGTAACGTGATGTTGTTGGTTACCTTTTTATGTTCACGCATGGGTGCATGCGAGCGTCTGAGTGCAGGTGGAGCGATATTGCTCAACACAAGGAGCCAAGGTAAAGAAGTGGACCTGATAGGACCACTTATAGTACGCATCGCGGCATGCAGCTGGCAGTCAACTTTTTGAGTATGTGTGCTATTCAGCCAGACTGGTGCGCCGTACTCAGCCACTGAGTAAACCAGACTTAGAGCAGTTGTGCGGAGGGTTGCTGGAGTAGCACCGCATATCGAGCCTGCCAGTTTATGCAATATGTGCGATGAAAAGTACAATTAACAAAATAAACAAGAGATTTACAATCTAACTATAAATAATCGATCAAATGTTCGTTTGTGACATTATGTAAATTTAAATCAAAGATAATTACATAAAGCTTATCTTTGAAGTTAGTCTTCGTTTCTTTGCATTAATTTTAGTTTTTGGAAAAATTTACGCTTAGAATGTAACAAAATTTTAATTTCATTTTCGGTTTAATGTTTGTTGTTGCCGATATTAAAGATAGTAAATGTGAAGCACGAAAAACTAGGGAACAAGAAATATACATCAAAGCATACGATTGCCATACTATACAAAAGCAACTGTTTGCTGGTTTGAACGTGATATTCCGAAAGTTTGCTGTCCTGATAAGGTCGTTCACGAAGAAGAAGAACAGGAAGTAAAACAGGAACAAACAATGAGTGATAAATATTGTCAAATTTATTTTGCTAAATTGAATCAACAAACAGCATGAACAACGATGACACTAAAAATTTACCAGAGTTTCCACACATGCGAACTGTTAATGCGATTACAAGAAGATGCTAACAATTTACATGGGTCATCAATATACTACCTAATGTAAACCTTTGATTTTAATTTATATAATTTTTGTTGGTTTTTTTTGTTAAATTATTTTCTTTTATGATTTACTTTTGATTAATGGTAATAAAAGATTTTCCATTCTTATTACTTCGGTCTGAAAGACCTAAGTATTACATTCATGAGCCAAAAGTGCAATTCTTACCCCCACTTTTTTGGCATTTCTCGACGTTTTAGGACCTACTGATTCTAAAAAAGCAAAAAAAAAAAAATGTATATCTGTCTGCCGGCCGGCCGTCTGTCCGGCCCGCCGTCCGTCCGGCCGGCCGTCATTACCTACGCTGCAGGGAAAACCGCTGGAGCGATTTCAAAAATTTTTTTTTCTAAAAATAGGTATACTCAAGGGACAGGTCCGAAAGGACGCTGTGTTCGAAAACTGTTCCGGAAGTGTGTCAAAAAAATCATTGTGTGTCAAAAATAGCATATTTTCATATTTTTGGCTTAAAAACGAAAATTTTAAGTGATTACGAGTAGGAACATTAAATTTGGAGAAATCTTGATGGTCGGGATTGGTATGTGAGATCAAAAACTAGATTACTGCATTATAAGTTTGTCAAAAAAATGTTGTCAAGTGTGTCAAAAGAAAGATTTTTATTTATTTTTTTACCCAATTTTTTGGAAAAAAATAAAATTGTTTGAAATGAAATTTTATTATTATTATTGAGAATTATGGCATTACAAGTTTGTCAAAAAATGTTGTCAAGTGTGTCAAAGGTTTTTATTTAATTTTTACCCAATTTTTTTAGAAAAAAATAAAATTAATAGTTTGTATGACATGATATTTTATTATTATTATTGGAAATTATGGCATTATAAATTTGTCAAAAAATAATGTCAAGTGTGTGAAAAAATGATTTCATTTATTTTTTTAGCCAAGTTTTTGGAAAAAAGAATGTAGCTGTTTTTATGACGTAAATGTAATTTAGAATGATATTGGACATGGA
This sequence comes from Diogma glabrata, assembly GCA_963693315.1. Lineage (NCBI taxonomy): Eukaryota > Metazoa > Arthropoda > Insecta > Diptera > Cylindrotomidae > Diogma > Diogma glabrata. The sequence goes on from OY856188.1 coordinate 120,022,723, forward strand.
AATTTTTGAATTTGTTATAGTTTTTGAAATATTTTTAGAATTTTGAAAAAGTTTGTATTTTTGAATTTGGAATAATTTTTGCAATATTTTTAGAATTTCAGCAAAAGTTTTAATTTTTGATTTTGTAAGAATTTTTGGAATATTTTTAGAATTTTGAAAAATTTTTAATTATTGATTTTATTATAATTCTTGGAATTTTGAAAAAATTTTCTTTGAAATAAAATTGCTCAAGAATTGCTTTACCGATTTCAACAATCTTTTTTTTCTTGATAGGTGATTTAGTCCGACTAATATTCTAATTTTTCATCATTTTTTCAAACAGTTTTTATTAACAAAAAATTTTAACCACTGAAGTTCTAAAAAATGATAAAATTACAAGTTTTAGTTTCACTAATAGTAGATTATACATCAAGGGAGAGAAGTGCATGTTTTTCTCCCGAGGTGTGTTTGGAACACGAGGGCGAAGCCAGCCCTCAGGGTATCGTATCACTGAGAGAGATAAATTACTCTCTTCCGAGGTGTATATACTATTTTTTGCACAACCCCAAAATAATTATGATATTAAAAACTAAACTCTAATCATTTAAAGAGAACGAAAATTATAATTTTTTTAATTAATTAGTTAGACATGTTTAGCACACTTAATATGAAATATTCATTATATAGACTCTTTGAATATCCGAAAATACCAAATCAACTATAAAAGAAGGAGATGAGGAAAATGGAAGGAATGAAGATATGGAGATAACTATACTAATTTTTTTCAATGACGAGAAACATTTTCTTTAAATGTCTGAAGGGCAAATTTAAAGGGAAATGCAGAGGAGGGCATTGAGTTCCACAGTTTGGCCACTCTATTAAAATAGTCGTTCTGAAAGGGCACAGTTCTACAACGAGGTATTTGAACAACAAATGGATGAAATAACTCGGAAGCTCTTGTTTGTCACACACGATGGAAGGATATTTTGAATTTCTTTAGAGGAGAATTCGCTAAAGCTATATTTTATAGTAGATTGACAATTCAGCCACATTTCTTCTATGCTGGAGTGAATCAAGCTGATCCGTTAGTTCGGTATTACCAATCAACCGTATTGCTTTTCTCTGTACAGAGTCTAGACATTTTATTATAGAGTGACAAACACCACCCCAAACATGACAGCAGTATTCCATACATGAACATAAACGACCTACAGATCAGCAAAATTTGATCGGGATTGAAAAATTTTTGCATCGACTCAAGAATCCTAACTTTGCATTGCAGATTTAGCGAGGTTGAACGCATGTTTATTCCATTTCAGGCTATTTTCAATAACCACTCTAAGAAGTTTAAGTGATTCAACCTCTCGCAATTCTTCATGGTTTATCTTTATAGGGAAGTTTTTATGTCGCTCTTTTCGTAAAAGATGGCACAGTTTGGTTTTGGTTGGATTAAATGAACAAGATTACGATCACACCATTCCAATATATGATCCATGTCTTTGTTGATAGAATCAATGTAGAGTTTTTTATGAAATCTACCTAAAACAAAACATGAATACACATTAAATGAACTTACAATCGATTTGATTGCGCGTGTTTTAGCTAAAAAGTAAAAAGTGAAATATTTGAACATTAGATATATATTCGAGTGAGTCTATCCATGCCACTGCATCGGGAGTTGCCAAATGGATGTCTGAGATGTCGCTATTGTATCGTCGAAGTGGACACACAGTTGCAGTGTGTTTTATGGTTTGTTGTGGAGCTCCGCAGTCACATTGAGAGGATTCTGAACTGCCCCACTTGTAGAAAGAATCAGCACATCGTCCATGATTCGTTCTTATTCGGCTTAGTGTAGTCCAGGTATGACGTGGCAGATCGAAATCAGGTTGGGCAGAAGTCGGGTTAGTAATAGAAAGGCCAGGTGTATTGCAATGATTCCAGGAGGTGTTCCAGGCATCCAAGATATTAAAATTAGTTGCCAGCAGGTTGCTGGTAGTTTTATGTGGAGACTTTCTTGACTTCAATCGACAACTAGGGTGGACACCGTAATATTCGTGAAAAGGTAACGTGATGTTGTTGGTTACATTTTTATGTTCACGCATGAGCGCTTTTGCCAGTTTCTTGTTTCTGTGGAAACAAGAACTCTCGGTTTTACTTAGATTAGGAAACAAGCTCCACCTTCGAAAATAGTCTTATTCATTATCGCCAGGTCAGTTGAGAGCAAATCATCAATAATTCGTATCATCTCCAGATATTCTATTAGATTGTACTTTACATGTTTCTCAAATAATTTAACCAAAACCGACAGAATTTCAATTGGTCTAAAATTGTTAGGGTCTATCTTACTTCCATTCTTTGATATGGATTAAACGCTGGCCAACTTCAAGAATCGGGAAATATTCCGGTTTTGTAGTATAAATAGAAAATTTTGTTAAAATTGGAGCTAGTTTCCTAGCAAAGTTTTTAAGCATGAGGGGTGGAATACCGTTGGACCAGCAGATTTGTTGATATTGATAGAAAGAAGCATTTTCCGTACAATATTGCAACGAAAAATAATTGTTTTCATTTTCGTTTCAACTGCGGAAATGAGTGTAGGAGAATGGGGCGGTTCAACTATGTTTGAGTTTTCTGCAAAAATACGACCCAAAAGATCCGCCTTCTCTGTCGAGCCGCTCACGGGAATGTCATTCAGAACTAAGGTTGGAATAGGGTTTCATGTGTTTTATTTGAGTTATAAGTCTTAAATGCTTTGTGTTTATTTCTTGCTGCCTTATCAACATCTCGGGTGAACCAGGGCTCAGTTTTAGAAGTAAGCTGTATAATCCTGTTAAAAACATACCCGGGAAAGAAAAAACTAATGGGCTAAACCTAGGCCAAGCCCACGCCATAGCTTTTGGGGGTTGGGCCAGGCTTAAAATTTTCAAATGACCCAAGCTTGGACCAAGCTTAGACTGATGTCATGAAGCTAGGTCTGGCAAACCCAAATCAGGCTTGGGCCAAGTCTGGCAAATAGGACTTTGGCCAGGTTTATAAAACCAATTTTTTTCCAGATCTTCTTTAAATGTGTGGAAACAGGTTGTGAAAAGAGTAACATATATAAAAATAAACATATAATATAGCCTGCACATGTTTACAATGTTTTATACTGGTTATTAACGCGTAATATAATAAACTGAACTTCACTTCAAATCGATAACATCCTCCTTTTTAGGGTTCCGTTTTTTATAACGAACCCTATTAGTGAGAGTAAAACGAGTTTTTCACATTATATCGATTATCTCGTAAACTATAAATAAATGCTATCAGCCTGAAATTTGAGGTGCGTATAAAACTAATCTGTCCACATATAGGATACAAATAAAACTAAAATTGTTTTCGTTTGGTTTACATTCACATACATATTTTTATAGATTCAAGGAGGGTATCATATAAAAGGGACTTCAGTATTCCTTCAAAATTTATTTTGGAATTTTACACTTCACAATTTTTTGTGTAATTTTGAATAATGACGTTTTCTTCATGTTTTCTTACCTCGCTCGATTAGCTCCGAACATAACTAATTGAAAATCTTCAAATGTATTTGCAATGATAGAAAAATTAGTAAGTTTTTAATAAAAAATATATAAAAGTGTCACATACTCATCATTATATTTATTAAGGGGCTGGAAATGAGAAGGGGTAAAAACACTATTTAAAACGTGGTCAATAGGGGTGTCATTAAAAAGAGCACGTAATTTAAAACACATAGCAATTTTTTTTATAATTTTGCGGTGCACAGTTTTTGAGTTATTGTCAAAAAATGCAACTTTCAGACGGTCCCCTCCCCTTTGATTCGACTCTGATTGACAGAAAAATTTACAAAACTAGGAATTTTGGTAAATTTTGAATGAAAATTATAGCGAAGTCAAAAAATAATTATATTTCTTTATGTTTAGGGGACGGGGGTGGAGAGGGTAAAAAGCCATTTTTGACCCAAGCGAGTCGGGCTTCATTGGAAAGAGCAACTAATTTAAATACGCGATAGAAATACACGATTACTAAGCATGTTGTTGATTAAACGTGAGATGGTGTTACAAGGTATAGCATTGAACAGTTTATATATAATTCCAATTCTCCAGACTGTCATATGCTGCAGTGAGACCAATGAATACTGCGCCTGTTTTTATTGTTTTTGATACCCAGCTTCGATATAGGATGTTAAAGCGAGCAGTTAGTCAGTGCAACTGCGATTGGGTCGGAATCCGGTCATTCAAGATGGGTGCGATGCGGTAGTATATGAGTCGTTCTAGCAATTTATAGCAAGTGCTCAAAAGAGCCATTGATCGATGGCTTCCTGGTCTGCTGGATGGTTTGCCTGGCTTAAATATCGCTATTACTTTCGTAGTCTTAAAATACCTTGAAAGATTACCGGTTACTAGGATATTTGAGAAAAATTTAAATAGAAGAAAGAGACATGTTTACGATATGATTTGCAATGTCTATGTATTTATTTCAAACTTTCCTGCTTGAATGGTATAAAGCAATGTTTTAACAGCGTTAATCCACTTTTGTTTCCTCGCGGCGTGCAGTAAGTATAAAAACTAAAAAGTCATCAGTCACGTCTGCTTAACCATTACTCAACTACTCCTTTTATAATATTTCGCTTTCTCGATTACAGCCACGAATATATTGTTCACGGAAGCCTCTTGGGATGCATTTTTTAGCATTGGAAATCATGGCTCCAACGCACCTTTCGTAATTTTTAGGAATGGGTTGGATCCAGCGAATCAATGCATCTAACTCCGATCTGTACTTAGCCCAGCTTTATTCAAATTCCATCTAGGTTGAGAGGTTAAGTCACCGACTGGGAAAACTTTAGAGAAAACTTTGAGCGTGGAAAACTTTATAAGACAGCCCAAGACATTGGAATAGGGTGACGTTGTTCGTTTTTTGTGGAAAAACAGAGGTCGGGATTGTAACCACATCGCCATCTAGCAGATCTAAAGGTTTTAATTTCTTTCGTATCATATACCCGGAACATGTTGTTACCATCGGCCCAGTCAGTCAGTTGTATGCCTTTGGAATTGTTGTTTGGTTTTAGGAATTAACTTTTATTCTTGAAATTTTATTTCGATTAAACAAAAGAAAAAACTTAATTTCAGAGATAATGTGAACATGTTTGTATTTACGGTACAAACCTATCGGTCATAATTATTTTTTTCTCCTGACTTCACAAATGAGGTTGACTTCACGAACACTATTTTATTTTATTTTACATAGATTTTAAGAAAGCAATTATGTAGCACCGAAAACCGGGATTGAATCTCGCGCCCGGTATAGGATGCTCTAAGTCAAACTAAATCAATGTAAAGTAAGTAGTACTTGCTATTATTGGTGTTTTTTTGTTGAATTTACTTCATTTATTTAATTTTTGCATATAACAAAAATTTTCCAATTTGTAATTACAGCTTTGTTCATGTTTATTTAATAAATTTAATAACATACATATTTCTGATGATGTCATGAAGGCGAAATATAAAAAAACAATAATTAAATTAAAATTAAAAACAGAAACTGAGCGTGTTTGTTATAAATATTTTAGACAATAAAATAAAAATAATAACAATTTCAATTTATTGTTATAATATTAATTTTATAATAATAATATTAATTTATTATTTATATTATTATTATGTCTATTCATTTTCAGTTTAATTTTATAATATTAAAAATGTATTAAACCTTACATCATCGGCTGCAAAGCATTTACATGTATGTAACTACATTTTCGAAAACTTGAGGAGAAGCGAAAAAACGCTTCATATCAATTCTAAACCACCTTGAAAATAAAATTTATTATTTATAAATAAAAAAAATATAATTTTTTTGATTTATTTATAATAAACATTTTTAATAACGGTTTTTCACTTCCTCCCAATTTTTCGAAAATGTAGTCACACGTAAATGTTTGTAGCCGTCAATATTCATTAAATACTAATTTTCCTAAACCTTCCTTGCAACATATAGATGGCCGATTTTGGGCTTACTGTTAGCCCAAAATCGGTCATCTATATGTTGCAAGCAAGTCCTATATGTAATTAGTAAAGCTTATCTGGTGCCATTTCTTTGCCAGACATTGGGCACTTGATGGGAGCTATCTAACAGCCATTTATTGTAGGCCCGAGATGCGACGATAAATGGTTTTATTTCTAATACGGGCAAGTCCTGCTCGGGTATCTCAAAACATTACCAGATATTACGATTCTTGATGTTTATTAGAGGTATTGGCAAATTTATTTTTAAGAGCTGTACACCGCTTATGGTCACATACACAGATAACGCATCAAACTCAGAAGTGTTGGAATAGGAAGTAATAGAGGTAAAGCCATAAAAAGTCTTAAACGGTTTCAAAATTGGGGTTAAGAAACATTTGAAGTTTTCCTTCAGTATAGTAGATGTCTGAGTGTAAAAATGTAAACGATACCAAACACTTCCATTCGTTACAATGCTGCTTCCCTACATAAAACTGTACGCTTTCATTCTTCAATTTTACATCACAAATTATTTTGAAGAAGGATAAGTGACAGAAGTTGAGAATATATTTGAACGTTAGCAACACACATTTTTTCTAAAAGATTTATCTTGAAGCAAATTTGTTTTCAAATTCTTTGTACATAATTTTTTTTTAATTCAAAAACGAAAAACTCGTAGAATTTTTTTTTTTGAGAGTTTCACCTCTTAAGTTTGATATTATTTTCCGTTTTTTTGTCAATTTTTACCGTTATTTTTTACTACGTTTGACATTAAAGTGTTTTTGACGGTGTAAAAAATAAATAAATTTTCTTTTCTTTTTATGTTGCGCTTTTATTTTGAATAGGAAAAAATGTGTGTGGATATATTATATATAAATAACAAAACAACATTTGAAAAATAAAAACGGCATAGAAAATTATGCTATAAATTCAATAAATTTTCTTTTTGATCTTTTTCAATGGTTGTTTGCTCTTTGTAGTGTTGTGTTCTGTGGTGGATAAATTTTGAATGAATTTTAATTTTAGACGATTTGACTACAAAATCAATTAAAATCGAATTAAATCATTATGGCTTCATTACTTTTAGTTAAAATTTGTTTTCGTTTTGCATGCATAAATAAATTTAGATGTTGTGGATAACTGATTTATAATATTACAAATACCGAATCGAATTAACATATAAAACCATCAATAACAACAATACAGAAATTGGTTCAAACCAATCAACCAGCACAAAACCCAAAACGATCACGAAAGGGTTAAACCAATCATCTTCCTATCAATTACCTATAACTCAACTTTAACAAATTTTATTCAATTCATAAATTTTCCAATCATCTAGAAGAACAAATCAAATTCATTGAATGGAAATTTTGTTATCAAAAAATAAAACGAAAAATTTCCAATAACCAATAATGATTCTTCGAATGAAATATTATTTTAGAAAATTTTCATTTTGAGTTGCGCGATGTTTTAAAATTTTCGTTATTTTCCATACACGTATATATTTTTTCATATCAAACTTGAGAGACCGCCCTCATTCTTAGAATGAGAAAATACAAGAACGAAATATTAAAACAAATAATGTTATTTTAAGTCCAACCAATTATAAAAAATTATACTAAAATAGATTTTTTTAATGTTAATTTGTAGGAGGAAAGAGGATGTTCTGCGTTATAATGAATTCTTTATGAGCTTTTTAATTGATGTTCGATTATTGGCTATTGAGTGTGGATAGTTAGCTACCTGGTTTAATCCTAGCTATCTAGACAATAAAAAATCTTGCTAAAGTTCAAATAAATTTGTTAAACCTTTAAAAACTGATATTAAAAAAATAACTCACTGGTTCTAAAATATTTCAAATTTATTTAGAGATATGCTATAGTTACGCGGCGTTGATTTATTATTATTCTTTTCTCAAATATTTCCTTTCACTGTTGATAAATTTTGTAAAGATTATATTTTGAAAATTAACTGTTATAATTGTTAAACCGTAAAAAAATAAAACACCATCCATGTGCCTTTATTCACTCACCGTCAACCTGAAGTTGTTTCTTTATAATACCGATTTGATCTGTGAAAGAAAAGAAAATAATAAAGAAAAATTAACTTTAAATATTAAAAACGCAGAATAACCGTAAACGTAAAAAAAATTGCTTATATATTACCAGCCCAGTTTTTATAGATGGATGAAATATTTATTAAAAAATTCGTTTTAAGTATACATAATTGGCGCTCTTATTAACAAGTCTGGTTCGTTTTTCTTTCTTTTTTCTTTTACGATTTTCCATTATTTCCTTCTAATTAAATTTATGCACAGTTTTTTCACATTTGTTTTGCTGTTGTTTTGTTGTTTTATTTGATTAATTGAGAAAAAAAATTATATATGTTTTACAGCTTTGAGCTTTAGAGCTGGAAAATAGCTTGTGGTTGTTATAAACGATTTTCACGGTACTTTGAAACCTGTGAATAATTATTGTATGGCTTGTTTTTGATGTATGAGGTGAGGAAATACTTGCTATTCAAGTAGCTTGTGATTATAGAGCTAAAAGTGTATCAATTCTTCTTGAAATAAATAAAAAATAGCAATGAAAAGTAAAAGATGTAAAATATTTAGATGAAAAGAAAACAAGCAAGGCGAATGAATACTGATAAAAACAGCTGACTACCAAGTCATCTCTGTTATAACACCACAAACTTTAAGGTTCGAAAATATTCAATTAAAATGTCTCTGAAAGGCCAGCTTGACAACGCTAAATAACAACAATGCTAAATAAATTCATAAAACGAAAAGGCTTTTATAGATCTATCGCTCTAGGCTACATCACTTAGTTCTTCGTGTAAAACTCTGTTTCAAAACTAAAATAAACTAAATAACATAAACAGCATCCTTTCAACCGAAAATATGCTGGCTTCAGCTGAATGTAGCTGCAATATGCAGCTGAGTGAAATCATCACATGAAGGGATCAGTTTTTATTGATTTGTTTTTAATTTATGATCTACAGGTGTGACAACCCCGCGTAAACCAGTCTCTGCATATAGCGTGAGATATCACATACCACTGGCAATAGCAGTGAATGTCACTGACCGATTCAATTTATCCAAAATTGATTAGAGTTCGATCTAAATCAATATAAATTATAGCACATAAAGCAAAACGCAAGCTCATAGAATTTCATGTATGCAGAAATTCAGTTTGAATAATAATTACTTCGGTCTGAAAGACCTAAGTATTGCATTCATGAGCCAAAAGTGAAATTCTTACCCCCACTTTTTTTGGAATTTCTCGACGTTTAAAAAGCAAAAAAAATGTATGTCTGTCTGCCGGCCGGCCGTCCGTCATTACCTACGAAATCTAGAAAACCGCTGGAGGGATTTCAAAAATTTTTTTTTCTAAAAATAGGTATATTCAAGGAACAGGTCCGAAAGGACGCTGTGCTCGATAACTTTACCGGAAGTGTGTCAAAAAATCATTATGTGTCAAAAATAGCAAATTTTCATATTTTTGGCTTAAAAAACGTTCATTTTAAGTGATTACGAGTAGGAACATTGAATTTGGAAAAATTTTTGATGGTAGGGTTTGGTATGTGAAATCAAAAACTAGATTATTGCATCATAAGTTTGTCAAAAAAATGTTGTCAAGTATGTCAAAAGAAAGATTTTTATTTATTTTTAACCCAATTTCTTGGAAAAAAATAAAATTAATTATTTATATGACATGAAATTTTATTATTATTATTGAGAATTATGGCATTATAATTTTGTCAAAAAAATGTTGTATATCCTTAGAATTTCGAAAAATTAAAAATTTTTGATTTTATTATAATTTTGAAAAAAGTTCCAATTTTTGCAATATTTTTAAAATTTTGGAAAAAGTTTTAATTTCTGATTTTGTTATAATTTTTCCTTTATTTTTAAAATTTTGAAAAAAAAAAATAGAATTTATATATATATTTAGAATTTTGAAAAAAGTTTCAATTTTTGATTTTGTCAGAATTTTTGGAATAGTTTTGGAATTTCGAAAAATTTTAAATTTTTGATTTTATTATAATTTTAGAAAAAGTTTCAATTTTTGATATTGTTATAATTTTTGCAATATTCTTAGAATTTTGGAAAAAGTTTGAATTTTTAAGAATTTTTGGAATATTATTAGAATTAAGAAAAATTTTAAACATTTGATTTCATTCTAGCTTTTGAAATATTTTAGAATTTTGAAAAAAAAATTTTTGAATTTATATATATATTTAGAATTTTGAAAAAAGTTTCAATTTTTAATTTTGTAAGAATTTTTGGAATCTTTTTAGAATTTTGAAAAAATTTAAAATTTTTGATATTATAGTTTTTATAATTTTATAAAAATTACAATTTTTGATTTTGTTGTAATTTATGCAATATTTTTAGAGTTTTTGAAAAAAGTTTTAATCTTTGATTTTGTAATAATTTTTGAAATATTTTTAGAATTTTGTTTGAAAAAAGTTTGAATTTTTGATTTTATTTAATTTTTACAATATTTTTGAAATTTTGAAAGAAATATGAATTTGTGATTTTGTAATATTTTCTCGAAACGCCAAATGGAGCGGTTTTGAGTAGTTTGCTGATTGTATAATCTTTTCACTAAATTATGTTAATTTATGATCTGTTATAGTTTTCCGACAACGTATTGATGTTTCGTGTAGTTTTGTAATACATATCTAAACAGAGATAAAAAATACATGTACTTTAACAAAAAGATATGTTTGACATACATCGCAGAGCTGTGAGATTTCAGCCCCTTCATATTTTTTATTATTTAAACTGGGTTAAAAAAAAACAAACCAATACAGAAACTTGAAGTCGAAGTCGATAAAACAATTACATAATCATCAGAACTAAAATAAATTGGTTATGACAAAATTCGCCCTATATTTTAATATTACAATGTGGAGTTTTTATGGTTACTTTTCATCAAATCTAAAAATTGGTTCGTTCGCTCAATGAAACAATAAATTAAGTTTTTTTTGGCAACAAACTCGGTGACAGCGATTTTTTACTGAACACGAATAAACGAACAGGTTATTAGTTAATAAAAAACAATTTTTTGGAATATCAAAAAAGTTTCGCTGAACCAATGAACAATTTTAACGGACAAATAATAATAAGTTTTAAATTACCTCATCAAGGTCATCTCTCATCGTGACCATTAACTTGTTGTGTGTTTTGGTTGACCCCTATACGATCTACTAACGTACATATTTGCATTATTTTTAGTTTTCCTCCTTTTGCTCGAAATCCTTACAAACAACCATATGTTTGATAATAAATAATTGACTTGTCAGCACCACTCACCAATGACTGAGATGCGCGGTGAGAATCGTGCAAGCGTAATCATTTAGCAAATAAATTTTAATATTATTGTGAAAATCCATACGACTCCGTCGTTTAGGAAGATTTCATATAAAAATCTACCTATTGCAATGTGCATCATTTCAGAATATCAAAAAAATGACAATTATATATGAAAAGTAAAAACGGAAAACTTTAATAGATTAATTCTGTTTAAATGTTTTGTATTTGTTTGAAAATGTTAATGGTAAAACGTAGGTCGCACCACTGTGCAACCCCGCAACGTAGGCGTAGAAGCAGAGCTGGTTAGTTCGACGAGCAAGTCAGCCGTCATGGGGAACTGGTTGTGGCGGGCGTGGTGTTAGAACAACCAATTCCAATACCTGAGTCGGTAACGCCCAGGACTCTCAGGAGGACTAGACGTTACTGGAAGAAAATTATAGCTCCTAGAATACGGAGACAATGGCAGCTGTGTCGCTTCTTCGTTCGGCGGAAGTGACGACCGTTAAAGCATCTGGCAACGTTGATCGGTAGACTCAGCCAAAATCTGGTCTGTCGAAGAAGACCAGATATATTTTTCAAGGAGACAAATATTTTTATTTTGGAACACCTAATCTGTCGAATGGTTTAAAAGGACCAAATCTGAATTGAGTCTTACATGCCATTGATATGGAGGACTCTTGAGTACAAGATTCCTTTTCGCCGTTTCAGCGTTAATAGTCCCGTATAAATTCATTCCAAGGGAATCTGGATTTAGCAGATCTTTTTATTTAGTACAATTAAAAAAAAATATTTCTTTTTCTAAATAAAATTTATCATATAATTAAATCAATAATCTTTTTATTATTAAATAAAATTAATTAGCATAATTAAACAAATAATCTTTTTCATTAAGTTAATTGAATGACGTAAATATATCTTTAAACTATTTTGCATAATTAACTTACAACTTAACAACTACTTAAGAGTTTCTTCAAATAAATTTTTATTGTTTAATAAAATATGTTGTGTATAGTAGAAACTACAATGTGTATCACAACAACACATAAAAACCTTGTCGGACCACGGTTCCACAACAAAATGGGTTCTAAGGTGTTGATGGACGCAAATGTTTGGTTTTTCTTAATACTAACTTAGAAAAGGGATAACTAAACAATAAATCGTATCACCTATAAAATTTGACAAAGGCCAGTATTTCATGATAGCATACAGAAAATAAAAATAAAATAATCGAAGCAGATTTATTTTAAAAATTTGCTGAATTAAAACTAAAATGGGGTACCAATAATCCAGCTATTCCATATTCCTTGATCATGTGACGCACTGTATTACTCAATGGTTTAAGTTTACAATCACATATAGAATTATATGAAGAGCAATCAATAACGTGCCATCATCGAGGCACGTTATACAATACTTCATAGCTAAGATTTTTAGATTCGTAGCTTCTTTGACAATGCTTCATAGCTAAGATTCTGGGTGCTACTGTTGACTGAATAGAAATCATCCGCCAGCACGCCTAAACTATCATCTTGGCTAGTGATATCTCACTTCTATATTGCCACTTGCCAGTGATATGTTCTCTCTCTCCCTCCCTCCCTCTCTCTCTCTCTCTCTCTCATTTTTTTTTTTCTCATCCGTATTTCGGTCTAGAGGAAACCGAATTGGCTATTGAATGTCTCATTAGGGGAATAAATATTAACGAGCTAAATTTCCGACACGTTAATTTTTCTAAATAAACAATATTGATCCGTTGATGTTCATATTTATACATCTATATAGATAAACCATTAAAGGATCTGCTACCTACGTGTACGCGGTACATATAACAATATTTCTCTTATTGCCGTGCATGCACCAACTGAAGCTAAGACCGTCGACGAGAAGAATAATTTCTACATAGCACTGGAAGAAGTTATGAAACAAACACCAACACGCGACTCCATTATGGTTCTTGGTGACTTTAATGGACAGGTTGGAAGAGTTATCTCTTATGGAAATGTGGTGAGTCCCAACAGCTTGCATTTGAATTCGAATGATAATGGTGAGAAAATGACTGAGTTTGCATTATCAAATAATTTGAGAATTGCCAGTATGTTCTTTCCGCATCGATCGGTTCATAAGCAGACTTGGGTCTCACCGAATGGAAACACTGGAAATCAAATTGATCACGTTCTAGTAACAGCACGATTCTTTTCGAGCGTTCTGGATGTGCGATCCTTTAGAGGTGCATACATTGGAAGTGACCACTTCCTTGTATGTGCTAAAATAAGGTTCCACTTCCCAAATCCAGGCATTTCAAAATTCAATCAACGGAAACGTTTTAACATCTCATCATTAAAAAATGCTGAAACAGAAGAGAGATATCAAATCCATATTGCCGAAACAGTGGAGAAATCAGAAACCATTAATGGAAACGTCGATAAGTCATGGTATTTGCTCAAAGATGCTGTTTTAAGCGCTGCTGAGGGAAAACTTGGACGACCACAGAACCACTCCCAGAAGCCATGGATGGATCAAGCATGCCTTGATGCTATTCAATAGAAAAGAGATTGCTATCTGAAGTGTCTACAAGGACGCAACAACAGGTCCACGAAGGAGAACTATAAATTGGCAAGACAAGCCGTTACAAAGCTATGTAGACGAACAAAGAGAGGAGGAAAGCTTCAATAAGGAACATCAATCGCGTAACTTCTTTCAACTTCTTTCAAACCTTAAAGAAGGGCCCTCAAACTAGATCGACTGCTATTCAAAACGAAGATGGGGAGCTACAAGTAGACCGTAAAAATATTTTAGATACTTGGGCCACTTATTTTGAAAATCGTCTCAACTTAAGTGACCAGCAACAAGTCGGGCGACGAGCAAAGCTTATTCGTGCGTCAAATGTACATGTAGACGAACCAACCAAAGAGGAATTCGATGCGGCGCTGTCTAAATTAAAACGCAATAAAGCACCTGGTATCGACGATATAACATCCGAAATGATTTTACATGGTGGTGAAACTTTATCCTTAAGATTGTTTGAACTTGTTCAAATGATCTGGAGGACTGAAACCATGCCACATTACTGGAACACAGCTATGCTGATACCAATCCATAAAAAAGGTAATCGCCTACAATGTGCAAACTACAGAGGAATCGCTTTCCTTTGCACAGCATCTTTTCCTACATTTTGCTATCTAAAATCAATCCTTTTGCTGAACAACTGTTTGGAGAATATCAGTGTGGTTTCCGGCGGGGCTGAGGTACCACCGATGCACTTTTCTCGATAAGGATGATTTTGGAAAAGTGCCGAAAGTTCAACATACCTGTGCACCAACTTTTTATTGATTTCCGACAAGCCTACGACTCTCGAACGAGAGACTCTATGGTCTGCTCTGGTGTCAATGGGAATTCCTGGTAAACTGGTATCACTATGCAAAATGACAGTACAGAACTCTCAATGCTGTGTACGAGTAGAGAACGAAATATCAAAGTTTTTTAAAGTTGACTCCGGTTTAAGACAAGGTGATGCTATCTGTCTTATACTTTTTAATTTAGCCTTGTAATATGTGTGCCGTCAAAAGAAACTACCGACTAATAACAATATCTTGTCAATAAACTCAGTACAGATGATTGCTTACGCTGATGATGTTATCATCCTCGGCCGAAGTGAAGCTGTTATGAGTGAGACTTTCAAGTCGCTTGAGAGTGGTGCTAGAAAAATTGGTCTGCAAATGAACTACAATAAAACCAAACATATGAATGTTTCAAGGGAGGCTGAGAAGAAAGATTTGATGTGCGGCGATGAACGAATTGAGGGAGTTGAATCTTTTAAATATTTAGGATCAATGCTTGACTTAAACAACAGCATACTTACAGATATAAAAGCTCAAATCCATGCAGGTAATCGAACTTTCTACTCAATTAAACCTCTCCTTGGATCACCGTATGTATCAACTAACACCAAACTCAAGTTATACAAGACATTGATTAGACTGTTGTGATGTATGGGTCACAAACGTGGACCCTTACACAAAATGACGAATCGCATTTATCTGTATTTGAGCGTAAGATCCTACGCTACATTTTTGGTCGACTTAAGACACGATGGAGCGTATAGAACCCGATATAACTTTGAGATCAGAATCCTTCTTGAGGGTCCTGATATAATAGGTTGTATTCGTTCTAATAGGATTGCTTGGTTTGGACATGTTCTACGAGCCGATTCACAGTCTGGAATGATTAGAAAAATGTACGTTAGTACTCCAGGGAGTGGGCGACCGCGAGGTAGACCACGACTACAATGGGAGACTGACGTAATAAACGACCTTAAAAAAAATCGGCTGCCATGGTAATTATGTCGCTGTTGCGAATGACCGTGGTGAATATTCAAAGCTGATCAACCTGGCAACGCTCCTCCCTACATGGAGCATGAACGGCTTAAAAAAAAAAATAAATAAACCATTTATACATAAATATCAAGAATATAACAAACATGTCTCGAATATCCATACGTAAATATGTAGTTATAAAAGAGATTTTAGACGATGATTACGATCCATCAAAATCGAATCAACAAATTGTTTGGATAATTGGTAGCCGTAGGTCGTATCATTAAGAGTCGTTCAATGGAGCGGTTATCCATATTTTTCAACAAAACAAATATTTTTAAAAACACCCTTGTGTGTTATTTCTTTTTATAAAAATCTTGTAAACGTTAGTTTTTTTTTCAAACATTATCGCGTTCGTTAATTATTAAATCCGTTCGTTTTTTTTAAATCCTTTTGGTACATTTGGCTTAGCGTTGATTAAAATAGTATTAATACATTACAAAATGTTCGTTCTTTGTTTTCATACATCATCGTGCGTTTAATTGAGAGCTACTTTTTCTAGCTATGATATTTCGGGTTATATTAAGTGATTATGTTTCGTTTATCTGGCAGACATTTATTTAAAACCAAAATAGTTTTTCACGTGGCAGTTCTTCTAGGATAAACAGCAAATAGTGATGGTAGTTATCTCATAACCAACCTTGTTTCTTCTAGCTCTGTAACGATCGGTCTTATTTTGATCCTCTAAATTAAAAATCCAAACCATCTAAAAAACTGCTCTATAAAAACAATTTATTATCCTATTTCAGTTTATACTCTATATCAAAATTTAAAAAAATATCCAAAGAACTCCATAAATCAATTTATAATTTAATTTTTCACCTACATACTTCAATAATAGAAATAGGTCATACAACTATCATACCAAAGTGAAAATATGAAACGTTCATCGAAGTATCCATTCTAAATAAGTTTGCGGTAGTTCATAGTTTATTAGAAGTGAAATTGTAGTTTTTGATTTTCATGTTGGTATGTGTATTGATTTTTTGTGATATGAATAGAAATGACGCGATAGAAGATGTTGATTTTTTTCCTCTTTTCTCATTCAACTGAATCTGTAACTTAAGATCATATAGTGGGAATTTTGAATAACTATTTGGCGTGAGAGTGATCAGGGTAAATTTGAAAAACAAAAACGAAGATAGAAAATTCTCGCGAATAAAAAAGTTCGATTATTCGTTGTTTCGAGCAAGTCACTTATTTTTTGTTTTTATATTTTTTTTTAGAAGGAATAACTAAACAATAAATCCTATCACATGTAAAATATAACATAGGCCAATATTTCATGATAGAATAGAAAAAATGAAAATAAAATAAAAGGTGAACACCAAAATTGGTTTTATCAATTTGCAGGAACAAAACTGAAATGTGTTTGTCAATAATCTAGCTAGTGGCATGTTTCTTCTATCATGCGACGCACTTCATTCCTCAATGATTAAAGCCCATACATTTGAAGGATCATTTCTTCGAATAAGCAATAACGTAGCATCATCTAGGAATAATTCATAACCAAGATTGAGGGTGCTACCTTTGACTGAATACAGTTCATCCACCAGCACCGCTAAGATATCACCTTGGCTAGTGATATTTCACTGCTATTACCCGTGGTATGTGAAATCTCACGTTAGCTCGTATGTCAATAGCAGGGACTGGAGTACGCGGAGTTGTCATAACCGTAAATTAAAAATAAAACAAATGCAATCAAAAATTAAAACAAAAAAAAACAAATGATCCCACCATGAGGGACAATTATCTAAAAGTTTTGTGATTTTACATTTTAAAATGGAAAAAAATTGAAAAAATGAAAAATAGATACTTCGTTTTTAACGAATATTTAATATTAAATTATTTATCAAACTTTTGTTTATAAATAATAACCTAAGACTGTTATACATAAAAAGAATTATAGACCGAGAGCCCGCGGCAGCCTGACCTTCGTTATTTTATAAAAGCTGAAAGTAGGTAGGAACGATTAGCGACATATGAAGTTTGGATCATGGTGGCTTTGGCAGGGAGCAGGGAACAAAGGGACCTCTAAAGTTTCGTGAAAGTATAAAAGGTAATTTTTTTATATATTCTTCGGGATAGTATTAGAAGTCACGTCACCCATTGCCAGACACTTACTATCGTGGTAACCCCCTGCTAGACACCCTTAAGCTTTAACAAATTGATAATGTTTAAGGGGGTCAGGGCGTCATGTGACAGGGGGTTTCCACGATAGTAAGTGTCTGGCAATGAGTGACGTGACTTCTAATGCTACCCCGAAGAATATATAAAAAAATTACCTTTTATACTTTCACGAAACTTTGAAGGCCCCTTTGTTACCTGCTCCCTGCCAAAGCCACCATGATCCAAACTTCATATGTCGCTAATCGTTCCTACCTCAACAGGGGGTATGCGCAGAGAAATTTTCAGCTATTATAAAATAACGAAGGTCTGGCCTTCGCGGGCTCTTAGGCTATTAGCCCACAGATTTAAAATAAGTCCTTCTACATAGAATACTATTACAAAATTTAGTTGCATAAACTTTAAATATCAGAAATTTGTATTATTACTATGATGAGAACATGTAGAATTTTTTTTCACTTCACTTTTATTTTGCATGGAAATGACTTATAGGAATATTTGCGTTCTAACAAAAAGTACAAATTAAACTAATATTTTAATTGAGTCGAATGTAAAATGGGTTTATCGGTCATTTACTTTAAAAGTGGGTCACCTAAAAGGTTTTTATTTACATTTTTTGTTCATTAAATATTTTAGCATAAATATACTATTCAATGTATGCGAAATTTGAATTGTTTTTATTTTCCTCTAAGCTTTAATCATTCTACTAGAGGTCTACTAAAACAATACTATGGTACTAAAATATCATATTTTATATTAATGAATTTAATTCTCTATTAAAGGTTTGTATGTAAGCATTGTCGTTTTTTTATGCAAAGTGAACATTTTTATTTTTTTTTAATTCTTATTCAGTTAGTGATTAGTTATTTTAACTTTGCATCTAAGATTTGTTTTTAATACTAGACTAATCATTTTAGATTCTCCTTGTGTATTCGTTTTTTTTTTGTTTCAGATAGAGCACATTTTTCGCTTTATTAATTTTTCGTTGTCGATATGTTTTTAATCTTCAATCATGACGTAAAAAGTGATGAAGTTTAAATTATTAATTTATAAATCTGAAGGAAAGACTGATAACTCGCTCAAATTAATTATTTTAAACAAATGACAAAATGAGATTACGTAAGTAATCGTGAGTTTTCATCTGATAAGGATATTCCAGCACAAAAACACGGGTTATTTCTTATGGATATCGAAAATTGCAAAAAGTTCAGTTGGTATATGCTAAGTGATAAGGATGTTCCAGCACAAAAACATGGGTTATTTCTTATGGATCTCGAAAATTGCAAAAACTTACATACTTGCATATCTTCTCTCTCACATAATTTGCTAGTTTAAACGTGACGTCATAATAAATTTGTTAAAAGAAAATCGAAGAGGAATGAAACGTTTTTATTGTAAAATAATTATCCATTTGCATTTTATTTATTTTGATCGAGTAGTGTTTATAAGAATAATCCACCAAAAAAATAAAAAATTGACATAAAATTATAATTAATTTCCTTATCTTTTTTGCGGTTTTGAACTCGAGGTATGTTACCATATACAAAATTCGCGATAACATTTACTAAAACTAAAAATCACATGGCGGCCTTTTTTGCTCACTAGCCCTGTACCAGCATCGGCTTTCCCTCACTAATGTTTTTAAAAATGTTCATCCCCAGGTCAACATTTTTAATTTTAGAAGAAATTTGTGAATTGGATGACCTTTGATGAACTCGACCATTTTTATGTGTTTTTTTTACAAAAAAATACGTGTTTTTCGACAAATTTTAAAGTGTTTAATTTGAGAACAGGGTGGTCCGTAAATTTTTCTGCAAATCCAAATTCAGGGTAACTTTGAAATCAAATTTCCTTGCAATTGACTTACCCGATATCAACGGTTTTGTATGCGTTGGAAAGAGATTGACTGGCCCATTGCCTATTTAACAATACACTGTTAACGTTTTGTTTACACTGCTTAAAATATTAAAAAATAAATTTTTTAAAGATGGCACTGAAGGCGCAGCACAAGGATCTTCTTTGTTTTATAATATTAAGTTCCAAAAAGATGTCAAATTTAAAGATAGAGTATTTTTTTGTTTTTAAGTTGAGATTTTTGACCCTAGATTCACATACTTAAAAATTACTATCTAAAGAACAAAAATTATATAATTTAAAATTTTGGCATGTTTTAGGATAAGGTTGGAACTTTTATATTGTTATCAAAATTTTAAAAAATACTTAACCGACGGCATCAGCGCCATCTTTAATCGCCATTAAAATTTAGTTTCTTAATATTTTAAACAGTGTAAGTAAAAAGTTGACTGTGTACATTTTCGATATGCCAGGCTTTTACAATTCAAACGCACATAAAGCCGTTGATATCGGGTGATATCCGAATTTTCCTTCATAAAATTGTTCTAAACTGGAGCAATAAAAAATTAATTAATGTGTATTTATAGTATAGTATAGGTTATTAGTCCCTGGGCCCACGCCGATTTCATGTATGATTACCACATATTTTATCCTTCGTGAGGCGCCTGTCCTTGACGAGCCCGAAAATTTTTGTTCTGCCATTTTGTCTCGATTAGGCCGCTTTTTCGTTGGGCAAGCTCCGAAAAACGCCAATTGCCCGCGATCTTGTAAATTTGATACCACAAGTTTTTTTACTATGGGTGGTGGAAATTTGTTTTAGAACATGAGGGCAAGCTTGTCCGACAAAAATCTGTCTGCGATTGTCGAGTCCGACACTTGACATTTTGGTATGTTTGGGTTGTAGGGCTCGATAATACCAGACAAATTTTTGTCAGATAAGGTTACTCTCTTGTTCTAAAACAAATTTTCGACTTCCCTAGTCAAAAAAAAAAATTAACAAGTTTTTCGGAGCTTGCCGAACGAAAAAGCGGCCGGATCGAGGAAAATGGCGGAACAAAAGTTTTCGGACTCCTCAAGAACAGGCGCCTCACAAAGTATAAAATGTGTGTTAATCATCACATGATCATCGGCGTGTATAGTATTTGTGGAATAAAAAATTGGTTGACATATTTGTTTTCTGTTACTGCCGCTTCTACTATTTTTTTAACATGTTTAAATAATATAAAAACCTTTAGTAATACAGTAATACCACGGTAACTAACAGTGGTTCGATCATAAAAATATCAATCTATGTAAATGAGAAAGCCATGAAACCTATATTCCCACACAAACAAAATTTATAATAAATCCAATTGATAACCACTTGTTAAATGAGTTAAATAATTCCTTCCAAGAGCTGAAGTACTTTTATTTCTACTTCACACAAAAATATTATGTAATCCAGAGAATAAACCCTTATAATTCAGTAGAAATGAAGTGAAAATTATATAAAATCTAAAGTCATTAACATACAATCATTACGCTGTCGCTACATTTATATGACACTTCAAATAACAATTAAAAAAACTTACCCATTGTATTCTGTTGCTGCTACTGTATTGCATCTATTTACAAAATAATAAGATTTTATTTAAGGATTATTATAGTTTTAACATATTTTTTCATATAAATAGGAAAAACAACAATTGTAAAAGATTTAAAAAAAAACAACTATACACATGTTAGCTGTTTTCTCGTTGTTTAAAAAACAATGAAAATTTTTTTTTTTTGTTTGTAACAATTTTTCTTTTTTTTTTAGTTTTAATCTCAGGAAAATATATTTGTTGGAAAATTTTTGTTTTGTGATGATAAGAAAATTGTTTTTATTGTTTGATAATAGAATTTTTCTGTTCTTCAATTACTTTTTTTTGATACAAACAATGTTT
Organism: Diogma glabrata; assembly: GCA_963693315.1. NCBI lineage: Eukaryota > Metazoa > Arthropoda > Insecta > Diptera > Cylindrotomidae > Diogma > Diogma glabrata. Next base: position 120,044,315 of record OY856188.1, read on the forward strand.
TCGATTCAAGTATTAAGTTTTTATTGTTCTGAATAGAAAAATATTGGAGTGTTTGGGGAATTGTATTTTCTGTTTTAATTGTTTAATGTTTGAGTGGTAATTGATGATGTAGCTGTTAGGTTAGTTGAAATTTATTTTTAAGGTCTGGTAATTAAGATGAGGTTTGTAGATTCGGTTGAATTCTTTTTCGTTTTAAGTCTCTATAGAGGACAAAAACAAACAATCAATATTGCTAAAAATATCATGATTTTTCTCTGCCACAAAAGCCATACATCAAATCAATTTTAATCTTTCCCATTAACCATCAATATTTTAACAAGATAAATTCAACCCAAAAAATTACAAGAAATTCACTTTGTTATTTTATTACATTTTATATTTCTTAGCACAAAAATAACAAAATCCCAAAGGGTGTTAGATATGTGGTTATAATAGAATTTCATAGAAATAAATCAACGATTAACCCTGGAGAGTATTAGTTCGCGGTTGACCTTTCTCAAAACAACATATAAGATATAACTTCCGATTTTCATTTTTTATCTATTTATTTTATTTTCTTAAGAAAAATGTGTTTTCTTATTGTGTTTAAAAAAGTACGAAGCAAATTAAATTTATAGTCTCTTGATTTTATTTATATAATTTTATATAATTTTATTTATATTTGTTTATATAATCAAAACTAGATTAGATTATGAATATGAGTGGAGTAGAGTGGTAAAGTTTTTATTATAAATATGTAGGTTTGATTTTATTATTACCAGTTTGGTGATGACACTAGGTAGTTTTAATTTATACTTCAAGGGAAAGATTGAATAACGTGTAACTGATTGGGTGCATACCGAAGAGTTTGACCAAAATCATCAAAACAGAGCCTTTAAAGTAAAAATTTGTCTAGAAACAGTAAACAATAGTCATTTAGAAAGTTATTCTAAAAAATTCAAAATGTTTCTGTATTTGTAGCTTGCAAACAGTATAAAACTAATTTTCATAATTTTTTTCCCACCATGATATTTTCCCATAAGATTGGATTGTATATGGATACACAATTGCTTCTAATATTTTATTAATTTTCTTAAATTTTCTTCGCATGATGATATAATTTTTACTTATATCACTAAAAGGATTAAAATTACCCAACTTACCGTTTACACTTCAATTTATCTTAATATTTAAAATCTTCCGGTCTAATACACTTCTTATACAATTGAGAATTGAAACAAATCTTAAAGTATTTTTATTTTTTGCTTCGTTTCTAAGGGGTCAGTTTCATTCCTTACTTCATATAATATTAGGGTGAATAATAATGTAAGAAAAATAAAATAAAACTTATTTTGGGATTCAACTTAAATTCAGTGTGGTCAATTTTCTTTTTAGTTTTCTTTGCTTTCTCTACATATATCTCAAGAAAATAGAATAAATTTAAAGCAAATTTATTTTTATTCTTTTATCCTTAGTTTTTCTTTTTTAACTTTCACATTACAAGTGTTATAATATTTCTTGAAGTAGATATCTTATGTTTTGTTTGTTTTGGTTTTTATACATTTGGTTAAAGAATTAAAAGACTAAATGTATGAAAATAGATAGAAGGTAAGATGATATGGTGTGATGAGATCATAAAATATTTACTTTAAAATCACTTTTGGATAATCGGCGTGAAGATGTTTTGATTTTTTAAGTTTTGTGTTATACAAAAAGGGGAATGATTTATTATTTAATCAATTTTAGAAAAAGGAAATTTTTGATGTAAGATATTTATTTATTTTCTAAATTTATGATGGTAATCGAAAGGTTGATGGGTTATTTATCTAGTAAATTAAATTTTGTTTTTTATAAGTTTATTAATTTTTGGTCAGTTTGTTTTTTTATGATTTGATTTGACTTTTATTGCTTTAAATAGAATTCATAAGAAAATTATATCACTGAATGGTCAGATGTTAGTTTGTTTGGTATTTGGGTTTGTACTTTGGTTCTAAAGTTTGTTTGTTTGTGATTTTAAATAGGTTTTAATAATTATGTAATTATGAAAGTTTATTTGTTTAGAAGATAAATAATTATTGTGGTATTAGGGTTTTAAGAAGTTATGTGTTATACTCGTTGATCCAAGATATTTATTGAGTTACTTATTTATAGACATTGGTTTAGATGTTCTGTGATCAGTTAATTAAAGTATATCAATGTAGCTCTGCAATGTATTGCGTGACCTAGAACTTTGACAACCAGGGTTGGACTTCCATCTAGGTCAATATGTTTTATAGCAAAAATTTAACAACCATCAAGTATCAACACACCGGCTTTCCAATTAACCAATCGTCAACGAATATTATGTTTTTCAGTAAAATGTGTTGTGTAGTAGGAATTATACTATATTTCACAACAACAAATAAAGACCTGTTACGACCTAAGTCTCAATAAAGCCACAACATGTGTGGTGGTGAGGTGTTGATGGACTCAAAACTGTTTTTAGTTTTCATATTTTTTGTCTAAAGCTTGGATATCTAAACCCTAACCTAATATCCAATCGCATATAAAATATAACATAGACCAATATTTGATGATAGAACAGAAAAAATAAACCTAAAATAAAATCAAATTTATTGCAAACTGAAATGGTGTTGCCAATTCAATTAGAGATGTAATTATTGACCATGTGACACGCATTGTCTTGCTCAACGATTAAAACCCACACATAAAGTTATATTAAGATTCGATTTTCTTGTGTAATAAACATTGTTCATGCCTGATAATAGAATCAATCAGGAACACTTGAGGAGTTGCGCGCCTTGGGATTAAATTTCCGACACGCTGCAGTTTGTGAGTTCGATTATGCCTATCCACAGCCCATCACAAATGCTGAATTTCACGGGAAATTTTCACAAGGAGACGAATTCAAATGAGTAAAGAGACCGAACTCTGACTACCCCAAAGCTAGAGAAACCAAACACCCACACCACTTCAAATATAATTATTACATTTCAAAATTAAGATGTTTCACTCAACCCACAATTTGTAATTGATCCAACCCTCTATGCTTCTTCTTTACTAACCAATCATAGCGAATAAAATATAAATTAATACAATAAAACAACCAATCTTTGCGCCAATGGTACCCGCGATTGTTGAACAAGAACAATAATGCAATATAATAAAAATCGATGCGCCAAAGCTACAGGTGACTGTTGAACAATATCAATAATGCAATATAATTAAAAGCATTGCGCCTAATGTAGAAGCGATTCTTGAATAAAAATATTAATATGAAATGAATCAATCGTTGCGCCAAAGCTACAGACAATAAACCGGCGATTGATGATAAATTATTACAACTTCAAACTTTGATGACGACGACAATATTTATTCATCTCATTCAAAACAAAATTATCAGAAATTTTATTTTAGTAGATTCTTTTTAGATATTTATATAATAATTCACAATTATGTAGAAATAATAAGAAAAAAATGAGCACTTAAACTCAAGCAATTAAGTATTTTGAATTTTTCTCTTATACGTGTTTCGGATTGGGATTCGAACTATCCTCACTCATCAGTGCCATGGTTCGAATCCGTTTTGTCAGACACGCTATCCAACTAACCTACCGAGGCGATGGTATTTCAAAGTTGAAATTTCATCATTATTTAACTACTTTAAGTTGAATTTTTTTCATTAGGTATTTCTGTTTTTTGTAATTTAATTAGCCAATTCTAGTGTATTTAGTCTAATTAGCTCTACGAACATATGTTTATCATACTCTAATTAAGCTAGCATTGAATGAATAACTTGTGATCTACGAGTTTGGAAGAAATTTAAAACACTTAAATGCTTGAGCTTAAGTACTCAAAAATTCTAATATCTAATTCAAAATTTTCTATATTCAAATCTAGTGAATTAAAAATTATTAACCAGTTTAATGTACAGTAACATAGTTTTTCGTATAAAGTAAATATACATTCAAATAACATCTAGGAAAAAATGGTTACAAAAAAGGACCAAAACGACTAGTATATAAATAATTGAATAAAGTCATACTTCTAACTTTATTTTAAAAAAAAATTATAAAATTCATTTAAAATATTAAACGGTTTACTTTTTATTATATTTTTTTTATTTTAGTACATCTAGTTTTATTTGTCCTAAATACAAAATAGAAGCTTTTATAGCTTCTAATTCAATATAGAGCGCACAAATTGTTGTTAATTTTATTAGAGATCTTTCAATAATATTTTGTCACAACAACACAAAAATACCTTTTAAGACCAAGGTTCCACAGTAACATGTGATCTGAAAAAACGATGATGGTGATGATGGTGCACTTTTTTTTAAATCTTTGTGGATTGAAGACATTTATACGATGTTCGATTCAACAGAACGGACGGTATTTACATCGATAACCTCTAATCGGTAAAACCAACATATCAACGCAGATGTCCAAAATTATTTGAGAGACAAACGCTTCGTAACACGTGCCATCATCAAGGAATATTCGACAACTTAGATTGAGAGAGTGATGCGGTTGACTGAATAAAGTTGATAGTGATATCTCACTTTAACTCATATGACAATAGCAAGAACTAGAGTAGATGGACTTGTCACACCCTTAGTTTAAAAATTAATAAAAAAATTACAAATCGACCAAAACTTATACCTCCGTACGGAAGGCCTAATCTACCACGGTTTGTAAATTGGAATAATGCTGTAGACAGATCATCCATATAAAAAGCAATCGAATAAATTAAGTTTTCAAGTGTTCCTTGTAGCGACTGTGTTTCGAAACTGATATATGTATTATGTTTTGAACAATAGTTTTTACTCTTCAAACTTTAATCCCGTAATCTAAAATCAAAATTGCTTACAACGTTAATCAAACTTCTACTATCTGTTGTTAAAAAATTATTTTTAGCTCGTTAAAAAGTGCTACATGAAATATTTTTTCTTCACACTACAGCAAAAATTTGTGTTATTACTACAACACCAAACTGAAAAATTATCAAAAAGAAAACTAAAATTAGTTCGAAAAGTTATGAGTATTACGCACGCACAATTTTTTCCAATTTCAATAATACTAAATTCAAAAAGCAAATTTATATAGTGATGAGTTGAAAAGTATAAAGTGAAAATTATATTTTGGTCATTTGGAAAACTTCGATAATCATTAACCGACAAAATAGTGTTTTGTAATCGTACGCTATAAAAGTTTATGTAGTCACAGTGCAAACTTTTTTTAACTATCCCTAATAAATATACACATTCTTCATTTTCCGTTTTTTTTTTTTGTGGAAAATTGATATGACACGAAAATATTTTATTATTATATATTTTCAAAATTAATGTGTAGTATAAATATTGTCCCCGAATATTAAATGAAAGGGATATTTACACCAACCAGTCCACCTGGAAACTAAGGTTGGTGTTACCACATAAATAAAAACACCAAAAATCTATTGAACAAAATTAAAACGCAGATGAAATAAAAGACAACAAAAAAACGTTATTTTATGTGAAATTAAATGAGTTTTCTCTTTACGTAATGAAAAACGGAATAAAATCACGCAAGTAATTTTTTTGCTCTTTTGAAAAAAAAACTACAGAATTTTCATTAATTTTCATATAAATTTAATCAATCAAAAATTAAAATTATACGAAAAAAAATATTTATATGTAAGAATTAATGGTTTTGTTGGAATATTTTTAGGTGACAAAGTGAGCGTGTAGGATGGATGATATGAAATTTATGTATTTTCGTCGTAATAATTTGTAAAGGGAGGTGGCGAATAGTCAGTCATTCGAGTTAGTTTTTTTAACTGTTTTGAATAAATAGTATGTTTAATCATAACAAGAACAAAATCAATGTTAATTATATATTTTTATTACTTGCGTCATGTGATTATAAATAATGATCTGATAAATTATTCGATATATAATATGATGAGAAAGTTTTAGTCGTTATTTTTAGATGTTATCTTTAGTCGTTATTTTTAGATGTTATTTGTTTTAGAAAATCAAAACAGACATTTAATATAAATACTGTCCGTTTTCCTTACCGTATACACTGAGAAAAAACCGTTGGTAGAATCAAGTACATACAAAGCTTACTGAATATTTAGACAGATTTATATCCATTTTTAAATATCTAATCAACAACGTGAGGCATTTAGCCAAAAATATTTGCCATAGATTTTATTATATTAATGAAACAAGTGCATAGTAAATAAACCAAAACGTTGAGCTATTTTGTGTGAAAATCCATCTTGAATTCTGGAAGTCACACTAGAGAAAAAATTGAAAAAAGCTAAAAAATTCACGATTTTTTAAAATTTTTACATACTCAACGCCATAAATTTTGAACAAACGATAATTGTAAAACTTTTTATTTTCTTGGAACCTATAAATTCAATTCCCTTTCTTTTAAGCAAAAAAACACAAATATTGGTGCATTTTGCACCAAGTTTTTTAAGTTTCCCAAAACAAATATTGTATTCAGTTTATTTTACGACGACTCCTACCGTACAATTTTATCCTCTATAAAATTAAATGAAGCTTATCTGCCAATGTTGTGCACAGTCAGAAATCTAGGTGTTAAATCTCAGGTTAATGCAGTTTGTGGTAAAATTTATTTAGATTACCGATGTTTTTGGATTTCTTCGTCATTTACTAATCAAGATCTGAGAATTAGGCTTGTTAAATCCCTCGTAATTCCTAGGATTCTAGGATGTTTTCTACGTAATGTAATCTACGATCTTTTACAAACTTCAAAAAAGTTTCAACGCATATGTGAGGTTCATCCTTGATGTTAATCGGTTTGCCTCGAGTAGTGAGAGGCTCAAAATCATTATGTTGTTTCTTAAAAACATACCTCAATTACGTATGTGTATCTTGGCTCATAAGACCCTCCCTCGCAAAATAAATCGCACAAGTGTTAAAAACAAATCCTGTTTTGTGATGGCTCATATGTTTACAATGCCATACCTCTTGAATTGAGATTAATATCACCCGCAAAATTCAAGGAACTTGTTTTCGAATATTTTTACTATCAAGATAATGTTATTGGGTTAATCTAGGATGGGATACTCTATTTGTAAGTTAAGGATTAGGATTCGGTTAGTGTCAATGGTTGCCATTGGTATTTGGTTACTCCTATTTCTTGTTTTTGCCCCTGGCTTAACAGCTTGCTGGATGGCTTTTATAAGCATGCAGAATACATAAGTTTTATTGTTTGTGTTATGAAAACTTCATTTTTTTTTTATTAATAATAATGCAGAATACATAAGTTTTATTGTTTGTGTTATGAAAACTTGATACACGGCATCAATTAATTTTAAAATTTCATTCATTTCATAATTTTATTCTTGTTCGAATAAATCTACTTTACATATGTACGAATTATATAGCTATGCCTTAAGTGTGTATGTGTTTTGAGGAATAAATAAATAAATAAACAATTAAATTCTGCAACATAATTATTTATGAATTGTTATTCAAATTACTTCGGTCTGAAAGACCTAAGTATTACATTCATGAGCCAAAAGTGAAATTCTTACCCCCACTTTTTTTGGCATTTCTCGACGTTTTAGGACTTACTGAATTTAAATAAGCAAAAAAAAATGTATGTCTGTCTGTCGGCCGTCCGTCCGTCATTACCTACGCTGCAGGGAAAACCGCTGGAGGGATTTCAAAAATTTTATTTTCTAAAAATAGTTATGCTCAACGGTCAGGTCCAAAAGCAAGCTGTGTTCGATAACTGTACCGGAAGTTTGTCAAAAAATCATTAAGTGTGTCAAAAATAGCAAATTTTTATATTTTTGGCTTAAAAAACGTTCATTTTAAGTGATTACGAGTAGGAACATTGAATTTGGAAATCTTGATGGTAGGGATTGGTATGTGAGATCAAAAACTAGATTATTGCATCAGAAGTTTGTCAAAAAAATGTTTTCAAGCTGTCAAAAAATGTTTTCATTTATTTTATTAGCCAAATTTTGGAAAAAAAAATTTAGTTGTTTTTATGACGTAAATGTAATTGTACATGAAATTGGACATGGAAATTTTTGAATTTGTTATAGTTTTTGAAATATTTTTGGAATTTTGAAAAAGTTTGTATTTTTGATTTTGTAATATATTTTGCAATATTTTTAGAATTTTGGAAAAAGTTTCATATTTTGATTTTGTAAGAATTTTTGGAATATTTTTAGAATTTTGAAAAATTTTAAATTTTTGATTTCATTATAATTTTTGGAATTTGAAAGAAGTTTCTATTTTAAATTTTGTAATAATTGTAAAAGTTTGAATTTTTAAGAATTTTATTATTGGAATCTAGAAAAAGTTTAAATATTTGATTTTATTCTAAGTTTTGGAATATTTTTGGAATTTTGAAAAAAAATTCAATTTTCGATTTTGTTATAACTTTTGCAATATTTTTAGAATTCTGAAAAAAAAATAGAATTTTTGAATTTTATATATATTTTTAGAATTTTGAAAATAGTTTCAATTTTTGATTTTGTAAGAATTTTTTGAATATTTTTAGAATTTTTTAAACATTTTAAATTTTTGATCATATTATAATTTTTGGAATTTTGAAAAAGTTTCAATTTTTGATTTTGTAATAATTTTTGCAATATTTTTAGAATGTTGGAAAGAGCTTGAATTTTAATGAATTTTTGAAATATTATTGGAATATAGAAAAAGTTTAAATATTTGATTGTATTCTAATTTTTGAAATATTTTTGGAATTTTGAAGAAAGTTTCAATTTTTGATTTTGTTATAATTTTTGCAATATTTTTAGAATTTTTGAAAAAAATTTTAATCTTTGATTTTTTAATAATTTTTGGAATATTTTGTAATAACTTCTGAAATATTTTTAGAATTTTGAAAAAATGTTTAAATTTTTGATTTTATTATAATTTTTGGAATATTTTTGGAATTTTGAAAGAAATATGAATTTGTGATTTTGTAATATTTTCTCGAAATAGTTTTTGAGTAGTTTGCTGAGTGTATCATCTTTTTACTAAATTATGTTAATATATGATCTGTTATAATTTTACGGCAACGTATTGATGTTTCGTGTTAGTCTTGTAAAAATTTCTAAACTGAGATAAAAAAATTCGTACTTGAACAAAGAGTTATGTTTGATATACATCGCTGCCAAAAACTAAAAACCATGGACTCATAAAAGTTTTTTGCCGAAAACTATATCAAAATCCTTAACGAAGTCTTGATATCTCAGAGCTGTGAGATTTCAGCCCCTTCATATTTTTTTAATTGAATTTAGTTATTTGCAAATAATTGTTTATAATATAATTGACCCCTTTATCTTGTAGCTGAAACCTCAACGAAAAAAATAAGCTTTAGGAGGTTTCATTCGGCCTTATAGTTCTTGCACATTTCCATTTTGCATTAAATGTCTTACAAAAAGTTGTTAACTTTGGGCCGACGGCAAGGTCTGAGTTTTTATCCGATCGCAATCTACTTGACGGGAATCGTAATGGTAAATGTCAGTTTTAATTAGCAAAATTAGTAAAGTTTGTAAATTATTAAATTATTATTATTTTTAAAGTTAGTAAATTTATAAGTTAGTGAAGCTAGTAAGTGATTTAGATACCATAAAATTATCAAATTCCGTTGCTTTTCAAATATAATTAGGTCGTCCGTTTGCATCGTAATATTCTGACCAGCCAATTGTTTGTTCGTAACTTCTACCCAAATTGAGATTTAAGAAAATTTATTAGATATCGTGATGGCAGAATGTTAAGCGTTCCCGATCATGCGGTCCGTTATTAATGTTTTGGGACTTTCTTCTTTATTTGAGATACCCATTGATGACATTGGCCGATTTCTAAAGACTTTCTACTACACTGATTAAGATCAGAAAATTTCTTTCCAACTCAGGTGTTTTTGTTTCAACTACATCAATTTACGAAATGGATAACGTAGCATTAGTTTCCTTATCTACATGCTACGATAACCCTTTTTGTTTTAAAATAAACGTTAAGGGTTTTTAACTTCTTCATTTTAGTTAGACCATAAGGGACCACCATGAGGGCTTGGAACTTCTTCATTTTAAACTAAGTAGAAAGACGAATAACTGTCTAATAAAATGTTATCATGCTTAAAAGTTATTAAAAATTAGAAAATATTATTAACTATTTTTCATGTTAATTAAACAGAATTACAATCATAATCCTTTACTTATTTATTTGACTACCTATTGAGTGTTGACCAATTTCAAATAATATTCAGTATATATGTTAAAGATCGAATTGGGTTAAATATTATTGATATCTAAAAGTCATAACAAAATAAGCTTAGAAAATTTAAATGTTTTGCTAATCCCATTAGTTTCGAATAAGCTGCTTTCCAATCGAGTGAATTACTTAAAGTGAATTGCATTCCGGAATTTGCTTGTTCCAATGGTAATATTCAGTTTACACTCAACATAAATTAGTCTACTACAGAATATAGGTCTATTTGAATTGAATCAACATATTTTGGTAATGTTTTTTGTGAAAAATTTTTTGCATCTATTTAGGAGGCCGAGTTTTTTAGACGCGCTTTTTGTCATCGCCATTACATGATCGTTCCAGAGTAGGTCATTTGAAACTGTGACACCCAATAAACGATTGTTTTTACATTCACCTATTGGTTCATCACACATACTGAATAAAATTGACTACAATCAATTCCTTCAGTAATTCACTTGATTGGAAAGCAGCTATAGATAGTTATGTAAAGTATAAAGTACATGATATACCTTTTAAAAACACTTTTTTTTATTAAAAAGTGTTGTGTAATATTTACTGATTTGCTTTATAAACAGTAGTAGATTTTTCGACAAGTGGTGAAAACGTCTGTTTTTGCGTGACTGGACGGTTAGTGGAATAAGTTCAGGAACGCAAAAAGTTTTTACCACGCGTAGAAAACGCTATTTTTTCTACGCTTGTAAATATAAATTATAATATTTACAAATTCTCCTACTAAAAACTTACAAGACGACATAGCTTATTTTGACAGTGGAAACCAAAATAGCAATATTGTATTTATATATAATTTTTAACAGTGTAAAATATTTTTTTTACTGTATGCCACTGTTCGCCTACAGATGGAAGACAATAGCAAATTTTCGAATATGTAGTTCGAAAATATAAATTTAATTTCACACATTATAAAAAGTTTATTGTTTTATTTGTTAGAAATATTGAAAGTACAATTAATGATTAGTAGTTGTGGTTTGTTTCATCAATGTTGTAGATGGCAGATTCATGTGGAAAGCTGATGTATTGTTTAAAGGATTGAATATTTGAGATTTGACTTGATTTACTGTTTCTGTTGTTGTTTCGGTTTCTGTGTTTATTTCTGTCAATATCGCAGTATTTTCAAGGAATTAAATATTTTGAATACTTGGATTGAATATTTGAGATTGGATTTGATTTTCTGTTTATGTTGTTGTTTCGGTTTCTGTGTTTGTAAGTTAATATAAGTTAAGTTAATAAGTTAATAAGGTTGGTTAATAAAATATTTCAATCCCTTGAAAATTCTGCGATATTGACAAAATTGCAGTATTTTCAAGGGATTGACATTTTTTATTACCTCTTTTTATTTTATTATTTATGGAATCATCTATATACTGTTCTGGCAGATGCAGTAGCTGATTTAATTGAAATTAAAAAACATGGTGGATGGAAATCCTGCACTGTGGCTGAACAGTATAAGTGGAGGGAGGAAGATCTGGAAGTGGTGGAAGATTCAATGTAGGATCCGTATACAGTTTGGGATTTGGCAAATTCAGATATAAAGCAATTTTTTTGGAACGTTCCTGAATTTGTTGATTCCGACTACTTGCTTTGTACATTTCCATAAATATTAAAATAAAAAGCGGTAGTAAAATATTTCAATCCCTTGAAAATACTGCGATATTGCTAGAAATAAACAGAAACCGAAGTAACAACAGAAACAGTAAATCAAATCCAATCTCAAATATTCAATCCTTTAAACAATACATCAGTTTTCCACATAAATCTGCCATCTACATCATCGATGAAACCAACCACTACTACTAATCATTAAACTAATTGTATTTTCTATATTTCTAACAAATAAAACAGAATAAACTTTTTATAATTTACAAAAACTTTAATAATGTGTAAAATTTAATTTATATTTTCGAACTATTTGCTATTGTATTCCATCTGTAGGCGAACAGTGGCATACAATAAAAATTATTATTTTTAAATATTTAAATTTAACCACCACCTGTAAGCGACCACCGAAACTTATTTATTTCCACTCACTAGTGAGAAAAAAATTTTCAGTCACTAGTTAGAAAAAGTTTCATTTTCACATAGATTTTGCTCTATATTTTAATGGCATTTTCGTAGCTTAAAGTAGAAAAAATACATTTTAATATTTTTAAAAGACATTTGCATTTTGTGTATTTTGTTCTAGTGTGGGCCAAAATGAATCTAGGTGGAGCCGGACCCTCTGACCTAATTACGCCAATGGAAAGAGCACCTAATTTAAGAAACTACAATTTTTTTAGAATTTTGCGGTACATATTTTCAGATTTAAACCATTTTTTAAATTATGGATAAGATTAAAGCAGATGTATCATTTCGATCAGTTTTCAATCGACATTGCTATTGACACTTACCAGAAAAATCAATTTTATATGCTTATGGTCCGCCAATATAAAGACGCCAGTATAAAGCCTTTTGCGAGCAAATTTTATTCGAACTAGACCGAATTTTTAGTCTTTAAATCGGTCATGCACTGTTCCCATCGTTTAGAGTGCAACGTTCACAACCAGGTTTTAAATCTGAATGCTGTTTAATGAAAATTAACAAAGTTAATTTAAAACTCAAAAACGAGCTCACAATAAATTCGAACAATCGCCATGGCCAACGTATTCATGGTTCGTAAAGCAAAGTGTAGAGTTGTGGCTTTGAGCATGATTTTTTCATCCGAGTTTCTCATCTGCTTAACTTCCTACCCATCGTGTGGTCAAATATTCGGAATCTTTAATTTGTAACTAAGAAGCTTTGCTTGGTGAAAAAAAGTTTCTTAGTTCCTATCTGATCGTAAGTTTTTAAATTCAAATGTATGCTAAACTAATCTACTTATAAGAAGGTCTCCGATTATCCAATTGTGTGTGTTTATACAAATTGTCATTCTATAAAGACCATCAACGAAAAAAAAATTATTTGTTTCTAATTTTTTATTTTTTTTTTTAAATACATTTTCCGTGCTAGTGGCTGGTTAAAGTAGAAGAATTTTATTTACTTAAAAAAAATGTGGCTTTGCTAAAAAATAAAACGCGTTTTTTATCATTGTTTGTCTTCTGTTATCTTCTCCGTTGATTAAAAAACGTGAAAAACCGTGTAAAGAAGGTGTGTGCTTAAGTCTATATTTTATGTTGTTTTACTTTGCAATGGATTTGATTTTTTAAATTCTTTTATGTAAATATTAGAAATTAATGTTATGGTTATAGCCTGACAGCGCAATGCAGGCAAAGAGTTTCAACACATTTTAGTTTATTTACCATTATTATTGTTTTTTTGGATATTTATCTCAATAATTTGTAAATCATCCTAGACTTTTTACTTATATCCAAAAACTAATCGCTACAAATTGACATTGCTCATACCATTACTAGAATTATAGACAATCATAAACTAATAACGAATAATACACAATTCAACATACCGCAAACATATGGGGTTTCTGTATTTATTTTATTGCTTTTTATTTATTTGAGTTTTGTTTTTGTTTTCATCTTAAGATTATTTTTATTTATTACATAAATCTTATTATCATACACTAACAACATAATGTGTATGTTATATGACGAAGATTATATAAAAATACAAATATTTGGCCGCTTTTTCACATTAGTATAGAACTATAGCATTATAGTACTCGAGTTTTCATGATTTTTTTGATTTTTTTTTGTATTTATGATCTTTAGTTTCGTAAGCTTCATGATAAAATTGTCTATACATATTGTTACGTTTTTCCAACCTTACTTCGTTATGACCTTACTCTCAATTCGATAAACGTAATTCCCAATCTCTTTCTGAGTTCGATCACTGATTAGTAAGCAAACACTGGTGGTTTTATTAAGTATTCAACCCTTTAATTGTTCCACAACAATACAGGAAACAATATTCCTAACTAGAATATTCATTCAACAGCTTCAGAAACTCCAACGGTTTATTGTAGAAATTTCCAGTAACACAACGTTCAAAATAATTCACAAAATATTTCTACTCAATAAAACTTAAAACTTTATTCACAAAAACTAATTTAAAAAATCACTTTTATAATTTTAACTTCACTATCGCAGGTTGAAAATAAAACTAATTTCTATTCTCCAAGAGGTAGTTGCTTATATACCATTCTGCTTAATTTCTAGATAATTCGAGGTCACTTTTAGTGGTAGACTTTTAATAGTAGAATATTCGATTACTTTACGTTATGCTGATGTGATTCATAAAATCATTCAATTTTATTTATTGTTGACTCAAGTTCCACGAAATACAACAACAACACATCTATACATTTCATTAATTTGTTGTATTTTTTGTGATTTGATTTTTCTGGAAGTGACTGTAATCGTCTGGATTTTTCTGTAATCGTAACAATATATTGTCTTTAATAATAACACACAATTATTACAATATATGAAAAAATAAAAAATTAAGTCAACCAAAGAATAATATTTAGGAAGCACTTCATCGGATATCTCAAACGGTATAATTTCATCACCTAGTTGTTTTAGTAAGTCTGTAATATCTTTAACCTTTTTATGAAACTGATAAACATAATTTTATTACTTCCAACACTTTCGAGGATTCGCTCCTCACTCGTTTATCAAATAAAATATTCTAAATCCAAAACATAATTTGGGTAAAAAAAAATATGGTTAAAATAAATTAATGAAAAAAAAAATATATACACCCGTAGATTTCAAATTTACAATAACATTTTATCTATTCATTCATTCGGAAGCCAATATGGTTGGGATACCTCTTGAGATTCTGATTTTTTATTTTTATTTTTCTTCATCAACAAATCTACCATCATATTTTTATTACTTCAAACATAAATTTTTTAGAAATAAATAATAAAATATGTTTTACTACATAATTTTTTGTTTGCTTATTTTTGTGTAACCCAGAAGTTCACCATCCAATTTCTAAACAGTATCCAATCTTCCTTCATCAGTTTAACACATTAGAAATATTATTAGCTGGTTGATTCGTTGTTTCGTTTGTCAGGATTTTGGGTTTGAATTTTTACTTTTGTATACACAAGTAATAATTTTTGTTAAAATGAATAAAATATAAAAATCCGTTCTTTTCATATTTTATTGTCTAATTTGTTTGTTTTTCTTTTTGTATTCTTATAATAATGATAAGAAAAATAAAAAATATGAAAATTGTTAAAGGTATCTTAGTTCACTTTTTTTGGATTTTTGATGGGCCAATCAGAAATAAAAAAGAACATTAAAACATAATTTCTTTTTATTGGAGATTTTTTTAAGACAATAGAAAATAAAAAGAAAGATAAATTAGTTATTTTTAAGAATAAAAAAACTAAGCTTCTGAAGATGATTATAAGGCAAGAAAAACATAAAAAGTAACATTAATAATGTCAATATTATGGTGTTTGACTTTCATAGAAAAATAAAATGCAGTAAGTTCTGCGAGTAGTGCAATTGAGTTTTGATAATTAGCGAAAGCCTACCTCCTAACATTATTAATGCTCGAAAAATAATGCCTCCTTAGTCCCGCCATTTTGGAAAAATAAAAAACAAAAGTTGTGCTGGATGCGCTACTTAGAAGGAATTCTATTTCACCAAAGAATAAAAGTTGGCACGCTAAAACGATTTTTCGAGTAGAATTTAGTTCCGCCATTTTGAACCAAGTTAAAAATAAAAGTTGTATACTTTATTCTGCTCGAATAGGGCTGGATATGTGGCTCAGAATATAACTCCATATCACTAATGATAACTTCATATCACTAAAATCCCGCCAGACACGCCACTCACACCCGCGATAAAATGCCGCCAGACCCGCCGCAAAAAAACAAAATTTGTGTTGTATATGTATTATGCTCGACCTGTGCTAGATAGGCTACTCATATCACTAATGAAAACACTTTACAACGTTGACATAATATTTTCGAGTCGAAGCTAGCCATGTCATTTTGGAAACAAAAACAAAGGTTGTGCTTTATTATGCTAGAGTTCTGCTGGTTGTGCTACTACCACAAATTCAGTATCACTAATGGAAACATTTTACAATGATAACGAAAAGTAAAGAAACAGTTCACAACAGTTTTGCATCCCAACTTCCTGTTTTTCACTTCCGATAAAAAATTTGGTTTGCAATTTTTTCAAATTTTTTCAGTGCCCTTATGCACACTACAGCAAACAATAATGAAGTGGTTATAATGAAACTTATGTAAAAGGTTTCAATTAGTGTGAAAAGATATAGAACTGTCTCAAAAGTTGATTGATCCATGTGAAATGGTCCATCATATACAACTGCTGACTTAATACACTTTGTTTTAATGTTTGTTGGTAGCATACAGACTTCGTTCGTTAATCAATTTTGATGAAACTTTGACAAAAGATAAAGATTCGAATGACAAAGAACTGATTAGTTTTCGGACGATATTGGGATAAGTGATGGAACGCCTCATGAGCAGCTGTTTATTTTAAACTTCAGTAACATCAGTTACTAATAATTGATGCTTTGAGTATGATTTGTAACAGTTCTGAATTCCAACTTCCGATTCGTCACTTCCCGTAAAAATTTCTACGCGAAATCTATAACATCAGTTAGCCATTAATTGAAGTATTAGATGGATATTAGCTTACTATATATCCAGAATCTTTTGTTGCAAGAGCTGTGGTGAAGTTAGCCTATGCATCAACGTCGCAGTATTTTTTATTGATTTTGCGAATAAGTTTTTATGTTTTATTTAAACGTATTAGACGAAACACGAAATGAATTTGTTGAATCAGTCAATAATTCAAAAGTCTAATCGTCATAAAATTGTATTGAATGAATAAAAGAATATAATATGATGAAATAGATGTTTCTTGTAAATGAAGTGGCCAAAAATAAGTATGATATATAATTTAATTTTAATTTTTAATGAACACTGGACCTGCAAGTAAGGTCATTAACAGGATGCAATCGAAGGACTGCGTGCCAAGCGATGTTTTGTTCTAGCAAACTTCAGCCATGTGTGGCTGACTAGTAATTTCTCCCAATTTAGTTGAAATAATCAGATATGCACACAAATGAGACTGTACTAACGGAATTAAATAAGCGAAAACAAAGAGCAGGATATGTGTTATTATGGTTTTCCATATTATTCACTGTTTGCGTGCTTTTGTCACTTTTGAATTAAAATGCAATATTTAAAAATATACTTTTTACTGTTTATTTTTTATTTTTTATTTTATTAATAAATATATAAACTTCATAATAACTTAAATCCACACAAAGAAAAAAGCATTTATTGGCTACGTTGATGATATAATTTTATTATTCAAAGGAACGAGTAGACAGCTTAATCTATTACACCAATACATAAACAGCATAGAACCTTCCCTTAAATTCATGTTAGAAAATGAAGAAAATAACACAATAAATTTTTTGGATTTATCAATCAAAAATGTAGATTCAAAACACACATTCAAAATATTCCGAAAACCAACCCAAACGGATCAAGCAATAAATATTAAATCACATCATCCATACCAACATAAAATAGCTGCCTACAACCACATCATCAATAGATTGAACAATATACCAATGAATGCAGAAAATTATCAAGACGAATTAAACAACATAAAATACATAGCCAGTAAAAACGGATATAAAAACGAAATAATTGACACATTAAATAGAAAATATAAAAACAAGAAAAATTTGCAAACCCTAACAACATTGAAGAATGAAGAAAAATTAGCAGGCAAAAAATACGTAGGCATACAATAAAACAACATTCAAAATAATGCAAAAAACTTTAAATAAATATGGATATATTGCAGCTTACAAAAACAAAAATAAAATAGAAAATTACCTAAAAACCAAAAAAGCCCGAACCTTAGACACAGGTGTTTATAAACTTACCTGTGACGACTGCAGTAAATTTTATATAGGTCAAACGGGGCGGTCCTTCACAAAAAAATTTATTGAGCACACCAATGAAATTAACAGAAGCGATCCAAAATCCAGATATGCCCAACATTTAAAAATAGAAAAACACAAATACACCAATATCAACACAAATTTAACCATATTACATAAAAAAAGAAAAGGACAACATCTAGATAGATTGAAAGAAATAGAAATATATAAACATAAAAACAATAACAACATTTTAAATGATAAAATCAACACTAAAACTAACAAAATATATGACATAATAATAAAAAATTGCAGGTTAAATAGTATATAAGTAATAGTTTAAGCAAAAATTGTAATAATAATTTAAGAACTGAGGATGACGTAAGTCGAAATCGATATTCTATGAAAAAAAAAATAAAATTCAAATTGTTACTATACGGAAGTTTATATGATTATTAATAAAATTAAAAATAAACAGTTAAAAGTATATTTATAAATATTGCATTTTAATTTAAAGAGCAGGAATTCTGACGACCCCAACGACCGACGAAACCGAGATCATCTCACACACCAATATAACTACAAGCATTACATTTAGAAATGATTAAATAAAAGTTTCACTCACCCCATGATTGCATCGGATCCAACTCCTCATGTCTACGTTAATCCAGCCGATTATACAAACTGCATCTAATTCCCAAAATACAACTAATAATGTTGCACCTCTGGTCCGGGCGATTATTGCAAGAGAATAATCATAAAAATAGTAATACTAACAAACATCAAACAAATGTTGTTACTAACAATGTTGTGCCTTTGGACCGGGCAATTGCTGCATAAGAATAAGCAAATAAATATTAATATTGGTTGTAAATAACAATATTGCGCCTCTGGTCCGGGCAATTTTTGCATAATAATAATCAAACAAATAGTAATACCTGCAGGTGTATTGTCGCATGGAGGGATCAGAGTTTACTGATTTGTTAATTTTTTATCCATGGGTGTAGCCAAGGTGTATGGTCGAATGAATTTCTTCTTTTTTTTATTACCTGATTTATTACCAAAATAAACAGTTATTTATTAAGTTACGGATAAATTTAATGCAAACCAATCACTAAACCAAAACCACGATAGAATATTGTTTTTACAATTTCATAATTTTCCTTAGTACACAAAATGAAACTCACAAAAACTTTTTATTTAATTAAGCTCTACTCAAAATTTAAACTATAAACTTGTCTCACAACAATGCAATTTTTAACCGACTTCAAAAAAGTTCTTCAAAAAGTCCGACTTCAACACAGTTCTGTGTTGTTTGTTCACCGATTTCTCAAAAACGGCTAATTCGATTTTAATGATTTCAATTGTATTCTATTTAAGTAGATGCCGTAATGGTCCCATATTTTTTTTATGTCGTAAAAAATACCCGTTTTCTAGAAAAACGAAAAAACTGTGTTTTTTGATAAATGTTGATGTATGTTTGTTTACCGATATCTCAAAAACCGTTTATACGATATGGATGATTTAAATTGCATTCTATAAAGGTTGCTTTGGAGGTTAATCTGTATTTTTTTCTATGACGTGAAAAATATAGTTTATCAGTAAATTGGAAAAGCTGTATTTTTAATACCTGCTCACCGATTTCTCAAAAACGGCTCATTCGATTTAGATAATTTAAATTGTATTCTATTAAGATAAATGTCGAAGTGATCTTATATTTTTTTCTATGACGCAAAAAATACCGTTTTTCAGAAAATTGAAAAAATCTGTATTTTTCTATATATATTCATCGATTTCTCATAAACGACTCATTCGATTTGAATGGTTTTAATTGTATTCTATTTGGATGGATTTCGAGAAAGTCTCGTATTTTTTCTAAGACGCGAAAAATACCGTTTTTCAGAAAATTGAAAAAACCTGTATTTTTTATGTATTTTCATCGATTTCTTCGAAACCGCTTATTGTATTTGGATAGTTTGAGCTGTATTATATTGCTTTAGATGCCGAGTTGGTCCAATATAAATGGTGGGCCATTTAAAATTTTAAATTTGAATCGGCTATAAAAAAAAACTACCTGTAATTTTTTCAAATTTCTGGTTTTATTGGAAAGTTTGAATTTTGTCATTTAATAATGGAACACAATTTTACACATATGACCACCACGACTGGCTCGGCAGTACCTCATCTGATCAATTCAATTTTTCAGTAAATTTTCGATTGTCAAGAGAATGACATTCAATCCAAGAGAATGACATGGACGACATATGGTTTCAACAAGACGGGGCCATATGTCACACAGCCAACGCAACCAGCGATATTTTACGCAATGTTTTTGAAAATTGAATAATCAGCCGAAATTGTGATGTCAATTGGACGCCTCGGAGCTGTGATTTGAGCCCTTTGGATTATTATCTGTAGAGAGACATTAAGGATAAATGTTACGCAAAGCATCCAGAGACAATTGAAGCGTTAAAACATCAAATCGAAGTTGCCATTGAAGAGATTCGACCCGAAACAATCGAAAATGTACTAAAAAATTGGGTTGATCGGATGAGGTACTGCCGAGTCAGTCGTGGTGGTCACGAATGATATTGTGTTCCATTATTAAATGACAAAGTTCAACCTTTCCAATAAAACCAGACATTTGAAAAAATTATAAGTAGTTTTTTTTATAGCCGATTCAAATTTAAAATTTTAAATGGCCCACCCTATAATTTTCTATGACAGGAAATTTACCTTTTTTTTCTAAAAAAATCGAAAAACCATTGATTACTTGATTGTCATTGATAAATACATTCCGAGACTTAGTTATTACTTCAAAAACGCCTTTTTAACTGATATTTGGGTATAATACCAAACTGAAAATGGAAAAATAGAAAGCTTTTTAAAAAAAATAGAACAGACTTCAAAAAACACAAAAAAGTGAAAAATAACTCAATTGATGACTTTAGAGACAAAAATACAGCTAACTGTTGATTTATTTAATTTAATTGTATTTAACTACAGACAAAAAAAAATTACGGTTTTAAACAAAGTTATTATATTATAGAATTTATTTATTATTATAATTATCACAAACTGACAAATACAAACAAATAAGATTTTTTTTAATGTGTTGCAAAACGTTACTCGTAACGTAACGCAAAAACGAAATATCGAAATGAAATAGCGTTATTAATAATAATTACTTTCGTAACGTTTTAAAAATTCATTTGCGTTACAATAACGTAAAACGTAACGATAACGGTGATAATTTATTTTGTTTTTTGTCTTTGTATAATATTTCACTTTGTTTAAAACTAAGTGTCTGAAACATTAAAATATTTTAATAAAATTTTAGAAAACTTTATATGAATCATACATTTTCAACTCATATAATTAAATTTTCAATTTTTGTTTTCGGAGTGCGGTAAAATCACTATATAACAATTTATTTTATGTTTTACAGGAAAAATTCCTTTGTTGATTTTACAATTTAAAAAAAAACGCTGTTTTATATATTCAAAATAACTTTTAAAATTTATTAAACAATTGTTTTTTCTTATTAATTTTCTCTAACATGTTTCGATTATATATCATCTTCAGAGAGATATTTTGCAACTGACAGTTGCAAAATATCTCTCTGAAGATGATATATAATCGAAACATGTTAGAGAAAATTATTAAGAAAAAACAATTGTTTAATAAATTTTAAAAGTTATTTTGAATATATAAAACAGCGTTTTTTTTTAAATTGTAAAATCAACAAAGGAATTTTGCCTGTAAAACATAAAATAAATTGTCATATAATTAAAATCAGATGAAAATGCAACATTATAATTTCTAGGAGAAAGTGATATTTTACAGGTGCTGACGAAAAAACCCTATTCCGCCAATGGTTACGTCAATAGTAAAAAAATTCTGTGTATATACGAAAGATAATGTTCTCGTATATACAGAAGTTTTTGTCCTTACAATTGACCGGAATAGAGTTATTTCGGCAGCACCTCTAAGATATCACTTTGACAAGTAATATCTCCCTGCTATTGCCAGTTATATATGTGATCTAACGTTAACTCATATGTCAATAGCAGGGACTGCAGTACGCGTCCCAGCTGTTGATCAAAAATTTAAAAAACATTAAAAGTCAACAAAAAATACGTCCGAAATATACATTCAAATAAAATCTAGAATTAAGTCGGTTGTTTTAGACAAAAGGGAAAAATCGCCTGAATTTGTTTGCCTATTTTTAATTCCAATACCGCACGTAATGCCAGTATACCGATCTGTTAATCTGATTTTAAAACAGCAAAAGCCATAAAAAATGTTGTGTTATACGCATTACAATATGTGTCGCAACGACACATAGATACCTTTTAAGACCTAGGCCCCACTACAAAATGCGTTCTGAATTGTTGATGAACGTTTTTTTAATAATTTTGTAGATTGAACCTGCGACTATTGATTCGGGCAAAAGATTACATCTGTACGAGTTCGGACAAAGAAGTACCACTGCATTCTATCACTGTGACAGTGAGTGATCTCGACAGTTTGATTGTTTGTACAAACCAATTGGCGAATAAAACGGGAAATGGTTAAGGCATGATCAATTCGATTTAATTTTAGCACTGTTGGTGTTTTAAAATACAACGAAATCGGTAACATTGCGATGGTAAGGAATCAAGATTTGATGTTAAACTTCGATCACCTTCAATTCGTATAGCACGGAACAGAGTTCAAAAGAGCTAGAGAAACAGATGCGGTACTCCAATCTTAACAACAATACTCCACATAAACGAATATTAATGTGAGTAATTGATAGTTTGAGTCATGATATGAGTCATTGAGTCATTATATGATCGCTCTAGACTAGAGTCTAGAGTAAGTCATTTTAAAAAGTGACTGCCAATAAACCAACGCTTTTACATTTGTCTATTTGTATTTTAGTCCGAAATTTTGATCCGGAATTGAATCCCCTATTTGTATAATTATTCGAAGATGCCCACCTCCCTCAAACAAATAAAATAAATATTCAAACATATTTTTCAACCTTTATTACCAAAAACTGTGTGATAAAATAACAATAACAATATTCTAATTTTCCAAATGGGTTAACGAAAAATTATATTTCCCATAAAATTAATTACTAATTCTTTTTTCTAATTTTTCTAAATTAAAGGAAGCAAACTAACACACATACGCATACCTTTCTTTGGTAGAAAAAATAAATATTATTAAAACAATATATTTCAAACCCCTTTTCTTTAATTACAAAAACAAAAAAATATCAAAAGTGAAACATTGATAAAACAAAATAACAAAAAAAAGAAAATGTTATAAATAAATGAGAGGTGATAGGGAAAATTATATAAAATTAGAAAAAAAAAGTTGGCAAAACTAATTAATTACACCCATTTTCCTGTCATTTATATTACCTTTCACACCTATTTGAGAAATAAAACAACAATAATAAAAAAGACAAAATAAATAAATAAAATTATCAACCCGTTCATTTTGGTTCTATTTCATTATATTCACCTCACATCATCATCACAATCATTAACAGAAGAACCAAAAGAACCGAAGTTAAAGAATCAACCCTTTTCATTCTATTCCAATTATTATTCGTCTTTGTTTTCATATCTGTCATATCTTTGAAGTTTTTTGTTTATTTTTGGACATAAATTTAAGATGGATTGAAGTTTACTATGGTTACTTTAGAAATGAAATTGTCAGATTTAAATAAAGAGTTTCACTTTGTTGTGCAATCCAAGCTCGAAACTTGGTTGGGGTATGTCGTGAAATTAAACTGGTTTGCAATTAATCCCACCGATCAGTCCAAACTTACAACAAAAGCTCGCGACTGACTATTTTTAAACTTTTAGCATGAAAAAGTAAAATGATGTTTCTCAAACCACAAATTTGTTATTTAATAAAAATTAAACATTATTGACGTCAAATACTTTCTTTGTTTTCTCATAACTCATGAATCCACGTTACTAAATCGTGATTTTACGTACTATGCAATAATTTAAATGAAAAACAATTCTAAAAATTTAATATTATTGTTTATTTTGTTAAACTTATTGTTCAACAAACAATTGGTTTCGTTTCACTTTTTCTTTATTCAAAGAAAACGCTTTAAGCATTTTTAGACCAGTCTAGATAAGTCTATTACGTTAAAAACAGGCAAAAACTGGAAAAAATTAGTAACAGGATGAAAACTATTGGATAAATAAGAAAATATTACGCAAACGGAAACGGAAACATAAATTAAAGGTGATCCGACCTACGGGGGTGAAATGGGGTGAGCTTTTAGGTATAGAAAATGGTTTTTCATGACTTTCAGCGAAACTAGACCTTTTATCGAAAAAAGTTTAATTAAAGCAAAAGTTGTAGGTAATAAAAAGTTCTATAACTTTTATGTCGGCCATTTTTTCACATAACCTAAAATTTGCCGTTTAAATAGAAAAAACCGAGAAAAAAGGCATTTTCGGTTTTAATTTTTATCTCCCACAAAAAAATTTTTTTTTTTACACAATTTGGGGAAAAGGCATCTTATTATGTCCGTAATAGGCTGTATTTTTTTGGAATCAAAATATTTATTTTTACTTTTGATTTTGATTTTAAACCAAAAATGTGACCTCATTTTCACACGAAAATTCTCCCGTATAGAAAACAGTTTAAAAAAAAACATTAATCGTTATGTGTGTTGAAACGTCTACTTTTAGATGCTGTAAAAAAAAATTAACATTACCATGAGCCATGGCAAAAGTTTATATTTTTGAAGGATTTTGACGTTAAATTTTAACAAATAATGACTAGAGTTTTAAACAATCATTGAAAAATAACTTTAAAATCAAGTTTTTTCAGTTTTTCGCATTTCCTGCTTAATGTTTCCGTGTTAATGTTACGTTAATGTTTATTTTTTTACACCATCTTAAAGTAGACGTTTCAACAGACATGTTGATGAGACATGTTAATTTTTTTTTTTGAAAAAACTTTTCTATACAGGTGAATTTTCGTGTGAAAATGAGGTCACATGTTTGGTTTAAAATCAAAATCAAACGTAAAAATAAATATTTTGATTCCAAAAAATTACAGCGTATTAGGGACATAATAAGGTATGTTTTCACCAAATTGTGTGGAAAACAAAATTTTTTTGTCGAAGATAAAAATTAAAAACGAAAAGCCCTTTTTTCCTCGGTTTTTTCTATTTTCACGGCAAATTTTAGGTTATGTGAAAAAGTGGTTAAATAAAAGTAATAGACTTTTTATTACTTACAACTTTTGCTTTAAACTTTTTTCGATAGAAGGTCTAGTTTCGCTGAAAATCATGAAAAACCATTTTCTACCCCTAAAAGCTCACCCCCCTATTTCACCATCGCAATTCGGAGCACCTTTAATTTTTGTTTCCCATCATTTGCGCAATATTTTCTTATTTATCCAATAGTTTTCATCCTGTTACCAATTTTTTCCTCAAAAAAAACCTGGTCTATTTCACATATTTGGTTTCTTAAAGCCTGAATACAATCACTGAATGGTAAGGACTAAAGAGGTTGAGAGAGTTTAAAATATATTTTCTTGTTACATACATACTTCTATAATTATGATTGAAATCTTAGAATTTGTAATTTAAATTGGCATTTGACATTTTAAATTTTTTAAAACTTTGCTTTTAAAGATTTGTTGTTTATTCTTACAATTATAGATATTATTCGATTTTATAATAGTATATCTTTATCTCGACCCATTTTCTTCTTATTAATTAATTTTCTCTTTACATTCTTTCGAATCAAAATCCATCATCTGTTAATCCATCTCACCTCACCACCTTATTTTCTAACATCTTTTCTATAATTCTATTTATTTATTGTTATTCGTAAAATCATTAAATTATTTGTTAATTTTTCATTTTTCTCATCACCTTTTCCACTTAAAATATAAAAAAGTTTTTCTTTATTTATTTTCAGTTTATTTTTTAATTTTTTTCCCGAAGAAAAAATGTCAAATTTAAAATAAAAAATATTTTTATATAAAATAAATATATACCTATTTCTTGTATTTTATTTCATTTTCGTTTCTTTTAAAATTAAATGACAAACAATTATAATTGTTCGTTAACTCGTTCATTAATTTTAAAGGTTTTTGCGTGTTAAATGGGAAAAATGATTAAAAATTAAAGGAAACAAAACGGTGGATAAATAAATTAAAATAATCATTTAAGAAATTTATTTTGTTTGATTTAATAAGATGAATGATAATTGAATATGACAAGGAATGGGAAGAATGGAGTTTTTGGAAAAATTTGTTTTGTTGAATTTTGCTGGTGTTACATAATATGTCTAGATTTTTATACAGTTTTAAATACAGCTGCAAACGGGGTGAACCAGGAAACCTAAGACCTAAAAAAACCTAAACCACGGTGAATAATATTATAATCCAAATCTTTTTGTTCTGTAGAGGAACGTAGAGGCTATTAAAAAGTATACAAGTGCATTTAATTTTACAATGTAAAATTTTTTTTATCGAGTTTCACCTAAAGACTTAATTCAATCGATTATATTTATACATATCTGCCCATACAGTATTGTTGCAGTTTATTAGTCAAGATGATTATTTAAATAAGTGATGGGACCAATAGAATAAGTAGCGAATGACACAGTCGAAGTAATAATTCGAAATATTTTTTTTCTGTCGACGCATTAAACTACTATTCGTGTGTGATGAATTTTCTGCTGATAAACGTCCTGTTATCTCAAGAAGTCTTTCTATATCGTCTAACTGGATTTCCATCGTGTTAATGTACCCTGCTTTGATTTTCAACTCCGTCAATTATATATGCTTTTGAAACTCTTAACTTTCGGTATGCGGCAGAACCATGCTGAAAATGTGCAACAATTGATTGTATTTGTTTTTGACTCTCAGAAACTTCTTTGTTGCTTATAAGTTATAATGACTGCAGTGACACTTATTGATTTTATATATAAAGTAAGCAAGGAAGGCGGTTTTATTAAAGAATTGATCAATATTTGCTGCGTTATCTGACACTAAAGTAGCTATTTTGTTGCGCATTTTCCAGGCTTCGAAAATAGAACTAAGTGCTCCTTTAATTTTTTCATTTGTAAATTTTTAGTTGTTTATCTACTTGCAAGAACGACAGCATGCAATTTATCGTTATATACAGTATGGTGTCCCACAAAATAGCTTTATGTTAATTTTCACAACTTTGAACCGTCATTAGGTTCCTTATGGTATAAAACTCATCCGTGAATTTTTTCAGATTTTTTTAAAAATGTTGATTCGTTCCTTGGGGAAAAAAATTCCAAAAATGGCGACGATTTGAAAAAAAATTTGTTGGGCCCATATTTTTATTTATAGCCCAACCCTCATACAGCTCATTGTTTTTGGTTGATTCAAATAATAGCTGCATTTGACGTTTAGGTGAGAGAAAAGCCTACAAATCAGATGGCTTTGTTTGAGTTGATAAAAAAGGAACAGTTGGGGTTTAAATTGTACGCAATACGGAATTTGTTTCATTTGTAATGATAATCACAGGGTTAATTAGAGTTTGATACTTTCGAATCAGGTGGTATGTTTAAACAAGTTGACGAATTGACATATGAGTTAACGTGAGATATCACATACGATTAGTAATAGCAATTAGACAGCTTTTGCCAAGGTAATATCTTAGAGGTGCTGGCGGATGATTTTTATGCAGTTTAACGGTAGCACCCTCAATTGTAGCTGTGGAATATTTTTTGATGATAGAATTCTATTACTTACTGGAATAAATGAGCATTTGTTTAACTCTATATCTGGATTTTACTCATTGAGGAAGTCAGTGCGACGTGCGTCACATGATCAAAGAATATGCCACTTGATTATATTGGCAACCCCTTATTTTAGTTTTATTTTCTCTATCCTATTATGAAATATTAGCGTATATCAAATTTTATACGTGATAGGATTTATTGTTTTTTTATCCATTCGTTAACAAAAAATTTGAAAAAACAAAAAAATATTTGCGTCCATCAAGAAATAAGACCTTTCCTGGCATGTTGTAGTGAGACCTTGGTTTTAAAGGGTTTTCCTCACTACCACTATGGTAAGAAAACTCGCATTACTTTATAAAAAAGTCGACAGTAATGGAAAGTAAAATATCCTATAACTATAGCAACGGTATAAATAATCGTTGCTAAGGAGTGAAAAAATGATTTACCGCGGCAGGTCACTTTCCACACATGAAAGGAGCACCTCCTCTAAATAATGAAAAGCAATGAAATGATTATAATGAAATTGTGGATAAAATAAAATTGTTTGATAATCGAAAATTAATTAGGTTTTTATTATACGAATTGAAATTAGAACTTGACAACAAACATAAACAACATTTATTTTATTTATTTATTTATATATAAATACTTATTACTTCGGTTTTGAAAAAAAGAAAGTATTTAATTCTCGAGCCAAAAGTGAAATTCTTACCCCCACTTTTTTGGCATTTCTCGACGTTTTAGGAGCAAAAGCCAAAAAATGTATGTCTTGAGGGATTTCAAATTTGTTTCTAAAAATAGGTATGCTCAATGGGAAGAGTCGAAAGCACGATGTGTTTGATAACTGTACCGAAAGTGTGTCAAAACAAGGAAATTTGCATATTTTTTGCTAAAAAACGTTCAATCGTTCAGATTTGATAGTCGGGATTGTATGTGAGACCAAAAACTAGATTATTGCATTATAAGTTTGTCAAAAAGTTATTGTCAAATGTGTCAAAAGAATGATTTTCATTTAGTTTTTTACCCTATTTTTGTGAAGAAAAAATAAAAAGTAAGACAAGTGCGAATAAAATTCATTCGTCAAGGATTCCGTGAATGTAAAAGAACACAATATCAAAAATTATTGACAAAAAGTTGTGTTGTAAAATGTAACTTCCTTATATTTGCAAACCATAGACGCAAAATAAATGTTAAATTGTAAATGTCAATAGTAAAGTACAATCAAACCTACATTGATCAAAAATGGCAAAAAAAATGTTAATTTAGGTTAAATCTTATGCATAGATGTTTTTGGTAACTTAAGAAAGATTACACCAATTACATTAATTAAATTAAATAAATTAATTAAATTTGATTAATTTTTCGGTCAATCAAGTGTGGAAATTTAGTAGGAGAGGCTACATACTAAACATAGTTTTTTTCCAATAACACAAAAACTATGCATTGCAAAATTCTAAAAAAAATTGTAATGTTTCTTAAATTATGTACCTTCATATGACACACCACTCATTTGGGTCAAAATTGTTTGTTTTACTGTTCCCACACCCATCCCCTAAACACACAGAAATATAATTATTTGATAGAGTTATTTCGATTAATTCTCAAGACGCTACTATGAAAAATTGCTACTATTCTGCTTGAAAAATTCCTACTATTCATCCAGTTATTTGAGTTTAACTATTCACAATTTCTCTCATATAATTATTTGAGTCTTCGCTATGATTTTCATTCAAAATTTACCAATCTTCCTGTCTCTGTGAATTTTTTCAAATTTTTCTGTCAACCATCGTCGAAACGATCTGAATTTTGCACTTTCTTGTCCATAACTCAAAACTGTGCACCCAAAATTTCTAAAAACCATTGCAATAATTTTTAAATTAAGTGTTCTTTCAAATGACACCCCACTCGCTTGGGTCAAAAAAGATTTTTTTACCCTCTCTACCCCCGTTCTCTAAACACATAGAAATATAATTATTTGAAACTTCGTTATAATTTTAATACAAACTTTACCAAATATCCTAACTCTATGAATTTTTACCAATTTTTCTGTCAATGAGTGTCGAAACATATGCGGGGGAACGAACGGTCTGAATTTTGCACTTTTTTGACAATAACTCAAAAACTGGGCACCGCAAAATTCTAAAAAAAATGTAACGAATTCTAAATTAGGTGTTCTTTCAAATGACACTCCACTCACTTGGGTAAAAAAAATTTTTTTTTTACCCTCTCTACCCCGGTCCCCTAAGCACACAGAAATATAATTATTTGCGACTTCGCTATAGTTTTCATACAAAACTTACTAAATTTCCTAACTCTGTGAATTTTTTCAAATATTTCTGTCCATCAGTGTCGAAACGTATGGGGGGAGGGGGGACGGTCTGAATTTTGCACTTTTTTTAAAAATAACTCAAAAACTGGGCATCGTAAAATTTTAAAAGAAATTGATTTGTTTTCTAAATTAGGTGCTCTTTCAAATGACACCCCACTTGACCACATTTTAAATAGTGTTTTTACCCCTTCTCATATCCACCCCCTTAATAAATCTAATTTTGAGTATATGACTTTTATATATTTTTTATTAAAAACTTACTAATTATTCTATCATTCCAAATACATTTGAAAATTTTCGTTTTGTTAGGTTCGGAGCTAATCGAGGTAAGAAAACACGTAAAAAACGTCATTATTCAAAATTATACAAAAAATGGTGAGGTGTTAAATTCTGAAATAATCTTTTAAGGAATACTGAAATAAAGCCCTTTCATATGATACCCTACTTGAATCTATAAAAAAGTGCATTTTCTCAAAGGTCTCACATCGTACCCCTGTAAACACAATGAAAACCACTTTAGTTTTTTTTGTATCCGTCATTTCATGTGGACAAATTAGTTTTATACGCACCTCAAATTTCAAGTTCATAGCATTTATAGTTTACGATATAATGTGAAAAACTCGTTTTGCTCTCACCAATAGTGTTCCGTATAAAAAACGGAACCCTAAAAACCGAAGTAATTAACTATTTGTATGATGTGAAATGTAATGAACATGAAATCGGACATGGAAATTTTAGATTGTTCTATAATTTTTGGAAAAATTTTGGAATTATGAAAAAAGTTTGTATTTTTGATTTTGTTATAATTTTTGCGATTTTTTGTGAAAAAAAAAATAAAATCAATTATTTGTATGACATGAAATTGGACATGGAAATTTTAGATTTTATTATAATTTTTGGAAGAGTTTAGGAATATTGAAAAAAGTTTGTATTTTTGATGTTTTTATAATTTTTGCGATATTTTTAGAATTTTGAAAACATTTTTGTTTTTTTGATTTTGTTATAGTTTTAGAATTTTGAAAAAAGTTACTTCGGTCTGAATTTGAATTTTTGAAATATTTTTAGAATTTTGAAAAAGATTAAACTTTTGATTTTATTATAATTTTTGGAATATTGAAAAAAGTTTGTGTTTTTGATTTTGTTATAATTTTTGCAATATTTTGAGAATTTTGGAAAAAGTTTAAAGTTTTCGAATATTTTTAAAATTTTGAAAAAAGATTCAATTTTTGATTTTGTTATGATTTTTGAAATACATATTTTTAAAGTTTGTATGATTGATTTTTTTTGTAATTTTTGCAATAATTTAAAATTTTTGAATAAATTTAAATTTTTGATTTTGTAATAACTTCTGAAATATGTTTAGAATTTTAAAAAAATGTTTAAATTTTTGATTTTATTATAATTTTTGGAATATTTTTGGATATCTGAAAGAAATCTGAATTTTTGATTTTGTAATATTTCTCGAAACGGTAAATGGAAAGGTTTTTGAGTAGTTTGCTGAGTGTATCATCTTTTCACTAAATTATGTTAATATATGATCTGTTATAATTTTACGGCAACGAATTGATGTTTCGCGTTAATTTTGTAATAAATTTCTAAAGAGAGATAACATACTCGTACTTTTACAAAGAGTTTTATGTTTGATATACATCGCTACCGATAACTAAAAACAATGTCCTTATAAAAGTTTTATGCCGAAAACTATATCAAAATCCTTAACCAAAACCAAATTCTTGATACCTCAGAGCTATGAGATTTCAGCCCCTTCATATTTTTTTACAGTTAGAACAATTTTCAATATTCAATGAAGGTATAACATGATGAAAAACGTGTTCTAGACAGAGTTGTGAAAACTTGACCATTTTTGATGTTCCTGAAACTTGGCATATAAGTAGTATGGACAAAATAAAACATACAACTTATTTTAAAATTTTTTTAAAGTGCATAGTTTGAGCAAAGGGGGCACCCCAACATGCATGAAAATTCTGCCAATCCGATGTAACATTGAAATTAAATTGCTCAAGAACGGCTATACCGATTTTATCAAACTTTTTTTTGTTTGATAGATGATTAACTAGTCGTTTAAAAAAAAATTAATTTATAGTTTTTATAATTAATTTTTAAATAAAAATATTAAAAAAACTTTTTTAAAGATGGCGCTAAGGTCAAAGATCAATTGGAATATAATTAATTTTTTTTCTGAAAATAGTTCCTATCCTTACTCTAAAATATATCAAATTAACAAAGAGGCTAAAATTCTTATTCTTGAGATATTTAATTTTAAAGATTTTTAGTACGGCTGAAATTCTAATTTTTCTTCATTTTTTCAAACAACTACCATTAACAACTGCCATTAACCACCACTGAAGTTCGAGAAAATAATGAACAATTAGAATTTTAATCGGACTAAAAATGTTTAAAATTAAATATCTGAAGAACACGAATTAACGCCTCTTTGTAAATTTGATATATTTTAAAGGAAGGTTAGAACTATATTTAGAAAATAGAAAAAGTTAAAATTTAATTGATTTTAAAATTTTTTGTAAATGGAAGTTGCTTGAAAAAATTAAGAAAAATTCGAATTTCAGCCGTACTAAAAATCTTTAAAATTAAATATCTCAAGAACAAGAATTTTAGCCTGTTTGTTAATTTGGTATATTTTAGAGTAAGAATAGAACTATTTTCAAAAAAAAAATTAATTAAATTCCAATTGATCTTTGACCCTAGCGCCATTTTTAAAAAAGTTTTCTTAATATTTTTATTTAAAAATTAGTTATAAAAACAATAAATTAATTTTTTTTCAAACGACTAACTAATCATCTATCAAACAAAAAAAAGTTTGATGAAATCGGTATAGCCGTTCTTGAGCAATTTAATTTCAAAGTTACATCGGATTGGCAGAATTTTCATTTTTCATGCATATTGGGATGCCCTCTATGCTCAAACTATGCACTTTAAAAAAATTTTAAAATAAGTTGTATATTTTATTTTGTCCATACTATTTATATGCCAAGTTTCAGGAAAATCAAAAATGGTCAAGTTCAAATTTCGACTTTTTCACCTGCGTTTCATCACGTTTTTCATCACATATTGATTAACTTCATTATTTATCACATTATTTTCAATTTTATCATTTAACGGGTCTCCCACATACCCCTCTGCAATTATGGTGGATTGTTCAACTTCATTACTTATCGCATTATATTCGTTATTTGATACAGAAATAACATCACATTTGAAATAACATTTGAACATGAAATGACATAACATACAGACAACATGCCATGTTGTCTTCCTCTTTAGTCACAGTCTCTCGAGATGAGCTTCCAGTGATTCCATAAGAAATTCTGTTAGCCTTTTCTATTGTATCATTGAACGAGTCTCCCAAATGCCCCTCAACAACTATGGCGGATTTCTAGACCCATGGCGTTTTAAAGCAGTATCCAGAAACTTTTCAATCTCTTTACTAAAAAATTTAGCTTTTTCGGGGATACACCCATAATTTTTTTTCTTAAAAAATGCTATTAACTATATAGCCAATAATTACACTGTTACTTCGTAAAAGTAATAGGTGCTAATAAGTAATGCCTGCTTGAATTTTATCACATCACCGTCTTCATGAATGCACATTGGCAATTTCAACATTGAAAATTCACTCCATAAACTAGTTGGGGATTTCAGAAGAAACGCTCTTTCATAAAAAGATGCTAGAAACACAGTTTTGTCCCAATTCTTTAACTTTTTTGCAATGCATCATTCTTCAAAGCTACTGTATGTTCGCTCATAGCGATCTTTAGACTTTTCTGGCAGCAAGGAAGCTCGAGCTGTATTGCCATTAATTTCAGTTGCCGAAAAATCTTCAATTTATTCGGAATCACTCATGCTCGTAAATAAATTTGCCGTGAAATGTATTTTATATTTTTTGTTACCTACTACACATCACATTTTATTAAAAAAAAAACAAAAATTGTTGTTTTTTCAGTTTTTTCAGTCGAATCGAACGCATCTTGAACTTGAACTTCTATAAACAACGAAACAAATGTTTCAAGAACGCTATTTATTATAAAGATTTTTTATATTTATTAATATTAATTTATAACTATTGAGTAATAATTTGGTTATGGTAGCGAGAAAAACGTAATGCGCAACTCTTAGGTAACCCAACAAACATCGCGTGTCTTCGTGGAATTTCCATGGCGTGCTAACACTTTATGCCGTATCTTTGCGCTCGTTGTGCGTACATTTTTTCGCCACTCCGTGTCGTCACAAAATGACGGCACTATGATAACTACATACATTGACGTCCAAGTTAGAACATGCCATGACAAACGTGACCACATTGTTCTAACATTGTGCCGCCAAAATGTTTGTCGGGATTTTTCGTAACGTCATTGTGACAAACGAAGATTGCGGACGTATTTCGAAGTTGTAAAATGAAAATGTATGTGTGTGATTGCATTTGTTATTTAGGCGTCCCTTTTTTGCCATTTTTTTAATGATACAATTTAAATGAAGAAAAATTAGAATTCAAAAAATTTAAATATTTGGCTTAAATTTTAAAACTAATATTAAATTTTCACAATTTTCTTAATATTGTATAAAAATAAATTTTAATATCAGTAAACCGACATGAGAAATGACAAAACAAAAAATATTAAATAAATATAATAATTTTTTTGAATCACTAAAACTAATTATTTAAAGAGCCTGTTTGTTTTTTCTGTACTCTTTTATTACTTTCACAAAATAATTTCCTTCGCACATAATTTTAGATGAAAATTATCAAGTTATTATTACGAAGGTCATATTATATCTTCTAAAAAGGTAAATGAAACCAGTCATTTGAAAAATGTCAAACTATACTTTTTCATTCTCCATTTTTATTATTTGAATTTAATTATCATCAATCATCATCATTAAACATCACTTCGTTTTTTATTATTATATATCATCATTAATAATAATAACCGAAGTGAAACATCGTTATGCATTTCGCATAATGCCCACAAAATAAATAGCTAATGCGTACATTTTGACGTCACGCTATGATGGTACATGATAACAATATGCGGATGCACTTGGACGTCCAAGTGACAACATGCCATGACGAGCGTGAACACATTGTGCTAGCATTGGGCCGCCACAGTGTTTGTTGGGCGACTTTAGTAACTTAATGTTAACTAAATTTATTAAATATTTTATTATTTAATTTACATAAAGCGTTATAAAATCAATAAATTTAATATATGATTTTTTTTATTAATTACAAGTTTACGTTCTCACAGTTTGAGAGCTAATTGCTAATTGCTAATGACGAGACTATGATGAGTGATGATGTGTCATGACATTTGCTCCGTTATATTGTTTTTAATAGATTGTTTCTAAAGCTGATCTGTGCAGATCTATGGAAAAAATGCTATTAACTATATAGCCAATAATTACACTGTTACTTCGTAAAAGTAATAGGTGCTAATAAGTAATGCCTGCTTGAATTTTATCACATCACCGTCTTCATGAATGCACATTGGCAATTTCAACATTGAAAATTCACTCCATAAACTAGTTGGGGATTTCAGAAGAAACGCTCTTTCATAAAAAGATGCTAGAAACACAGTTTTGTCCCAATTCTTTAACTTTTTTGCAATGCATCATTCTTCAAAGCTACTGTATGTTCGCTCATAGCGATCTTTAGACTTTTCTGGCAGCAAGGAAGCTCGAGCTGTATTGCCATTAATTTCAGTTGCCGAAAAATCTTCAATTTATTCGGAATCACTCATGCTCGTAAATAAATTTGCCGTGAAATGTATTTTATATTTTTTGTTACCTACTACACATCACATTTTATTAAAAAAAAAACAAAAATTGTTGTTTTTTCAGTTGTTTCAGTCGAATCGAACGCATCTTGAACTTGAACTTCTATAAACAACGAAACAAATGTTTCAAGAACGCTATTTATTATAAAGATTTTTTATATTTATTAATATTAATTTATAACTATTGAGTAATAATTTGGTTATGGTAGCGAGAAAAACGTAATGCGCAACTCTTAGGTAACCCAACAAACATCGCGTGTCTTCGTGGAATTTCCATGGCGTGCTAACACTTTATGCCGTATCTTTGCGCTCGTTGTGCGTACATTTTTTCGCCACTCCGTGTCGTCACAAAATGACGGCACTATGATAACTACATACATTGACGTCCAAGTTAGAACATGCCATGACAAACGTGACCACATTGTTCTAACATTGTGCCGCCAAAATGTTTGTCGGGATTTTTCGTAACGTCATTGTGACAAACGAAGATTGCGGACGTATTTCGAAGTTGTAAAATGAAAATGTATGTGTGTGATTGCATTTGTTATTTAGGCGTCCCTTTTTTGCCATTTTTTTAATGATACAATTTAAATGAAGAAAAATTAGAATTCAAAAAATTTAAATATTTGGCTTAAATTTTAAAACTAATATTAAATTTTCACAATTTTCTTAATATTGTATAAAAATAAATTTTAATATCAGTAAACCGACATGAGAAATGACAAAACAAAAAATATTAAATAAATATAATAATTTTTTTGAATCACTAAAACTAATTATTTAAAGAGCCTGTTTGTTTTTTCTGTACTCTTTTATTACTTTCACAAAATAATTTCCTTCGCACATAATTTTAGATGAAAATTATCAAGTTATTATTACGAAGGTCATATTATATCTTCTAAAAAGGTAAATGAAACCAGTCATTTGAAAAATGTCAAACTATACTTTTTCATTCTCCATTTTTATTATTTGAATTTAATTATCATCAATCATCATCATTAAACATCACTTCGTTTTTTATTATTATATATCATCATTAATAATAATAACCGAAGTGAAACATCGTTATGCATTTCGCATAATGCCCACAAAATAAATAGCTAATGCGTACATTTTGACGTCACGCTATGATGGTACATGATAACAATATGCGGATGCACTTGGACGTCCAAGTGACAACATGCCATGACGAGCGTGAACACATTGTGCTAGCATTGGGCCGCCACAGTGTTTGTTGGGCGACTTTAGTAACTTAATGTTAACTAAATTTATTAAATATTTTATTATTTAATTTACATAAAGCGTTATAAAATCAATAAATTTAATATATGATTTTTTTTATTAATTACAAGTTTACGTTCTCACAGTTTGAGAGCTAATTGCTAATTGCTAATGACGAGACTATGATGAGTGATGATGTGTCATGACATTTGCTCCGTTATATTGTTTTTAATAGATTGTTTCTAAAGCTGATCTGTGCAGATCTATGGAAAAAGACAATTAAAATTGGAAAAAGTCATTTCGGAAGTTTAATCAAAACAAAACTGATAAAAACCTCAGACAGTGCCAAATTAAGAGAAATTTATGTAGGAAACTAATAGATGCAAAAAAAATCTCTAATAGGAAAAAACTACCAAATTTGCTGAGCACCCAACTGGCTCACGCAGTTTCTATAAAGCAATAAAGGTTGTCCAATGTAATTTTTGTAAGTTTCCTTTGCCTCCTTATTTTGAGAGAGATATGCCTGTTAGGCTGTTATTGACCCAGCCTTCTAGAAAATCTCTAAAAATCCTACTATAAAAAAACCCAATTTCTTACCTAAACCAATTCCTAAAGTATCATAAAAAATAATGCGTATTAGTTTACGAAAAACATCATTTGAAAAATGCTTTTAAATGCTAATAGAGAATATAGGTCAGAACTCAGAACGTATTCCTCCAATTATTCTTAACACTTTTCCAAAAATGTGAATAGTGGCTAGTGCACAACCAAATTACTTAATGAAAGATAATACGGATGCTGAAAAGGAAAAAATGGGAGATTTAATTACTTTCGTCACTCATGTGTGAAACAAGTCGCTTAAAAATATTTCTAAAACTTTCGGTGTTGCTCTTAATATATGGAAGACATTTGAAAAAGTTTGGAACTGCAATATTATTTGCAAATTATGCTATGGCTTGGACGAAATACTTATTTCTTGGTACAGAGTTTGATTTTCGAGCGAAAATTTCGGGTTAATGTTGACGGTGTCCCATCGGGTATCAAATCTGCAATCACCATCAGTGAATCTAACGACCATCACCATCAGTTGATCTAACGACAATTATGGATTGTGTTAAAGTGTTGATTTCAATACGAGCTAAACACAGATTTGCCATTTTTCTAGATTATCACAGCTAATCCGTTTCAATTTAAGTTCGATTCCAAAGATCTTGTGGAAAAATAATGTGTTAAACTTCTAGGGGTAGAAATTAAAAATAATATGAAGTGGAAATCTCATATTTTAAACCTAGCTAAGAACGCTGTTAGAGTTAGTTCTTAAACTGAACTGAGCTTAAACTATTAATTTACCTAAACATATTTTAAAACAATTGATTGTGTTAGGCCTCCATATATTCAGTTAATCAAACCATGGGAATAATTTTAACACACACAAAAATATTGTTTTGCAATAATAATCATCGATTTATTATTTCAGCATTAAATAGAAAATCCCTCTCATATCATCATATCCTTAGACCATTAAAAGAAAATGATTTATGTTTTAGGATTAACTTAAATAAAAACGATAAATAA
The DNA here is from genome assembly GCA_963693315.1 of Diogma glabrata. NCBI lineage: Eukaryota > Metazoa > Arthropoda > Insecta > Diptera > Cylindrotomidae > Diogma > Diogma glabrata. The sequence goes on from OY856188.1 coordinate 120,083,138, forward strand.
GAAGATAAAAATGAACCAACAAAAAACTTTGTTTAATTACCACACAATGAATTTGAGAGGCAAAAGAAAACCAATATATTATGGTTTTTTACAAGACCATTAAGATATTTTGTTCATTCTTCTTCCTTAATCTTAAGACAAATGCAAAAATTTATATAATTTTGCTTTATTCAAAAACCAAAATTCAACCTCAAATTTCTTGTTAGTAGAAGTAATACAAAATTTGTGTGATATAATACTCGTAATTGAACTTCAATCCAAGAAATTCATGAATGTATAAAAAAGCCTTAAACTAAAATAATCCAAGTATTTTATATAGATTAGGTTTCTCACATCATTTTTCACTCTAACCAATATGTGTCCAAAGAAAATTCCTTAATTTTTTTCTTCCTAGATATTATAAAAAAAATCTAAGATAAAAATGATTAAGAAAATATTTCTTTTACCCATTGCGTTTGTTGTCTTTTGTCAAATAAAAATAATATTGTTATTTATGATCAAAACTTTTTTTTTTACAATAAACGAGAAATCTTCTTTTCTTCGATTTATATAAATTGCATTTCTTAAGTACGTATTTTTTTTAAGATGATGGGACTTACAAAAGACAAAACAAAATCCAAAGAAGAAAAAATAACTAAACAATAGAAGAAAATAAAGAAAAATGGTTATTATTGAGTGTTTGAAAGGAAATTGAATGAAAAGAAGGAAACAAGAAATTGCCGTTGTTGCTTGTCTATAAAATTGTAATCTGGCTGTGAATTATCTGTAAAAAGAAAAACAACTACTCTACTCAACTCTTAATCAATTATTGTAAGAAAAGATGTTAGGCTTCCCTTCTTAAAAGAGATTTAGATTTTTATTTTATTTTTATCGAAAATAAATCATATGACAAAGACAGTCTATTTAATGTTTTATTATTTTATTGAGAATCAAAGGAGATGATGTTATGATTGTGTTTGAATGAGATTATGATTTTAATTGGTGTAATAATATTATTTTGTCTAAAAGACTTGAATATAGTGAATTAATGGGAATAATCAGTTTCAGATTTTTAATTTATAACATAAATTATATTTTGTAGTCATAGAAAATCATCTGATGGCGACAAATTTACTTGTTGTTTTTGGAGTTAAAAATATAATCGAATGTTTACTCTAACAAGTTCAAGTTGCAACGAACATACTTTTTTCTTAAGATTGTTTTTGGAATATTGGAGGATGTTGTTCGGAAATTTAGAGTTTATCAGCTATTCATAAAAGATCTCCATTACAGTATTCTCCTGTTAAACTTTATAGAACAGTGCAAAGATCTGCATAAAAAAATTAAAAGATTAAATCGTGACTTCTATATTAATGTCATTCAACGCTTCTTAATTGAAAACTATTAAAATTTCAGACACTTTCTAAATTAAACAAAGTAATTTATATTATCCGTAACGAACGAAGAACATCTTAAAGGGGTATCGAAAAATTGGGAGTAATTTATTATTCTGACAAAATAACACAATCACCAAAATACAAGAAACATAAAATTAAAAAAAAAAAGTATACTACTCAAACCACCCACAACCAACCCACCCATATTTCAAATTTAAAACAAACAAAAAAAATATGTAGAAAAAAAATGAACCAGTTAATTGTAATTTTATCTCCATCCTCAATTTCTTTCATAAACAAAAAAAAAATTGTTATCAGAAAAATTTGATGGTACTCAATGGTTGAAAACAACGTACAACCAATTGAATATCTTGCCTGTGTTTCCGTTTTATGTCCTTATATTTTTTTTTCTTTTAATTTCATTTCTTTTAGATTCTTGTTAGGTTGAGAAATGGGGAAAAAAGAAAACATTTCAAATAAAAAATTGCAATAGCTGATTTTTTTAATTAATTTTTTTTCTGTATTCTAAAATATTACATTTAATTAGAAGTTTTTAATCTTGCTGTTTTTTAATGTTTTATTTCTTGTTAGAAAATATCATTAATTTGAGAGAAAAGGATATTAATTTAAAAAATAAATTTTTAATAAATATTGTTTTATGTTTGACCATTTTGATAAATTGGAATGTATCTAAATTGTTGAAAATGATAAGCACCAAAAAGAGTTATTACTATTCTGTGACGGAATTATGTTTTCTTTTAATGGGTATCACGTGCAATATTATATTGTGTAAACTAATTAAAAACAAATATTTCACTTTTCATTTATTTTTATTTTTGATCTACGAATGTGAAATCCCCCAACCTACTCCATTCTATGTTATTAACATACGAGCTAGTGTAAGATATCACATACCACTGGCAATAGCAGTAAATATCACAAGCCAAGGTGATATATTAGGAGTGCTGGCGGTTGAACTGGATTCACAGGAACTGGATTACGGGATATTCCTTGATGATGGCACGCTTACTCGAAAAAACGACGAGCCTTTAAATTACTCTATTTGATCGCTTTAATCATTGAAGAAAAACAGTTCGTCACATTATCAAGAAATATCCCACCTACTGAATTATTGGCAATCCAATTTTAGTTTTGTTCGTGCAAATTTTGTACAAGTTTTTTTTTTAATTTTATTTCCTTTAATTTAATTCGAAATATGGACCTATGCCATATTTTAATGCGTGATAGGATTTATTGTTTGGTTACCAGTCTTTAAAAAAAAAAACAAAGACGTCAATCAACACCTCAGAAAGCATGTTGTTGTGGGACCTCGGTCTTGAAAGGATTTTGTGTGTTGTTGTGACACATTTTGTTATTCCTAATACGTAACACATCTTATTAAAAAAAACAGAGTGTGTGCTTAAGACCGCACGGCAGAAGTGAAAACTTCATTGGCAATTATTATAATGTTTAATGTTTATAATGTTTTTTCAATATATAAAATTAGCACGATAAACCGCTAACTACACACACTAACCTCACAATGTAAACCAAATAATTGTCAAAATGATTTTTTTATTACGTACCAATAATAACTATTAAATTAAAAGGACAATTATTACGTATGAATACGAATGAATACGAATCCGCATCATCGATCTTGCAATCTGAAAAAGACAGTATTCAAACATTCATAACCTCGTATTATTATTTCGAGCCTTTCACTTCAGCGTGACGGATCATCCAAACTTACTACCTACGAAAAAATGTGTGTGCGGTGCGCGAAAAGAAGTTTTCACTTCAAAAATAGCTGTGTTTTAATTTGTATCTTCCAATTATTATAGCATCGCAAATTAAAATTTCAGAATGTTTAAATTAAAATCATTCAAATTACTCTGGGTTTCACATCTATCAGCATTCCAAGCAACTATTCTATACATTTTTATGTTTAAAATAATCAAAACAAAAAATTTGCGTCTGTCAACACCTTAGAAAGTATGTTGTTGTGGGACCTTGTTCTTAAAAGTTTTTTATGTGTTGTTGTGACACTACCATACACATTTTATTTTAAAAAAAATAGCGTATCATCAAAGAATTTTCTATAACTTAGAGTAAGTGGTGGTATCGTTGATTGAAAATACTTCATCCACCAGCACCCCTAAAATATCACTTTGGCTAATGAGATTGCATTGCTATTGCCAGTGGTATACGATATCTCAAGATAACTCATATGCCACTAGCAGGGACTAAAGTACGCGTGGTTAGTGTTTGCAATCTTGGTATCCGGGTACCCGGATACCCGGGTATTTATGAAGATTTTTCGGGTATTTAATATCCGGATATTTTGGTCGAGTACCCGAACAATAAAAGGTCCAGTTTTTTCTCAATAAAATTTACAAAATAAAATTCAGCTCATTCTCTTTTTGCAAATTTGAATTATTCTTTATGCTAGTTGTTGACAAATGATTCTATTTTAACCATACAAATTGCAATATGTCCATAAACATTAAACCAACCACATCCGTAAACATTAAACTGTCCTCTAGTTAATTATTATTGTTTGGATTACGAAAACAACAGAAAAACGACGAAGAACACATAACAAAATTTATGGAATTTTAGTTTTTATTAAAATTAAAATTAAGTCATAAAAAATAAGGATCTTCATTGGTTATTCGTTTATATTTAGTTTAAAATAGAAACGGTAAATATATTATGATAAGTTTTTATTTAAGATTTAAATAAGTGTCATCGAATTCGAAAGTTTGGGACCAGTTCAAGAAAATGTCATCAGATACATCTCGGTGCCACGTAGTTGGATGCGCACGAATAATTTCAACTAAATGGGGAAATACGTCAGCAATGAAAAATCAAATCGGATAATGATGCGGCTAAGTATAATATTGAAAATTTACAACTACAAAAATGTATTGCTGTCTACACAAGATCTACTATAGATAACAGTGGTACTACAGTTGATAAAGAGCTGAAAATTGTTGTATGTAAATAAAGGAAACCGAAAAAAATGATAGAAAATTTAAATCAATCGTTATTGACTGTGAAGCCAACATCCACTTTATTGGAGCGGGTTTTTTCTATTGCAGGAATTTAAAAAAAAATACGAAATCAGATGAGTACAGCTACCCTAAATGCTTTAATATTTTTGAAATATTATGTTACAATTAAAATATGATCAATTTTTAGTTTACTACTGTGAGGTTTTTTTATTGTTTTTCATCTTTTAATTTTTTTATGACTACCCGGGTTATCCGGGTAATCCGGGTAATTTGGAAAATACTAATCGAGTAACCGGGTAATTTGAAATCGGGTAATTTGCAATCACTACGCGTGGTTGTCACAGCCATAGATCAACAAGTTTAAATTTTACAAATCTTCCTGCGGAGAGCTAAGCAAATTCATTAGTATTAATGCGCATTGTTGCCGTTTGCAAATCACTATCGGCTAAGTGCCACCATTTTTAATTATTTTATTTATCATGATTGCCATCCATGTTTAATTAAACAACAACTATGCTTCTTTGTATAGAATTTATGCGATTTCCGTCTCGTAATTGTGAGCATTAAATCGATATAATCGATTTTATCAAGTATCAAGCTACAAGTATTAAGTCTTCACTTAATTTTAGAAATAAGTATTACATACAATTCCAAACCGACAACATATTTAGTGAAGATGATAAAATTCCAATACATATAATTTTGATATACAAATATAATTGTTTCAGGTTATACTATCTTTCTTACGTTATTTTTAATTTCATAAAAATTATGTTCAATAAAAAAACATTGATCAAAGCAAATTACCGTTTAAAACGATAGTTGAATAAAAATCAATTTAAGTGTACACAACAACTTCCCAAATTTTCATGATGATTAATGCATTATTGCATAAACGACAAACAGACATACTTTCAATTTTATATATATTAAATATTTATTTAGCATCATGACTCGAATGCAAATTGCAGAAGACGGTAGCAATATATCTTTAAAAAACTGCGTTATAAATCAATTTTTTAAAATTCGTATAAAGAAATGTTTATAATTTTTATGAATTCATAAATAAAAAAAACATAGTTTTGATGGTACTTAATAAAAATTAAAAAAACAATAAAAAAATATGTACCACACCAGGAGTTGAACTCACTACCTACAGCACATCAGTCGAGCACGATATCCAGAACGCAATTTAAAACGTTAAGAAATAATAGATAGATTATTATTTATTATTATTCCGAGTTTTTCACCTCAGAGCGTGACGGATCAGCCTAACTTACTACCTACGGAAAAATCTGTGTGTGGTGCGCCAAAAGAAGTTTTCACTTCAAAAATGTGCTTACTTTAAATCAAATTATTTGGTGAACCGATTCAAAATACTATTTTGTGTTAATTTTAGTTGGCGCAAAAAAATTTATTTCCAATTAATTTTTGAATACCAAATACCAAAAAATAATATAAATGTCCAACATCCCAATTCATCCCCCAATTTTCATTTTGTCATTTTTGTTCCCATTATTTATTTCCATATCATCATTTTTTTTTTCAATTTTACATTTTAAATCACCCACTACTTTATTCAATTTCACCTCCCCTGGCAAGTACGTCATCGTAGTCATCATTAAAAGAAAAAAATCATAATGAAATGAAATAAATTAGAAAAAAAATAAGAAATTGGAATAAGAAAAACGTGATTGGGAGTGAAATATGTAAAGTTTTTTTTTATTTATTCTTGTAATGGGTTGTAGGGTTTGTTGAATTGATTGTACAGATTAAAATGACGTTTATAAATTGGTCAGCTCAAATGAAAAAAACAAAAACAAAGTTGATGGGAAAAGCGTTTAAAATTCAAGAGTTTTTAAAACAGGAAATAGTTTTTTACCGCACATAATACTTTTATTTATAGGCATTATTCTGTTTTCAAGTTCAACCGTCAATATTTTTAAGTTATTTGAAAAATAAGTTGGTTCAAATAAAGAATTATTTGCTAACCGTGTTCTGAACAATTTTTATCCTTGGCATGATTTTTTCTATTTTCCTAAGTGCAATCCGTTTTACTTTCCGCTTTACACTTAAAAAGTTGTCGTAAATATATATAGACTGAGAGCTAGTGAACCCTCTGGGTAACGGTCTTACAGAAAGACCTAGAATTTTTTTTAGTGAAAAGTCATGGAATGTTAAGTACGGTAACCACCACCTGGCAGGCATCAACCCTGCACGTCATCCACCCCTATATTTTTGAAAGTGTAAATAAAATTAAAAAAAATACTTTTTTCTCCGATAGACAGCAAATATAAATTTTGCAGACTTATTTCAGTCAGCAAAGTGGCACTTTTCCTGCCTAGGCAGCAAAGCAAGTACTTTGCTGCCTAGGCAGCAAAATAATTAGACTTCATAGAAATAAACAGATATTGCGATTAAAAAAAAAAATTTTTTAATCGATTTTTGTTTTCATTTTTAAAATTTTGCTTTATTTTTAAAGTAATAATTATTAAATTACATATCATTGTAATTAATCGGAGAAAAAATTATATGTTCAACTCGGCAGCAAGGTAGATTGACTGCCTTGGCTGAATTCCTAGCCTCGCTCGCTCGTCTATGAACTATCAGCCGCGGCAGTCAATCTACTACTTTGCTGCCTAGTTAAACAAATAACTATTTCCTGTAAGCTTGAAATTTTTATCTGATTTAGTTCATTTATTGTAGAGTTGAAAAAAAAATTCACAGGCGATTTTGATGAGCACAAGTATCTTACAAGTGAATCGAAAGGTGTACAGTATGTAAGTTACAATAAACTTAATTCTGTCAAGTTGAAATTTATCTATATGTTTGAGTAAGCGATTTAAATACAGTGGGTACAATGACAGGCGGTTTTGGCTAGCATAAGTCCTTGACAGGTGAGGGGAAAGGTGCGATGGAAGTGCGAGTAAGAGTCGTAATTTGAACTCAATGCTGCAAGTAACTTACGTAAAGACAGAATTTATGGCTGAAACACATTTTATTAATTATGATGGGATGTACATTAGTTTTTAAATTAATTTTCTCGATCATTTTAAAAACGGTATCCGATTGGTGAGACTTCGTTATCGCCCGAATTTCTACATAAAAGATTTTCTCACAAACTATAAGCGATATCAACTTGAAATTTTCTACAGTTATAAAATGTATTTGTCCACGCCAACTTAAAACAAAAAAAGTCCAAGCGACACGTATATCCGCTAGAAATGGGTAGATTTCGGGACCAGACAGCTTTGTGTACAAATAGAATTGGATGTGTCAGATTATTTTAAATAAAAAGTTTAAGTAGAATTGGATTATTCTGGACTTGGAGTCCAGAATAATCCAAAAAATTTATCAAACCAAACTAAATACATTAACGGAAACTACTTTATCAATGCGATTTCGGAACAGTTTTATTTAATTTGGTTAAAACTACTTTTAATAACATATTAAATCCACCAAAGAGCAAATAAACGTTCTCACAACGTCACACCTACAACACCACCACACATAATTTTATAATCTAAAATTGTCAAACAACTTTTACACCTCAAATAATTCAAATATCTACAATTTAGGAAGACTTTTGTAAATGTGTAATCAATATGCATATAAGATAATATTCCTTAATTTAAAACAATATTACATGCGTTCCTTTAGAACAAAATAGCTGCTCAAAACAGCTTTTGAGTAGATCACCAATGGAACGCTAAAAGAAAAGCGTTCAAAATTTTTTATTTTGGGCTGATATTTAGATCTGACTGGTCCATTTTATTATTAAAAATGCCAAAACAAGTTTATAACTGATTTAAATAAAATCGAATAATAAACTGCTTTTCAACTACACAACTTGTTCGAGGTAGAGTAGATCAAAGCAAATTTGAGTAAGTTTGATTTTCAATGGAACGCGCCTAATGACTCAGCTTTGTTTTAATTTTTTTTTAAATTTTTGCGTAAAAAGTAAAAACTAAAAAAAAAAACAAAAGATAATGTGTTTAATATTTCTATGTGATATTTTTATATTTTTATGGAAGTTGTTGTTGTAATTGAAGCATTAGGTTTAATGCTAATTACATTGAAACCTCTTGGGCTAGAAAGGTGAAAATCTCGGAGGTTATAGTTGAAAAGTTTATATAAAAGTGAATATGAGTTTAAATAACATAAACCAAAAATGAGGAAGGCATGGCCGTTTAAGTTTGTTTTCGTTCTAACAGCCCTGGTGTCTCAACCTCTAGACTTGAACTATTTTTTTTTAAATTTTGGAAAGATTTATGTTTTTTTTTTTTTTTTTCTAACTTTATATATTTGGCTTACTAGTTTATATTGTTAGTTACATTAGTTTACATTATTGAGATTAATCTATGCGATTTTACTTCAATTTAAGATTTATTTGTATGAGTATAGAAAGGAAAATGTTATTGAACATTGTAATTAGATCACTTAATATTAAAATATTATAATATTGAATAATTTGCCATTTTTTAAATCTATCTTAACCTACATGCCTAACTACTTAATCTACATATTTATAAATTTATAAAATTTGATGGTTTAAGTTATTAATTAAAGTATTTTCAACGTATTGCAGATGGTGAAAGTATTTTGCCCGAGCCTCAATAGCAATATCTTGTACAGTTTTCATGTTGGTTTCACGATGAACTTTAATGGTTCTATATCGAGAGGGTACTTTTAATATTAATTTAAGAAACTTATTTTGGATAATTTGAATTTGGTACTTATTCGTCGTTTTTGCATTAGACCATATAGGTACACCATATAGAATAACGCTTAGAACCATAACTTTGTATAACAGGATTTTGTTACTGAAGCTCAGTTGACTCTTCCTATTTAAAAGTGGGTACAAAGCCTTTAATAATTTGTCACATTTTACCTTGATGGCATTTATGTGATTTTTAAATGTCAGTTTTGGATCCAGAATAATACCAAGATACCGAACTTCCTGTTTCCTTTTAAGTTCAGTGTTCATTAAAACCAGAGGGGACTGGGGAACTTTTTCAGGTGCTCTGCATCTAGTAACCCAGGTAACAATTTAACCTAGGTAATCATTGAGTAAAGCTTTAAAAGAGGAATTTAAAATGGAAGGGGAAATTTAAAATTCTTGAACTATGCATGAGAAAAGTTTTATACAAGCTCTACTCAAGGAGAAAAGGCGTATGAAAAAATATTCTTTATTCAAGAAGACATATATAATGCTTTATACATGTTTTATATAAGTTTTTGAATAAAGTGGTACAAAAGTTGTTATTCAAGGCTTATTCAAATACTGTCAAAATGTTACTTGAATAAAGTGCTTGAGTAAATCTTTATTCAAGAGAATTACTCAGTGCCTATTCAAGAAGCGATGCCACTGAAAAAAAAAATTGGTGATTCTTTCCTTTAGGTATTTTGGTTAATTGGCGCATTAAACTCCTTTTTTTTGTATATTAGCTAATATTTTATCGGAAATTACAATTAATTTTACACATTTCGCAACTTTACAAACGCCTGTAGCGGGGATCGAACTCATAACCTTTGATTCTCCAGGACCGTACGCTATCCACTTCTCTATTTAGCAGCTGTCTTAAAGAAAATTGAAACTTAATCACTATTGTTTAACAAATTATTTGTACACATTTCAAGTTTCGGACCACTACCACGACTATTTTTTTTTTTTTTTTAATAAAATGTGATGTGTAGTAGGCATTACAATATGTGTTAATTAATTTTTATTCAAACAGTTTGATTAGGAATGCATATAAAAGTGTACTAATGGTTTCCTAAAATGAGAATATATGGGTTTTTGTTAAAAATAATATTGGTTATGATTGAGGACAATCTCGAAATGAAAATAATTTTGCGTATTCATATACGATATCTACGCATGTGTTTCCATTCAATTGTACGATTAAAAATGATTAAAGAATAAAATTAAAATAAAAAAAAGGAAAATAAAATTCATAAATAAAAACGTACCTGGCAGGAATCGAACACAGGCCCTATAACGACTTCCTCATCGTTTACCCTTACGCACTCGTTCATTAAATCAATTTCCACGACAGGAATAAAACGTTACTCAATACAGAATAAAAGTATTACTCAAGCTTCGTAAGGGGTATAGTATGCTGTGGTTGGCATTACGTTCAGTTGCACAATTTGGCTGGTTGATAAATAAATGTTAAATGATAATATTAAATAAACGTTCTACGTTATATTTTCCATAAGTCAGTTGCAATGTGTTGCAAGTTTTGATATAATTTTTTCCCAAGCAAATTGCGCACAATATGGCGATTACATACATCTAATACAAAAAGGAATTGTATGACAAATTATCATCAGTTTATTTATTTGTTGACCAACTCAAATCATTATATAAACCATCATCAGAAATGGTAAATCTCAATCAATTTATAAACCATCATCAGAAACGTTTACGGTTCATTATAACTGGTTTAATGCGACATTACTTTACGTTTGATTAAATGGTTGCGGCATAATGGCAATTGCAAATTTCCATTGACGAAAATATCTCTACTATTTTGAAATAATCTTTTGTATTAATCAATAATAGTTTTTAAAGGCTTGTTAACTTTTTAAACACATCGATAAGTGATTTAATAAAAAAAACACACAATCGCGAATTAAACAACGAACTGTCAAAAATATTGACAGATCGATTTGCTGTAAATCTTTTAATATTTATTGAAAACAGCCGTATATAAGAAATATTACTTGAGTAACCATTTTCTTGAATACTACTAAAATTATTATACATAAATAAAGTCGTATGCAAGGAACTATCCTTGGGTAAGAATCTTCTTGGATTCTTCCTAAAAGTTGTACTTTAATAAAGGTTTATATAAGGGATAGAATTCTTGAGTAAAAACATCTTGAATACTACCTTAAAAGTTATATGTGAATAAAACCTTACAAAAGGTATTATACTTGAGTAACATTTGCTTGAATATGCCCTAAATAATTATTATTGAATTAAGCTTTACTTAAGGAATTATAAAAGAAACTTAGTGAATCTAGTCTTTTACAAGTTTTTTTTAGGTAAATCTTGACTAATATGGTCTTACACAATGCTTTCTCAAGTTAAGTTGGAATAATTTAAAAAATTTAGGTGAAATTGTTACCTGGGAAAGTAGATGCATTCACATTTAGTAGTGTTTATTTTTAATTTCCAATTTGTAAAATATAAGGATAGTAAATTAAGATAATTATTAAGTTTGGATATTATGTTATTAGCCAAGACATCTGAATAATAAATCGCCGTATCATCTGCAAATAACGCCAATTGGCAGTTTTCAAGTTGGGGAATATCGTTAATGAATAGGTTAAACAGTATAGGTGCTAATACGGAGCCTTGAGGCAGGCCTGCAGGAATATTCATATTATTGGATTTTTCGTTGTATATTTGAACAAAAAAGCTCCTGTTTTTTAGGTAAGAATCTAAAATTTTAATAAGATAGGTTGGAAATTTGTATTGTAGTAACTTGTGAAGGAGTCCTTTTATCCATACTAAATCAAAAGCTCGAAAGAGATCCAGCATAGTAAAGCCCGTTGAAAGTTTCAGGTTTCGATTGTGATAAATGTGTTGAACTATCCTATGAATTTGATGTACGGCCGAGTGTCCAGATCTAAAACCAAATTGATTATTTATCATTATGTTGTTATTGTCTATGAATTCCAGTAATCGCATTTTAATGAATTTTTCGAAGACCTTACTAATTGAACTTAAGAGACTAATAGGCCTATAGTGTTTTGGGTTGTGTGGATCTTCATTGGGTTTAAAAATTGGAGTAACCTTAGCAATTTTCCAAGAATTTGGAAAATAACATAGTTTAAGACAGCTGTTAAATATAAGTAATAAGGTTTTAAGACCGTAAATTGGCAATTTTTTTAGTAAAATATTTGTAACATCATCCATACTAGATGCTTTAAAAGGCTGTAAAGTTTTCAGAACTGCACTGAGTTCTTCTAAGTTTATTGGTGTCAGCTCTTCAGTTTGTTGACTAGCTAGTATTTGATGGCAGCTAGCATTAACATCCTCTTCGTATATTGACGTTAGGTTGTAAGTGGTTAAGTGTATGTTATGAAAACTATCTGCCAGAGCTAAACATTTTTGCGAATTAAGCAACAGTCTTATCGTGGTTGTACCGTTTTGTATAAGTAAAGGTGGAATTGGCCTTCTTTTTGTTTTTACAAATTTCGCTGTATTCCAAAACATTTTTAAACCTTTTTCAAGCGTCCTTAACTGGGCTTGCCAGGAATTGTTAAGCTGCTCTAAAATCTTATCTTTTATCATTTTATTTAGCATATTTACAAAACTTTTGATAGAACTGTTCCTAGTTCTCAACCATGTTCGCCTGAAGCCATTACGGAGTTTTATAAGAGCCAAAATATTGTCTGTTAAGATTAACCTGTTGATTTTTGTCGTTTGGGTTTGAGGGATAGAAATATTTCTTGCATTTTTGACTGCTTCTGTAAAGGTTTCAATAACAGAATCTATTTCAGGAGCGTTGTTTAATAAACTATTTTGGTTGAAACAACCAAGGGAATTTTCAATACTATTTCGGTATGATAACCAATCGCCAGCAGAATAATTAAATCGGTAAAGATTTGAATTTTTGTGTGTTCCTTTAAAATTATTTGTGCAAATAACCGGCAAGTGATCAGACGAAAGTTCTGCTAAACTTCTGACTTCAATAATTTTATCTGGCTCATTTGAAAGAAAAAAATCAATAATGCTAGGAGTGGTATTGTTTCTAATAAAAGTAGGGTCCGTTGGTGCTGCAATGGTGCAATTGTGTGAACTATTAATAAACGAGTGCAGCCAACGACCACCTTCGTTTGATCTACTACAGTTCCACATAGGATGACGACAGTTGAAATCACCTCCTAAAATATAACTACTTTGGTTTTGAGTCAATTTGGGCAACTCCATTTTAAAGGCTTGTGTATTGGATTTTGGCGAGTAGCATACAGTTATTCGCATTGAGGAACCGTTAACATTTTTTACTGCAATTGTTAGATTTTCGATTGTTGACAAGTTTTGTTCTGGCAGAAGTGAATGTTGGATGTTGGACTTAATTAGGATTCCGACACCGCCGAATGATCGGTTTATCCTGTCATTTCTATAAAAGGTATAATCAGGAAAATGGCAATTGAGATGAGGTTTTAGGTGCGTTTCGGTTAATAACATAATATCCACCTTATGGTTCACTAGAAAATTTAAGAGCTCTTGTTTTTTTAGACGAACGCTTTGCACGTTCCAAGTGGCAACTATTAATAAATCACTTAAATGCATATTTGATAGCTATCTCGGCAATTCTATAAAATTGTTCCTCCCTGGAATTACATCCTTTAATACCGTTTACTATTTCCCTAAAAATATTCAATAGTTCATTAGCATTAAACAAATTTGGGCTACTTACATCGTCTGCAATATTTGCATATGAAATATTTGTACTATTAGTTCTATTGGTATGAATAAAATTAGAGAAAGCACTAGTATTTAAACTAGGAAAGTTGGAGTTATTTAAGTTAAAGTTATTTACTTGTGCTGGTATCTGATTTGTTTGACGGCTTTTATTTTTCATTGCTTGGTGTTGTCTATGTTGCAAATATTCCTGTCGCTTGGGGCACATAGTTGAATTTGCTGGATGATTGCCTTGACAATTAGTGCAGCTATGTTTAACGATATCTTCTTTAAGAGGACATTCAGTATTTTCTGGATGTGGTGTGATGCAGTAGTTGCATTTCCTAGTCATATGGCAATTGGCTTCCCCGTGACCAAAACGAAGGCAGCGTCTGCATTGGGTTATCCTTGCATTTGTCTGTTTCGCTATATCCCAGCGAACTACAGTATGTGCGATATATTTGATGTTTTTTAGTTGATTTAGATTGATTTCACCCTTTTTAAATGAAATAAAATAAATAGTTGCACCTTGTTTAGATGTGGTTATGTGGATTTTTGCTGGTTTAATTTTTATTTCATTTACGTAGTTAATTAAATCTGCCTCTGTCATTTGATGAAGGCCGTAAAGAACAAATTTATTTAATTTATTTTCATTCATCGTAAACGAATAAAATTCTTGTTTGCTTTCATCAAGTAATTGTTTAATTTTATTGTAGTCAATGATTTTTTCAACGGTGATCTTACAACCGTTTGATAAATTTTTAATATTATATTGGATAATACCGTTACTTTCCATAAGTTTATGGATTAAAACTGGGTTTGCTGGCGTTAATATTGGTGGTAGTTTTGACTGTTTTGGCTTATTTGTTTTTGTTTTTAGTAATGGTTCACTATCAGCATTTAAAATATTAAAACGATTACTTACAGGCACACTAAAGGCTATTCCATTATTGTTTTTCATTTTCTTTGATGTTTGTTGTACAATAGGTTGCGGATTAATATCAGTAAAATCGTAATTATTCGACCCCATAATGGGGGAATATTTATTTAGTTCACCAATTACACTAATCACTGGTTGTTTTTGTTGGTTTACAATATAAATGTACGTTGTTTTTTTTTAAATTTATTTTCTCTTTGACTTTGATTGAAAATTATTTAATTGTTTTTTTTGTTTTTTTTTGACTTTACCATTCGAGAGGCAAACGAGTAAATGTAAAGATTTATGTTCTAGTTAACGTGTGTATAAATTTTCAAAGTCTGGCCAACTTAATCAACTAGCTCGTTGCGTATGGTTTTCATCCTAATGTTGTGCAGCTGATTCAAAATTTTCTATCCAACCGATACATTACGGTCTCCTTAGACGGATTTTCATCTGAGTCTAAACTAATTAACGCTGGTGTACCTCAAGGCTCAGTATTGTCCCCAACCCTGTTTTTGATTTATATCAACGAATTGTTGAAAATCACCAGCAACCCAATAAATAGTTTTGCAGATGATAGTACTCTGCACAAGTCGTTCGAGCCCCTTCCTTCAAAAGGTAAAATGTACGAACGAATTAATTTCTTATGATACGAATTTTTTGTATAATTTTGAATAATGACGTTTTCTTTATGTTGTCTTACCTCGATTAGCTCCGAACCTAACTGATCGAAAATCTTCAAATGTATTTGGAAGGATAACAAAAATAGTAAGTTTTTAATGAAAAATATATAAAAGTGTCACATACTCATAATTATATTTATGGGCTAGAAATGATGGGGGGTGGAAATGAGAAGGGGTAAAAACAATATTTAAAACGTGGTCAAGTGGAGTACCATTTGAAAAAGCACCTAATTTAGAAAACATTGCAATTATTTTTAGAATTTAGCGGTGCACAGTTTTTGAGTTATAGTCAAAAAAGTGCGATTTTCAGACCGTCCCCCCCCCCCTACGTTTCGACACTGATTGGCAGAAAAATTTGTAAAAATTTACAGAGCTAGAAAGTTTGGTAAATTTTGAATGAAAATCATAGCGAAGTCTCAAATAATTATATTTCTATGTGTTAAGGGGACGGGGGTGGAAGAGGTAAAAAAAACCTTTTTGACCCAGGCAAGTGGGGTGTCATTTGAAAGAGCACCTAATTTTAAAAACATTGCAATTTTGTTTAAAATTTTTCGGTGCACAGTTTTTGAGTTATTGTCCAAAAATGCAACTTTCAGACCGTTCCATTCCCCTACGTTTCGACACTGATTGACCGAAAAATTTGTAAAAATTCACAGAGCTAGGAAGTTTGGTAAATTTTGAATGAAAATCATAGCGAAGTCTCAAATAATTTCAATTCTGTGTGTTTAGGGGACGGGGGTGGAGAGGGTAAAACAAAACCTTTTTTGACCCAATCGAGTGGGTCATTTGAAAGAGCACCTAATTTTTTTTAGAATTTTGCGGTGCACAGTTTTTGAGGTATTGTCAAAAAAGTGCAACTTTCAGACCGTTCCACCCCCTACGGTTCGACGATAATTGACAGAAAAATTTGAAAAAATTCACAGAGACAGGAAAATTGGTAAATTTTGAATGAAAATCATAGCGAAGTCTCAAATAATTATATTTCTGTGTGTTTAGGGGATGGGTGTTGGGAGGGTGAAAAAAATCATTTTTGACCCAAATGAGTGGGGTGTCATTTGGAAGAGCACCTAATTTAAGAAACATTACAATTTTTATTAGAAATTTGCAATGCACAGTTTTTATGGAGCCTTTCCACCCCCCTAAATTTCGACACTTTACTGACCGAAAAAAACCAAATTTAAACCATTTACAAGCTGGTGTAATTTAATATTTCTTGAGTTATCATAAAGTTATGGTAGTCCCTAGGCCCACGCCGATTTCATGTGATGATTACCACATATTTTATACTTCGTGAGACGCCTGTACTTGACGAGTCCAAAAACTTTTGTCCTGCCATTTTTCTCAAATTGGCCGCCTTTTCCGTTCGACAAGCTCCGAAAAATGCCGATTGCCCGCGATCTTGTAAATTTGCTACCACATTTTTTTTTAACTGTTGGGTTGGAAATTTGTTTTATAACACGAGGGTAAGCTTGTCCGGCCAAAATGTGTCTGCTATTGTCGAGTTCGACAACTGACGTTTTGGTATGTTTGGGTTGTCGGACTGGACAATAGCAGACAAATTTTTGTCGGACAAGGTTACCCCTGTCTTATAACAATATTTTCAACCCCCATAGTTAAAAAAGAAAAATTTACAATATATCGGGCAATCGGCATTTTTAGGAAGCTGCCGAACGAAAAAGCGTCCGAATCGAGAAAATGGTAAAACAAAAGTTTTTGTACTCGTCAAGGACAGGCGCCTCACGAAGTATAAAATATGTGGTAATCATCACATGAAATCAGCGTGGGGCCCAGGGGCTATGGATAAGATTTAACCTGAAGTAACATTTTTTGTGTAATTTTTTTATCAATGTACATGTGATTGTAATTTACTATTGACATTTACGTTTAAACATTTATTTTGTTATGCGTCTATGGTCTGGCAATATAAAGACATTACAACACAACTTTTTGTCAATTATTTTTGATATTGTGTTCTTTTACATTCACGGAACCCTTGGCGAGCGAATTTTATTCGCACTTGTCAGACTTTTTTTATATTTACATCTAAAAGCATTAAATTGGAAGTAAATTGAAAGAAAGAGTATAAGTGGAGGTTAAAAAGAGGTTATGTTATTTTACTATATTACTTATATCATTAAGATCCTACTCTGAAATTTTAAAAATTATTTAATATATCAAAAATATACACCACTGAGATATGAGTTACGGGCGGTCCCAAAACGATAATATTCGAAGATTTTAAAAAATTAATTACACACAAACTTTTTACTGGAGGTATTGGTTGGTTTGACATGGCATATAGAAGCTTGCTAGCATTGCGTCTGTATAAAGTATGACCTATGTAATTCTAGTCCAATATCCATCTTATCGAACAGCTATCTTTCAACCGCAGAAGGTGTTGATTTTTGTTGCTGTCATATTTTACATTAATATTTATTTACAATTTTGTTATTTTTTATTAAATTATTTCATTTAAATTTAATTTTTTATTTTTAGAAATTTTATTTGCATCATATTGATTATTATTTTTCTTTTTGTTTTGTAGGTAAGGATTCTCTTCTAATAAAAAGATTTCCAGTAAGTATTATTTTCAAAGAAATTATAAGAGAATAGGAAATAATAGCATTTTATGAACAAATTGTCAATTCAAAGATGAGTTTTTTGTTGTAATTTGAATTTTTTGTTTGATTTATTTATCTGTAAAACTTTAGTTTCACTTTAGTTATTTTAAAAGATTCGTTAATAGTTTTGATGCAGTACTGTTGAGATCAACAGTTTTTAGGGCAACGTTGTAAGTTTTTCAATAGCGAATAGTTTCTTTTAGCTTACAAGCCGTTTATACATTCCTGTGTGGAGTACTGTTCTCATATATAAGTGGAGTATATGTTGGTTGGTTAGAGTGTCTTGATTTTGTACAACGGCGAGCTTTTAAATGGATTGGAAACTCAAATCTTAAGAACTTAATTTTTTGCAGCACGGAAAAATGTTGCTGATTTAACGATTTTGTACAAATATTATATGGATATATTATATGTATGATATTATATTATATGAATATTATATGGATGAAGAGATAAAATTGATTTTACTTAAGTCTGCAATCCTACCGCGTCACACCAACGCAACTGTAGCGGCCAATCCTTTTGCGGTTCAGAATTAGTTGTAAAACTAAAGCCTTCCAATGTGACTTTTTCAACCGAGTTTCTCATCTTTGGAATACCTGATCCTTGTGGGTTTTCCCTAATAATTTAAATCCTTAACTTTCTAAAGTCAATGCCCACTTATTTTTGTGAGAGAAACATAATCAATTATACTAAACCGCATTAGTCATAGTATCTATATAATAAGATGACGTAAACAAAACGTTTATAATAATTAACATAAAACATATCTAACTTAGTATAAAAAAATATTAAACTAGAATCCATTAGACAAGACGTAAAAATGAAAAAAAATTTTGATTCCCAATCTCCAATTCCTCCAACTACGAATTGCTCACCAAAAACAAATACAAATCACAAACATTCACATTCAATTTTGTTTCCTAGCAATTCTTCCAAACGTAACCGCATCCATAATTAATCATAACAAAAATTAATATTATCAAACTCATCAACCTTTAAAATTACTTAATGTCTTTCCATTTTTCAATTCCCGAGATTTGATTATTATTATTTTTTTACCGACGTAAGGATAGGATACCACTTCGAAATTTTCAATTTGTTAAATTAAAAAAAAAGAAAAATGAAAATCATAAAAAAATGTAAATCCGTGAGATTGAAAATCTAAACATAAAAAAAATTGTTAAAATAAATTTTTAATAAATTAAAAATAATCAACTTCTATGTTGTTTTTTTTCTATATTTTATGCTTGTGTTTTTAATATTTCCAAAGTCATTCTGATTAATTATCGAAGTTGCCCTTACACATTCGAATGACATATCTTTACAATCTAATCTCACCCTTGTCGTGGTGTATGAATTTCCACCTCATTGTTTTTTAGAATTTTCTTGTGATTGTTATTTTATTTTTTATTTTACGGTTTTTGCTGTTGTTAATGATGGATAATATAAAGTTATGTTAATAATTTGGGCCAAAGTAGTACATTTATATTGTAAATTTTATGACAACTCTGTTTTTCGGCAACTTTTACTAAGTGTAACTGACTTTATACAAAATACCGTTGAAGAAAACTCTTTCGGAGGCATCGTTAATGTTTGTAACCATCTATTTCTTACGTCGTTGTATGACTTCGTTCGACATCTATTTAATGACCTGATTATTGGAAATTGTTAAATTTGTTTTTAAATTTTCCCGAAAAATTGAAATGTTTAATTCCGGCCTTTTTCTTTAATAAGGTTGTAATTATAAGTATTAAAAAACACGTTGATGATGAACATGTTAATTTGTTTGAAATTAAAAAAAAAATAGAAATCAAGGAGCGTCCTTTGAGACATACTGATACCTCCATAATGGTTTATTCTTTCTTATACATGCAAATGGTTTATTTAAAATAAATGACGCCGCCTATACTCTATTTGTTGATATTAAGGTGATAAGTTTTATTTCAGTTTGTTTTTTATATAAAAAAAAATAAAGTGGATTTAATTTATAAAACCAAAAATAAAATTAACATAAAAGGATTCGTTTGTGCTATTTATTCAATAATTTAACCTATTATTGTTTTATCTTTACACTAATCAGTCGTTCATTTCGCGTTTAAACTCTATATTATTAAATTTAAATTTAGTTAATTTGCTTAGTGATGTTTTAAAAATGGATAATTCTCTTGAATTGTACTTTAAAATTATTGAAAAAAGTACTCATTTTTTCAACTACTTGTTGCAAATACCCGGTTCCTCGAACCATCCCTTAACTTTGTTAAATTTTTAATTTAGCTAAAAACCTATTATTATTTGACATAAGATATATTTTTCTCATATGATAGCATTATTAATCAATTTCCATATTATTACATATGAAATATTTTTATAGAAAAACTATTGGTTCAGTGGCATAGATACACCTTGAATCGTTTAACTTTAAACAAAACATGTAATAAAGATGACTGTCGAAAAGTATAGATAAATTAAGTCACGCAAGTTTTTTTTCTTTTCTTTTATATATTTATATTTTCAATTAATTGGAAAAATATGAAAATTGGAATATTTTTTGTTATTATTATAGAGTGAAAATGAATGAATTTTAACATGAATTTTTACACTTAGTATTTTATTGTTATTGTTTTCGGAACAATTAAAAAGGGTTATTATATTACAAGGAATAATCATTATTTACATTTCTCTTGAGGAGTATTTTGCAATTCGGGAAACGGTCTACGAAAGAAAAATGTTATTTCACTGGTCTGACTCACACGACACCATGCAATAAGTTATTGAGTTCCTTTAGGACAAGAGTTTCAGCTTACAGATTGTCAACTATGATCAAAAATCCTATAACATCATGTCTTCCGAGATGTTGATCGACGCCCATTTTTGTTTGCTTTTTGTAAAATAATGAATAACTAAACAATAAATTTTATCATATAATAGAATATGACATTGGTTAATATTTCATGATAAGATGTATGAAACAAAATAATAGATGAAAAGCAAATTTTTAAAAACTGGAAGAAAAAAAGTAAAATTGGGTGATCAATAATCCCGAACCACCCCCCTCCCCAACCGATAATTTTTCCATACAAATTTGGTTTGATTAGAATGTTTTAGTTCTTTGAATGATTGTTTTATAGTTGGATATTGGAGATCATTTTTGTTTATATTTAGTTATGCAACCAAATAACATTCGATCGACCAATCATGGTATTAAACCTACCAATAAATTTGTGAAGGCCGTTGTCCATTATCAACCGACAACCTCCGATTATGAAACAACTAAGCCATTTCTTGGGGATGTTGAATTTTTATCATAGATTCATTCCACAAGCCGCCAGCAATCAAGTTATATTAAATAATTTTTTAAAAGGGTTTAAGAACAAAGATAAATGTCCCATCAAATGGTCTGACAAAGCTATTTAGGGATTTGAACTATGTAAAAAATTAAATGAAGCAACACTACTAACCAGAGATGGAAACCAAAGATTTTTTTCAGTTGGTTCGGTTTTGGTTTAATAACAAATTTTTGTTATGGTTGTTGGTTTGGTTTCGACAGACTCACTTGGTGTAGTTTCAAAATGAAGTAGTTCTAAAAAGAAATGAGAAGATTTTTTTAATTTATGTAGGTAATAGAACAAATTTTTTACTATAAAATCGAACCGTGAACCAAACAAAATAACATTGATTTTTGGTTCAACTGTTATGTAAAAAACTGGTTTGGTTTTGGTTTGGTTCAATCAAATCATTTTGAAAATGGTTTGGTTTTGGTTCGGCAAAATTTCGTTGGTTCAGTGGTTTTGGTTTGGTTCAAAAAGAACCGGTTTCCATCCCTGCTACTATAACTCATCAACTACGCAACTTACAATAATGGTAGATGACTCTGGCAAAGCGCTATAGGCGGCGTTGTACAGCAAAAATTGACTGGTTTTCAGTTCGTTTTATTTATTTATTTAGCGTATGGTTTTTTTTTGTGACACATTAAAAAATTAAACTTAAAAATAGGTAGACTCTTCTATGAAATCTACCTAAAACAAAACATGGATACACATTAAATGAACTTACAATCGATTTGATTGCGTGTCTTTTAAGTAAATTAAAAAGTAAAATATTTGAACATTGGGCAGTACATTTGAACATTAGATGTTTACATCGAGCGAGTCTATCCATGCTACTACATCGGGAGTTGCCAAATGGATGTCTGAGATGTTGCCATTGTAACGTCGAATTGGACACACAGTTGCAATGTGTTTTATAGTTTGTTGTGGAGCGCCGCAGTCACACTCAGGGGACTCTGAAATTCCCCACTTGTAGAAAGAATCAGCACAACGTCCATGATTCGTTCTTATTCGGTTTAATGTAGTCCAGGTATGACGTGGCAAATCGAAAACAGGTTGAGTGGAAGTCGGGTTAGTAATAGAAAGGCCAGTTGTGTTGTAATGTTGCCAGGAGGTGTCCCAGGCATCCAAGATATTAAAATCAGTTGCCAGCAGGTTGCTGGCAGTTTTATGTGGAGGCTTTCTTGACTTCAATCGACAACGAGTGTGGTCACCGTAATATTCGTGCAAGGGTAACGTGGTGTTGTTGGTTACCTTTTTATGTTCACGCATGAGAGCATGCGAGCGTCTGAGTGCAGGTGGAGCGATATTGCTTAACACAGGGAGCCAAGGTAAAGGGGTGGATCTGATAGTACCACTTATAGTACGCATCGTAGCATGCAGCTGGCAGTCAACTTTTTGAGTATGTGTGCTATTCAACCAGACTGGTGCGCCATACTCAGCCACTGAGTAAACCAGACTTAGAGCAGTTGTTCGGAGGGTAGCTGGAGTAGCACCCCATGTCGAGCCTGCCAGTTTGTGCAATATATTGTTTCTCGTTTTAAGTTTTTGTGACGTATTTTCTAGGTGGAGTTTAAAAGAAAGAGTTCTATCGAAAGTAATGCCCAGGTACTTTGGCTGTTGATTGTATTTAATGACAGTGCCGTTAAATAACACTGATAGTTCGTGTTTTGCCAGTTTGTTGTTTAAGTGGAAACAGGAGCTCTCGGTTTTACTTAGATTGGGAAATAAACTCCACGTTCGAAAATAGTCATTCATTATCGCTAGGTCAGTTGAGAGCAAATCCTCCAAAACACCCATGTCTTTGTTTTGAGTGGCCAGGGTCCAATCATCAGCGTAACCAAATTTCTTTGATGTTGTGTCAGGAATGTCATGAATGTACAGATTAAAAAGTAATGGCGCCAGGACGGAACCCTGTGGTAAACCATTGTTAAGCATTTTAGACCTACTGCAGGAATTATTTAGATGAACTTTGAATGCACGATTACTCAGCATGTTGTTAATTAAACGCGAGATGGTGCTACAAGGTATTGCATTGAACAGCTTATATATAATCCCAATTCGCCAGACCGTGTCATATGCTGCAGTAAGATCGATGAATACTGCGCCTGTTTTTAGTTGTTTTTGATACCCAGCTTCGATATAGGATGTTAGAGCGAGCAGTTGGTCAGTGCAACTGCGATTGGGACGAAAACCAGCTTGTTCGACTGGGATCTGGTCATTCAATATCGGTGCGATACGATTGTATATGAGCCGTTCTAGCAATTTATAGCAGGTGCTCAAAAGGGCAATCGGGCGATAGCTTCCTGGTTCATTGGATGGTTTACCTGGCTTAAGTATCGCTATCACTTTCGTAGTCTTAAAATGTTTTGGTAGGTTGCCGGTTTTTAGGACATTCGAGAAAAATTTAGTTAGCCACTGTTTTACATTTTTTCCAGCATTCTTAAGAAATTCTGGAAAAATGCCATCGTAGCCAGCTGCTTTTCCGTTTTTTGTTTGGGACAGAGCTGATTCTAGTTCTTCGCTACTAAAAGAGTTCGCATACTTCGATTTCTCTTAATTTGCGTTTAATTGTTCTCTTATGAAGGCGATTAATAGAAGCACGAGACATATTTACTATGTGATTTGCGATGTCTTCTGGATTTATTTCATTGTTAGCACGAGTAATTGAGTTTGAGCCACCCAGTTTCCGAAGGAGACTCCATGCTTCCCTGCTTGAATGGGAAAAATCAATGTTTTCAACAGCCTTAATCCACTTTTGTTTTCTCGCGGCGTCCAGTGAGTATATTAAGTCATCAGCCACGTCTGCCTCACCACTACTAAGGTACTCCTCATATAATATATCGCTCTCTTTACTCCAGCCAGGAATATATTCTTCACGAAAGCCTCTTGGGATGCATTTCTTTGCAGTCGAGATGATGGCTCCAACAAATCTATCGTAATTTTTAGGAATGGGTTGGATCCAGCGAACCACTGCATCCAACTTCATCCTATATTTATCCCAATCAGCTTTGTTAAAATTCCATCTACGTTGAGGAGTAGAGTTAACGAGTGGAATTTGGATTCCTACCTCAAGAATTACTGGACGATGTTGAGAGCGTGGAAAACCTTGTAAGACAGCCCTAGATATTGGAATAGGGTAACGTTGTTCGTTTTTTGTGGAAAAACAGAGGTCGGGATTATAATCACGTCGCCATCTTGCAGATCTAAAGGTTTTCAAGTCTTTCGCATCATATACCAGGAACATGTTGTTATCATCCGCCCAGTCGGTCAGTTGCACGCCATTGGTATTATTATTTGAGTAGGACCACTGAGTGTGATGGCTATTGAAGTCACCAGCATATATTGCTGGATGATAAAATAATGGTAGAGTAGCAACTGGCCATCCTGTATTTGGAGGCTTGTATACGTTTACAATTTTCGTGTCCGATATATCAACAACAATAAGATGTATATCGTTGTCCGTCTGTGTAAGTACGTGCGTGCAGTTCAGGATTTCTGACTTAACATACGTGGCAGATCCATATGATTGATGGTAAATAGCACTAATTAATTTGTAACCAACAATGTTTCCTCTAGAGGTAAGTTGCGCTTCATCTGCTGCATGCGTTTCTTGCAGAATTATAACGTCGATGTCGTAATCTTTTAATAATCTTTGTAAATGTTCAGTTTTTGACTTGCTTATGCCTTCAATGTTCAATTGCAAAATACGGACTGAAGGTCCAATATTTTTTGTCTTATGGTGCTGAAAAGTACCGTTGTTATTGTGATTTTGATTTTGGTTCATATTTATTTATTTTTTTTTTTTTTTTTGTTTTTTTTTTGTATCACAGCCAAGAGTTCGAAATGAAATGTTTGGCTACCAAGTTGAAATAGACTATTTGCGTAATCCAGGGTGCAGCACGAGGAGCTTATCTATTTCACACACCCCATTGAGACATAACAACAGTATAGCACCTGCGATTAAGAGCTTCTGGCAGCCTGGCAGCCATTAAACATTTTTGTTAACTTCTTTAAACGGAATTTTACTCTCTTCACTGACCATAAACCTCTAACATTTGCCTTATCACAAAAGCTGAATGGAAATTTCCTTATCTTGATTTCATTAGTCAGTTTACAACTGATATTCAACATATATCTGAAGTGGATAACGTTGTGGGCGATAGTTTATAGCGTATTGATAAAATATCTATTCCAAAAACAATCAATTATGACGCAATTGCTATAATGACCAGACCGACGATGCTGAACTGGAATTGTTGGAAACTAACACTACGCTGGTTCCAACAATTCCCAATTACATTTAATTCAAAGAAATTCATCTAATATGACTGGCGTACACCCACCATTTATTCCTTTACCACACCGCAAACTTGTGTTTAACGTATACATAATCTATCTCACACAGTAGTTTGGACATAGGTAAGAATGAAGATAGCAAAACAAAAGTTATTGTTCAGGGATCGAGTTTGGTTAGAAAAATCGGAAAAGATCGAAATATTTCAAAAACAAAATTTCTATGAATTATCCACTACTTAGATTTGGAGTTATTACCAATAAACGTGTGTTTTTTTCCTGCTCCTCCCCCTTTCTAACTTCGAACATTACAAAAGAAAAAATTTGATAAAATTCACGGTTATAAGAAATGTTGTAAAGATTGAATTGATTGACACTATAGCGGTGGGCTCATCATTTAAAATATTATTTAAACATGATCTCAACAAAATTTGGAAAAAAAAATTTCGACTAGAGGAATTTAATATGAAAAGTGATTTTTTTCTAGTCCAAATAGGAGGTTATACACCAAGGGAGAGAAGTGCATGTTTTTCTCCCGAGGTGTGTTTGGAGCCTGTGGGTGAAACCTAAGTGCTACATATCACAGAGGGAGATGACCTGCTCTCTCCCGAAGTATATATACTATTTTTCTACTCCTATCACAGTAAATTATCAATTACATCACACTTTCCATGACATGTAAATTGATTGTTAAAATAACTGTAACGTAATGGGAATCAAAAGTAATATATATACATATGGGGTATTTCACGCCAACTAATTGTGAAAAAAAATTTTTATGTCTCAAACTTTGGGAATAGGTAGTACCTTATGAGAAAACAGGTATCAAATTTTTCAGATTTCTTGACTCAGAGATTTTTTGACTCACACCGCCGTCAGTGGCGCTTACAAAATTCGATTTTTTGCCTCGATCACAAACTTGTGAATTTTCTAGGAAAATGGGTGCGAATGAAAAAAAAACGGAAAAACATGATTTTGTTAGAATTTCGACCATAGATTACGATAAAAATATTTTCAAAATTGTTTGGGGTAGTTTTCACCCTTATTTTAAGGGTTAGAATTTTAAAAGCGAGATTTCGAGAAATATGTCACAATTCTTTTCCAATTTTTTTTTTAATTTGTTCTTTGTTTTATTTCTTTACGATAAATTTTTGTTTTGTATGGACCAGGAACTGCCTCAAAAATACCCAAAGGTGAAAAAGGTGGTTTTAGCGTATTTTCTTATTCTGTAAATAATAATAAACGATATAAAAATAGTGTATTCTTAAATTGTTCGGGTTGCTGATTACGAATCTTAAGTTAAATTTTTAAAACACAAAATGGCGGATCAAATATGGCGGCCAACTTTTCTAAAATCGTCCAATTTTGAAATTTCAAAAATACCATCGTGTTCAACATAAAATTCTAAATCGAAAGTATATGTGATAGTTTTTGCTTAAGATCTACCGTTATCGAAATTATCTCACAGAATGAGAAAATATGTACGCTAAAACCTCGTTTTTTCACATTTGGGACTTTTTTTGGGGCAGTTCCTGGTCGATGCCCATCGTAAAACAAAAATTAATCGTAAGGAAATAATTAAAAGAAAATTGAAAAAAAATCGTGACATATTTGTCGAAATCTCGGTTTCAAAATTTTAATTCTTAAAATAAGGGTGAAAACTACCCAAAAAAAATTCGAAAATATTTTTATCGTAATCATGGTCAAAATTCTAACAAAATCATGTTTTTCCGTTTTTTTTCATTCGCACCCATTTTCCTAGAAAAATCACAATTGAAAAAAATTACGATTATCGAAAATATTGTAAAGATTGAATAACAACTATAGCGGTCGCGTCTTCATTTAAAATGTTATTTAAAGAAGGTTAAGAGTAGAAACTTC
>OY856188.1:120110880-120200917 GCA_963693315.1 Diogma glabrata
GATTATTTCACAGCTAAGATTGAGGATGCTACCGTTGACTAAATACAATTCATCCGCCACCACCCCTAAGATGTCACCTTGGCTTGTGATATCTCACTGCTATTGCCAGTGGTATGTGATATCTCACGTTAACTCGTATGTCAATAGCAGGGACTGGAGTACGCGGGGTTGTCACTCCCGTAGATCAAAAATAAAAAAAAATTTCAAAACAATAAAAACTGAAACCCTCCATGCGGAAGAGTTTAATTAAATCATATTTTGTATTTTGAATGATCTTCAAGCACTTGAGTATTTTGTCTGCCTCTAATCAAACATTTTTACAACTTGATATTCGTAAAATTAAATGAAAGCAAAAAATGAAAATAAGATAAAAGAACCAATGAACTTATTGTTCTAATAAGGATTATAATAATATATGTGGGATTATAATAATATATGGCAAATAATATATGTTTACATCGGTAGCATAGAATCGGTAAAACAATTTTAAAGTATTTTACTTCAGCGCATATGCTGGCAATTATTTTAGAGCTAACCGCTTTGTAACAGAGCTTGCCATATAATTGACCATTATAATATGAAAATTATGTACTTCAAATATTTGAGCTCAGCAGTTTTGGTTTAAGTACCACAAACAAAACCCAAAGAGTGTAAAAAATTCACCATAATCGGCAATTTTTGTGGAATCTTTAAAAAATATGCAGATCTTCGCTCTGAACAAAGTAAATTAAAATTTTACTTTACCACAATTTTCAGCCAAACAAAGTTGGCGGCATGGCTGTGGGTGTGGCCGGTGTGGTTTTGGTTAACAAAAACGCATGGGATCTTGATAACACTTTGTTATATGATCTAGGTTCACTTGAAAACAGAACATCTGGATTCATTTCAAAATTGGACAAAATGGCGGTCTCCCGAACACCTTTGAGTTTGAATCTTCAATTAGTTCTAATCCTGGATTTTAATCGTATTGAAACTTGGTATAGTGCTGGTTTCAATATTTTTGCATATAAAATGCCGGTTTGTCACTTTAGGAAAACAAAATTGTTCGGCAACTGGTATATTGGATATAACACTCTATATTTCAAATAAACCTCATTCTGTTAGGAAAATCTTATCGTGTAGTGTCACGGTGAAATTGTTTGCAAATAATTTTTCTTTGCATGGAAAATAAACTGCCAAGTTCGAGATGAGGTTGTCATTACTTCAATTTTTTTTTCAGTGTGCGATATTCAACTAGGTATATTGAGTTGAGATGGTGGTTTGTAAGACCATTTCCAGAAACTTGTCACGTTATTATTCTTAGAGAGTATAATAACCCTAAAAACTAGTTTGTTGAACTAAAATTAAACTTAAGATTTATTATTCTCCCACTGTACATAAATGGAATTAAAGAATAATAATAAATTTGTTTCATTTTTTTTCTCATTGTAAATTCTGTAAATGTTAAAATAATTTGACGATGGTGGTTTTTCTGTTATTTTATAAAACCGTCAAAAAATGAAATCGAATTTTGGATTGGAGGTGATTTTTCAAAAAAATAAAATCTGTAAAACTAAAAATGGGAAATATGGTTGTTGTTGGGATATTATATAATATTTATATTTGCTTTTAATTCAGGGGGATTTGATTTATTGGCATCGTAAACAAGTGTGCATATCTTTTTTCAATAAACCAAAGATTAATTGAAATAAATTTGTTACTGTTAATATTGGTCTTCTGTCATTGTAACATAATTTTTAAAAATTATTATAAATTATGGTTTGAATGTTTATCAGACTGATAAGTAGAAAATTAAATGTATGTACACTGAAAAAAAATTGAACTTCAGGACAACCTCATTTCAAAGTTGGCAGTTTATTATTCAAGCAAAGAAAAATTATTTGCAAACAATTTCACTGTGATTGGGACAACTACACGATAACATTTTCCTAACAACAGAATGACGTTTATTTAAAATATAAAGTGTTATATCCAATATAACAGTAGTTGAATAAAGGTAATAACTATTTCCATGAAAAAAATTTTCTTTGGCCTTATATCATGAATTTTTCATTTTAAGGTTTAAGTATTTGAGATTAATTGAACTATATTTTATTTTCGCATGAATATTTCGTGTGATTGTCTCAACTTCATCGATTTATAATTGTAGAGTTGTTGAAGCAATTTCGTAGTTTGATTCGCCATATGTGACCGCACAGTGAGGTTGAGACAATTGCATTTCGATTGGAAATAGGACATGTTTTTTTCAGTGTACTAGTCCTTGCTTCATTTCATGTCCTTCTTGTCCATTCCTTGTTTCATTTCGTGTTGCTCAAAATATAAAGAAATCTCACTCATAAAATATAATTAATCGAAAAATATTAGAAATGCAATTTCAACTCAATTATTAAATTTTGTTTATGTTTTCCAATTCAATTTTCATCAATTTTGTTCGTTTTTAATTTGGTCCCATTTCAATTTCCCTGATCACTTTAATGTAATTTGAGATATTTAAATTTTCAATTTCCAATTTTTTTTCCGTAATACGTCGTAAGTCCTTTTGACTTGGGTGATTAAATCTATCTTCCATCCACTTTTAAGTTTTTACCTCATTTCACAAGTTCCCTAGATTATTCAATTTTTTCATATTCCAATTTTTTTTTTTTTTGTAATTTTCATCGGAGTTTTAATGTTTTTTTTTTTCATTAGAGGTGGTACACAGTGAGGATACTTTGAAAAAAAAAAATAAGAAAAAAATTTACAAAATAGGGAAAACAATTGTAAAGTGCAAATGACATTGTTTTTAAGATAAAATAAAAAAAATATCTTACGTTTGTTCTTTTCTGGTATACCAAAACAAGCAAAAAAAACACAATTAAGTGGTTGTCATTTGGTCCATTAAATCTGTTTTTTTATCATCGTTTGTCGTAACATTTAAAAAATTAAGTTGTTTTTTTTTAATTTCTTATATTTTTCAATAAGATTAAATTAGGATAAAAATGTTTGTTGTTTGTAGTTGTATTTGTTGTTCTTTTGAATTTTATTTGTAAGGAAATTAAATTTACTTGGAAATAGATTTATGCAAAGAGATATCGATAATTAGAAGTTGTCTTGGATTTAATGAATGTGATTTAATTGAAACGACGGTTAAATGCGTTGATAATAAGTTTTTACTACAACTGCATGGTATTGACAATCAAACTTTGCTAAATTCTAGTCTTACGAATACGTGATACGTTGATATATCAGTATCATAGTACATACTTCTAGCACACAAAGAAAAATTAATGAACGAAATAATAAATCAAGTAAAAATTTAAAATCATAAATCTGACTTAAATAAATAAATCTAGTTCCCTCTTTTCCTTTTCTAGGCCACCTAACAAAAAAAAAACCATTTTCCTAATCGAAAATCCAAAAATATATGTTGATTGATTGGAAGGTCGCATTAGCGTCGAACGTAAAAAAAAAATTCATCGTATCCCATCATACAGATACTATGACGGGGGGTTAATCATAATGTAGTTCAACTGTATGAAAAAGAAAATTAAAAGTAAGAAAAAAACAACGGAAAATAAGGAAGAAAAATGACATGTCGTTTGGAATATTTTTTTATTTAAGATTTATAAATTGAGTCGAATAAATTCTCTGATAGATTTGTTAAGGGAATGGATATTATTCGTTTTGATTCAATAATTTAATGAAGTTCTTGTGTCATCTTAATCGATGCATTTTATGATAAAAAATGATGATTATATTCCACAGGATTTCTGTTTTTTGTTGTTAAGAAATATTATGGAGATAGACTGATATTTTTTTTATTTAAGGTTAGGCATTCTAGAGATGTCAGACTCTTTTGAAAAAACATCCTGAACAGCAACAATTCTATTCTTTGTTATTTAAACCGTGAAAGGATGACCAATGATATAAATGCGCTCGTGTGACATCTGAGCAAGTATCTGGTATACTCGATTTAAGCTCCTCGAAATCTCGTTCAGTCATAAAGTATTTGTAGACCATAATCAAATTAGCAACATTTGTTCTATGTTCCAAAGAATCATGGTCATAAGTAAGATTGAGCGACCTAGTGGTAGCACGGTGAACTTTGCACATTCTGGTATACTCGATTTGAGCTCCTCGAAATCTCGTTCAGTCATAAAGTATTTGTAGACCATAATCAAATTAGCAACATTTGTTCTATGTTCCAAAGAATCATGATCATGGTAAAATTGAGTGGTCTAGTGGTAGTGCTCGATTTGAGCTCCTCGAAATCTCGTTCAGTCATAAAGTATTTGTAGACCATAATCAAATTAGCAACATTAATTCTATGTTCCAAAGAATCATGGACATAAGTAAGATTGAGTGGCCTAGTGGCAGCACGGTGAACTTTGCACATTCTGGTATACTCGATTTGAGCTCCTCGAAATCTCGTTTAGTCATAAAGTATTTGTAGACCATAATCAAATTAGCAACATTTGTTCTATGTTCCAAAGAATCATGGTCATAAGGAAGATTGAGTGGGGTAGCACGGTGAACTTCGAATTTGGGGGACCCAGGTTTGCATCTCAACCTAGGTCAAAGTGTTTTTAAGCAAACCATTAATAACCATCAACATCGACAGAAAATTGTTTTGTCATCAATCAAGGTGATTATATCATCAATGCCTTGTTAGGCGTATTACATCATTTATCAAGTGCCTGGTTAGGCGTATCGTATTACATCATCAGTGCTTTGTTAGGCGTATTACATCATTTATCCAGGGCCTGGTTAGGCGTATTACATTATATCATCAGTACTTTGTTATACGTATTATAGTATATCATCAGTGCCTTGTGCCTTAACTGTATCGTTAATGACTTGTTAGGGGTATTACATCATTTATCCATTGCCTTGTTAGGCGTACTATATCAGTTATCCATTGCCTTGTTAGGCATGTAATTGGAATCGGGCGTCTGCCTTGAATAAGCAGCTCAGTTTATAAACATGCAACAGTTTTTTCTCAGAACCTTAAGATCAGAATGGACCCATTCCGAAAATTTGAGTTGGGCTTGAGGTTACCGCCTTCACTCTGAAAAAAACCATCGTTTAAATGCGGAATCCAGTTGGAGAATAACAAAAAAATCGTCCAAATAGAATTAACGTATGGAATGTACGCAACTAGAGCGTCCCTTATGCTCTCAATAGTGTAAAAAACAAAGGCTTAGCGGTATAGAATGGATATCATTGCTCTGTAAAAAATTAGTCAGCCAATAATCGGAAACCAGATTTGGATAGTCACTTTTTATACTGTAGTAGTCTCCTTCTCGACGAGAATTTGGTACTGGTTTTTCATTATAGTGGTACCCATACAAGAAGCCGTAGAGAAATTCAGCCCGGTCAATAAAAGGATCTGCTACCTACGGATACGCGGAACATAAAACAATATTTTTCTCATTGCCGTGCATGTAACCACTGAAGCTAAGACCGTCGACAAGAACGATAAATTTACATAGCACAGGATAATCTTATAATGAACACTGAAGCTGCCAGTGCTGCCACTAACAAGAAGCAATCGGAAGACTGCGTGCCTCCTAGCGAGGTTTTGTTCCAGTGAGCTTCAGCCATCTATCCGAGAAGTAATTTTCTCCAGTTTCAGTACAAATAATCAGATATGCACGCAAATGTAAAGTTTTCCGTGTAAACGGAATTAAATAAGCTAAAACAAAGAAACTGAGATCACCACACACCAATATAACTACGATTATTACATTTAAAAAATTAAATTAAATGTTTCACTAACCCCATGTGTCGTCTCCAACTCCTTATGCCTCGTTGATTCAGCCCATCATATTAACCAACGACTAGATCTAATTATCACAAAAACCAAAAAAAAAAAATGTTGCGCCTCTGGTTCGGGCGATTGTTGCATAAAAAATTTATATATTTAATTGTTTATTTTAAATTTTTTTGGTTTTATCCACGTTTACTAAAGAATATAAACTTTCCATGTGTATGTCTTCCATTGTAATTTTGTACATTCTCTAACTTGTGTATAGAATGTGACCAATCGTCACATTCTACTACAGTTCTATAGTATTATCAAAAGGTTAAAACGAGAACAATACATATATAAAATATAAAATACTAAATTTAAGTTTCGTTTTTCTATGCTATCTATGATTTACATATTTCAATATGGTGATAAAAACTTTAGCAGGCAAACTGGAAATTAATCGAAATATTTTGCAGTCGTGGATAAAAGAGCATCTTGTATTCGCATAGGATGATGGCAATTCTTCACTCGGATGATTCCCTCCGGGAAACTTCATCCTCGTGAAAAATTGCCTTCATTCTCAGCTCATACAAGAATCTACTATTATCGATCATTTTGTTTCATTATGTATTTATAGATCAAGAGCCTTGAACAAAAGGTTTGCGTTGTTTATAATTCTCGTGTAATAACTGTAAGTATTTTAGTTATACCTTCAATTTGTTAAAAGACATCCTTGCACATTGCAAGACCGTTGTAAAGACAAGGCCACCGTTCTCAACTTTAGCACACACATAAAAAGCCCATCCTTGTTTTTTGTATTAATAAATACTGGTATTAATAAATACCGAACTCAACAATTGATTTTCTTCCGATCGACTTGAAATCATACGCTGAACTGACAGCGACAGTATCAACAATGAACTTTTTTTGTTTTTATTCTATAACGTTTGTTTTTATTCTTTTGTTTCTATAACGGCATAATAAATTCAACTAAACATTAAATTTTTCTAATTTTTCTATTATTTAAACTAAATAAAATTGGCCTATGAAATTGCACTAAAAATTTGATTAATAACTTTTATGCACAAATTTTGACCAATAAAACTAAAAATTGTACTACTAATTAACACAAAAAAATAATTCGAAAAAAAAATTTCTATTATTCCAAAATATTTAGAATTTAAATAAACCATATATCAAATTATAAATCCTTATGAGTATAATCACCGAACTGCTTTTCTAATACAAAATGTCCATGTACATATAACAAAAAAATTATGAATGAACAACATACCGAAATGAGACAGCAATCGATGAAAACAAAATCATTGCAAACAGGGTTCATCGCGTTGATTCATACAAAAGACAGTCTTCCGACAAATGAACTTTTACGGAGACAACAGCTTCGTAACAACCTCTTCGGAATAAACACCCACACGCAACTTAATAATGGGAAGAAAATAACTGAGATTCCATTATCAAATATTCCTTTTAGTCCTAAATAAACTAGAAAACTCATTAGGTCATACTAATTCTATTTTATCTATTTTGTAGACAGAATATTTAGGTTCTCATAAGTATAGCATATGCGTTCATGATAAATAAAAAAAATATTTTTGTTGTAAGTTTTTTCGTTTCTGTTCTTAAAAGCTATATATACATTAGGGGTAGTTTTTTATCTTTTTTTCGGTCTCATAGGCTCATATTTTAGCATTGAACCTACAAAAAATTAACTGAAAGTTCTAATCTTTTAAATCAAACCTCTTAAATCAAACCCCTTAAATCAAACGACGCAAGCCGAGTTTTTTTATTTGTATAATTAACATAAGGAAAACTACGTTTTTAGGCAAAAATGAAAGGTCGTTTTGAAAAATTTTTTACATCTTCTGTAAACAACGTTTTGTACAGAATTATTAAATTTCCTACTAAAAGGTTCGTTTGACTAAAGCCGTAAATTTATTGTTTTCAAAGATATGCTCGTACGTTTTTGAGAATGTTTAAACTTGGGTTTGCAATTCCGGAATCTTGAATGCTGGGGTCCCGAATTCCCGGGATTAGTAAATGAAAATGCCGGGATTACGGGATCGTTATAATTGCCGGGATTATTCAATGAAAACACAAAATCCTGCTACAAATTAAGTAATATTGAGTTCGCAATGAGAGATCAGTTTTTGTTGATTTGTAATATTTTTATTTTTGGTCTACGGATATGAAAACTCCGTGTACTCTAGCCCCATGCTAATGGCATATGAGTTAACGTGAGATTTCATACGCCACTAGCAAAAGCATGTAAGATATCGCTAGCCAAGATAATATTTTAGGGGTGCTGGCGGATGAACTTTATTTAGTCAACGGTAAAACCTTCAATCTTCCTCCACTATATTATGAAATATTGGCCTACGCCTATGCATCTTTCAGTTTGTATTGAGTGAAGTAAAAAATCAAAGCAAAGCATTATAAAAGAGAAGAGAACCGAAACATTTGGAGTATTTAAATATTTGCAAACGAAAAATCAAACATGTTTGCCGTTCCAAGTCGAAGGTGCATTCAATTTTTATTAAGGATTGTGTAACCCTACGTCCCATGTAGCAGCAGACATGGAATTTGAACCTCAAGATCGAACTTCTCACACTGCTGCTTCATAGAGCTCGAACGAAAATGCAACTGAGAATGTGGTTCGGGTCGATTTAGTAGATAGAACAAAACAGAAGGTTGACCTGTTTGAAGCTTGACACATAACTTTTCGATGGGATTTAAAGCATATGTTTTCCATCCGAACTTCCAGTTGTTCACTTAATTTTTGATCTACGGGTGCGACAACACTTGTACTCCAGTACCTGCTATTGACATAGGATTTAACCTGAGATATGACATACAACTATAAATAGCAGTGAGATATCACTAATCAAGGCGATAACTGATGAAAATAAAATAAATAAAATATGCTTCCATCAACACCTCAGCAACCATGTAGTTGTGGTATCATGGTCTCAAAAGGTTTTTATGTGTTGTTGTGTTGTGACATATATATTGTAATTCCTACTACACTAAACAGTTTATTAAAAAAAATGAAACTCATAAATAAATTAATAACTAATCTAAAAAGAAAATTAATGAATAATAACATGATTCGTTTTTCTTGATCCTTGCGGCATTAAAAAATGAATCCAAATTATACATACATTCATAAAAATCTCACATATAGACTTATAACTACATAAAGCAAATTATCTAAAAACAGACAAAAAATTACAACAGGCTGATATTTAATTTCAGGTTAATAGGTATTTTTTATTCTTCAGTTACCAGAACACAAAAATTCATCTTTAGAATTTTTTTCCGCTGAATTTCTTTCTTTTTGTTTGCGATTGTAATGATAAGAAAATAAAATAAGGAAAAAAAAATTTCTTAAATTTTTTTTATAATAAAAGCAAATATTAGCAAATTATGGTATATTACAATTGCCTTAAGCGTATTTAAATTTTTTACGGTAAAAAATATGAAATGTATTTCTAGTAGTGAGTGCTCATTTTTATATTTTAAAATAAAAAAACGTTGCCCTGTCTTTAAAAAAAATAATAATAATATACATCCACCCCCATTCCTTAAATTCCCACCTTTTCAATCTTTTGTCTTTCTTTTCAAATAATAATGAGAAATAAAGAAAAAAAAATTTTAATACAGAATAAAAAATTAAAAGTAAATATTTTGTTTAAGTATGTTTTTGGTTTAATTGTTGAGTTAAGAAGATTGAAAGATGATTCGAGGTTAGAGAAATTTTCCAGAACTTTAATCTTAATATTTATTCCGCGATGATTGCCCAAGATCGTTACTAAATAAACATAATTTCCAATCATATCGTACTAAAGGAGCACCTCTATCTTATATAGTTCTGATATTTTATGTCCAACAATTTTCAAGATTTTTATTATTTAATATTATCAAATTATTTTACAACTCCCTCAAGGTGAAAATACACAAAAAAAAAAAATAAATGAAAATGAATTAATATGAGGAAGGAGCAAAAAATGATGGAGGAACCAGTAGACAAATAATAAAATAAAAACTTTTTTTAATCAATGGTGGTGGTGCCGGAGGTCTCATCGTATGATCTATTTTTATATAGATGGATCGTCTTGGTTTGTGTTTTTTTGTAATGTTATACATTTTTAATAAAGATTTAAGTGTAAGAAAGAAGATTTTTTTTGCATAAAAACTTGGATTAACTTGGGTAAGAAGTTTCAACTTTGATTCTTAGGTAGTTTTCCATGACTATTGATTAATTTTTGTCTTAACTTAAATTTGACTATATTTCTTAAGCGAAGAAGGTTTGAAATAACTAAAATTTATAGATAGAAATTTCTAAACTCCCTTAGAAATAACTTTAAAAATTAGTTAAGAATATAAAAAATTTGTTGTTATTTGTCCCATAAACGAGTCATTCCTCCAATAAATAACTGATTATTAGAGCTGGGATTTTATAGACACTAAAAAATGAAAAATAGCTGCTAAAATAGGCTCTATAAAACATAGAAATAGCTGCCGAGATAGATAAATTAGATAGAAAAATAGACAATAAAAAATTATAAAAACGAAATAAAAAATTAGTTAAAGGTTTAAAATTTGATTTATATTAATAAATATAAAGTAACAATAACCAAAAAATTCTAAAATTACAAAAATAAATAAACAACAAAATAAAATTTAGGAATTCAAAACATAAAATAATACTATTAATTCATCACTTTCATTATTAAAACTATAGTAATTCAATATTGGCACTTCTTTAAAAATTATATTAGTTATTTATTCTAAACTATTGCATTGAATAAGCATATATTTTTTAATGTTCTCTTCACTTAGACAAAGTCTTTTGTCTGAGAGCAGATTTTTTAGCATAGAGAAACTGCGCTCGACATCGCACGAGGTGATCGGCGCATATTTAAACATTAAAACTTCATTTAATGTCAACATATTTGGCAAGTTTTCTTCACCACCAGAAAAAACGTTGGATATTGTTTGTATAATTGCATATCCCGTATTTTTGTGCAATACATTTTCTAGTTTCAATTTTATTTGGTTGGCGACGACACCTTTAATTGAATTAATATTGTCCTTTGCTGTTGCAATAACGTTGACAGCTTCAATCAAAGGTAATCCAGACGATTCTAGTTTTTCAATAGCATCCGGAATAAAACCATAATTGGTGGTAATGAAAATCAAATTGTTTTTAAATTGTGTTTCTTTGATAATTTTTTTGCAAATGCTGATGGATACTGCGTCGTTACCGTCAAGTGCGCTGATAATTTTTTCAATTGCCTCTATGTTTGCGGCATAATATTTTACCGCATTTATCCACGTTCCCCAACGTGTTATTATAGGCTTGGGTGGTAACGGTATGTCAGGAGCGATGTCTTTGAATAATTCGATTCGATTTGGTGCTTTTGCAAACACTTTTTTCATATTTGCCACAAATTGATCGATCGATGGATAAATTGTTCGTACTTCTTCAGCAACTCTATGCAGACCGTGGGCGGTGCATGTTAAATGTACCATTTTTGGGTATAGAACTTTAATACCCTTACCAGCTTTTACCATGTATGGAGCTGCATCTGACACAAACAATAAAACTGAATCCCTTTTGAAATCTTCCGAAATAATCTTGATCGTGTCATCAAACAGCCTGGCAATAGTGGTGGCATTCGTTTTCTCTAACATTTTTACGTTAAGTAAATATCTGTTCTTCGCATTGTTTTGGTCGTTTGATAATATTCCAACAATTACATTCGCGACGTATCTTCCCAACGAATCGGTAGTCTCGTCAATAGAGACCCATAGTTTTTCATTTTTTAGTTTTTTCCTAATTTTTTCTATCATTTCATCATACACTTTAACCACATAATTTTTTCTTAATGTTGATTGGTTCGGAATTATATGGTCCATGTATTTTTGGAGAAAAGATTTTAATTTTTCGTTTTCCAGCTTATAAAATGGGATATTTGCCGATAAAAACGCCTCGCATATATCCTTATTAAATTGTGTCATTGACGAAGTGCCCTGTTCTCCGAGAGTCGATGAAATGAAAGATTGATTTTTGCTATCCAATTTATTTGCCTTTTGTTGCTGTAAATATTGGTGCTTTGAACCATTAATATGTTGTTGAACCTACAATTTTACTGTGTGTCAGTATGGTGTGAATTTGTACACGGTTTCCTGCACAATGCTTACCTTGCTAGTAGATTCAAAATTTACATTTTTTTCACACAATAAACAAAACAAAATAGCTCCATCCGTTTTGAAAACGTTGCTGCCGAATTTTTGTACTAAATTTTTTAATTTTGAAGATGTGGAAACATTAATTTTAGGCATTTTGAATAAGGTTTTTGAATTTTTTAAAACGGATATATCACTTGTTGTTTAAACGTCAAAATGCATACTAGATTTCATGATGAATTTATTTAATTTTTCACTAATGCTAAAAAGGACGCAGCCATTCAGAAATAGCGGATTGTTTAAAAAAAACAAAACTAATTAAAAAAATATTTAGAAATTAATACTTAAAATAGACAATTATACCAAAATAGACAGTAAAATAGCTGAAATAGCTGAAATAAACATTTATATGAAAATAGCTGAAAATAGTCAAAATAAAAAATGCATTTTTG
Organism: Diogma glabrata; assembly: GCA_963693315.1. Lineage (NCBI taxonomy): Eukaryota > Metazoa > Arthropoda > Insecta > Diptera > Cylindrotomidae > Diogma > Diogma glabrata. The sequence goes on from OY856188.1 coordinate 120,123,277, forward strand.
AAATCAGAAAACTTTAAAACGTATATATCCAATATCAAAATTGAATTAAGTCCTTTCAGTAAAAATAGATAGTTGACTACGAATCCCAGCTCTACTGATTATTGAATAAAAATCTGTTCGTCTTTCCAGTCCTATCATTTAACTTCAAAAATTTATCCACGATTATGGAGTGCGATTTAATAAAAAAACGTCGTTCTGGAAAATAATCTTTGGAAGGAAATAGGACCAATAACCCAATATAAAACACCTTAATTAATATTTAAATATAACTAAAACAAAATGATACTCAACAATAAATTGTAGTTATATCTAATAGGAAAATAATATAAAACTACACAGGCTATGATAGAGTAGGTAAATAAACAAAGTAAAAATAATAGACTGCACACCTATGTGTGAAATTTGAAGATCGTGTTATTATGTTTATATTGTTTAGGCTCAATTTCTGTTACAATTATAGTGGTGTTACTTACAATATTAGTAGTGCTATTGCTACTGTTAAGTCTAGTACATAATAAGTTGCGTTAAGGATAGTTAGTTTAGTTATAACAGTGAAACAATTGAGTTCTTAACTAAAGGAGACACAAGTTTGTCATAATACAAGGTGAATAAAATATTAGTAACAGATTATTTTAAGTGAAACATGCAAGAACAATTAAGAGAGAAAATGAAGGAGACTGTGTAAACGGAATTAAACAAGCCAAGACAAAGAATTGCGACTCTGGCGACCGCAAAGATCGAAGAAACCGAGATCATCACACCTAAAACAATATAATTACAATTATTACATTTAACAAATATTAGATAAATGTTTTACTCACCCCATAATTTGTTCCAGATCCCAATCTTCATGCCTAGTTAAATTAATTTAGTACATCATCCTATGTAAATAACTGGTTGACTAAGCAATGTTCAAATAAAGGTGGTCGATGTTGATCCATAAATTGTTATAACAAATTGTTGTTAATGTTGACCAATAAGTTTCCCAATAAATTGTTGACAGTGTTGACCAATAACTTTTCCAATAAATTGTTATAGTCAATAGTGCATTGTTGACCAATACAGTAGCGGCATCCAATATCAATAGCGGCATCCAAAAATAAATATTACACTTGGTTGTTGATTAACATGATGGTCGTATAAATTCCACTCGTTACAGCCAAAAGAACAGTTGGTCGTAATCAAATAAAAAATATCGTTTTTATAACAATGGAATTCACTCGTTGATACTAGATGTTCCGCGGCCTAAATCTTACGTCTAATGGTTTTCTTCTGAGAGGCTGTCACTTACATATCTCTGTTGAAAAAATGCATTTTCAAAACACTTTTAAAATATCTAAAAACTACATTATTATTTTATTTTACACAAAAAGAAAAATGCTCTTTCTCTATTATTATACTCGTAACAAGTTTCACCAATTTGCACTTCTTTTCCTATGTTCCTTAATAGATTCAACGAAATATAGTTATAGCTACTTTTTTAAAGCATTTTATTATAACAACTTAAACTTTCTTAAAAATAGTTAAGGAATTATTTTACAAATTATCTTACAAATATTTGAATGACAAAAAAATTCTATGTATACTTTTACTAATTTAGTAATACTATATGCACAACCACAACACGAAAGTTAACACATAGAGTTATTTTAACTTTGATAACGGCAGAATTCTGATTTTTTCTTTTAGTTTTAAATTTTAATGAAATCAATATTTTAAACAAAAATAAAAACATTATAAAATCTTTTAAATTATTTTATTTATCCAAACACATAACGATTCTAATTTTAGATTGCAATCTTACACAATTTGTAATAATTTTTATTTTTCCCAGAATTTATCACAAACGTAGTAATTATCACAAAAGAAGTAATTTACCACAAAAGAAACAATAATTTTTTTTTAATTTTTAGAGAAATATTTCTTTGTATAATTTTGCTAATTTAACTAAAAAGTTTCATTTTACTATAATATGACTAACAAAATTTTTCAAATTCTAAACCGTGGGTTTTACTTTGTATTCACCAACTAACTAAAAAAACAAATGTCCAAGTAAATATATAAACAAATTTCATGAATCAAGAACATCACAAAATGAGAGAGCAATCGAAAAAAAGAAATATCATTGCGAGCAGGGTTGAACCAAAAATATTTGAAAAAAAAAACTATAAGTTTTATTGATTCATATATTGATTCATATATAAGAAACGTGTTTAGATAAATGAATTTTTACGTGGCAAACAGTTTCGTAACAAACTTAAGATCCGAAAAGAGAATTGAGGAATCTTTCAATTTGGAAAACTAAAAGTGAGTTGTAAAAAAGAAAGATAAAAGCCACAGAAGCTGCCCGTTTAAATCCTGATATCATAAACATCGTTTTGGACAAGAAACAAGACAAAAAGTGGGTGCTCTATGAACGAAGCCAATCGAATTGAAAACAACCTCTTTGCACAGTTAATGTCTATGATACAGAATAAAAATTTAAATATGAGCCAAATAAATAGACATAAGACATAAGATCAAATATAAAAGAAAATATGGAAATCATGAACATCATCAGCATGATCAATAAAAAAAAACTAGATGCAAACATTTTAATTTTTTTTTTAATTTTTGATCTACGTGTGTGACAACCCAGTGTCCTCCGGCCTCTGCTATTAACAAACAAGCTTAATCGATATATCACATACCTCTGACAATAGCAGTGAGATATGATTAGTCAAGGTGATATCTTACGGATGCTGCTGGATGAACTATATTTAATCAACCGTAGCACCCTAAATCTTAGTTTCGGAATATTCATTGATGACGGCCGCTATTGGTTGCTCAAATAATCGAGCGTTCAAATAACATTAAATGACAGTAGGCCATATGATCAACAAATATTCGACTAACTCGACTAGAAAAAAAATCGATCAAAAATTGGCAACAAATCGAGAAGAAATTAAGGCTCAAATGGAAGAAAATTGAATATCGGGGAGAAACTTCTTCAAATAACCGCGAGTTTACGTATTGAGGTAGAGAAAATTTTGGGTGAAAAAGTCGAAAAAGTACAGAAGAAACATGAAGTACTGAAGCAGAAAGTACAAAGTGAACGACTTTAAAATCGAAATACAATGAAGACTTCTTGATGTTAAAACAGTTTCCAAAGTATCACATCCAATTCAAACACAAGGCACGAAGATTAAACCTCCATCATGTGACACCACATAATCGTTATTAGTTTTTGATTCCAACTTTAACTCGCAGCTGATCAGAATGATTGGAATATAACGCACCATTTTCCAGCTTTAAGAGCAGTGCTGCAAGGCAAGATGCTTTTATCGACAGTATTAGAGATTCTGAGACGTGAAAGTTAGATGTGATGACATGACACCTTAGGTTACATTTACCGAAACAAACGCTTGCGGGTTGACTAGTTAGACAACACAAGGAAATTGAGGAAGATAAGAGTTACAGAACACAACACAGATCCAGAGAAGATCAAAAAGTATCCAAACCGGTTAACGAAAACAAGGCCGCTTTTAGAGGCGTAAGCGTCTGGAGAAGATTGGAGGGCGATTTTTGGTCACCAAAGTAAGTCGTGGAAACTGATGAAAATAGTCTACAAAATCAAGAGATCATTATAGAAAACAACTGAACCTGTCAGATAAAACGGAAATTCTCAAAAAAGAAACAATCGTCAAGTCTTGTGATGGAGCTACCGTTGTGAAATATGAACAACTGCACACAGACGGAAAAGTCGAAAATCACGTAGAAGAAATAAATAAAAAAAACTTACAGCAGAAATGGACAACAGACCTTACAAAAGAATAAAAGAGGAGGAGGATTTTCTGTACTACATCAATAGACCACGGAAGAACTTATATGGTGAAACACAAAATTGACACTGGAGCAGAGATTGCAATTTGCCAAGCAACAAGGAGATTATCATAAGCGAAATGGGAAGAAGCTGGTAAATGATATAAAAATGGCTTGTGTAATTGAGCAATCAGATAGTTCATGAAGTTCTCTTGTGGTTTTATTCAGGACGAAAGATAGAACTATGACATTTAGCGTCCCCTTTAGACACATTGTCGAATGCCAAATTCTTTTCAACATTAGATCTGCAAAGTGGTTATTGACAGGTAGAAGTTCAGGAAAAGGTTTGCAAAAAGACAGCGTTTAGTGGGGATAATGGGTTATGGCAGTTTAATGTTATTCCAATAAGATTATGTAGTGCAAGAGCAACATTTGATGTAGGGCTACATTTGAGGACGTCCCTTTTGTACTTGAACCTAATTGTAATGGGTAAGGACTTCAAAGGGCCTTTTGAAGACTTTAGAGGAAATCTTTGAGATCAAGCAGCGGGTCTAAATTGAGCCCAAAGAAATGTGCGTTTTTCAAAGAGTGAGTAAAATATTTGGGATACAAAGTGACAACAAATGGTATACATACAGATGCCGACCAAGATCACAGCAGTAAAATAATGGCCAAGACCAATGAATTTAAGTGACCTTCGCCAGTGTTGGGCACTTACTATCCACGTTTTTTATCAGGGTTAAATGTTGCTAAGCGTCTGCATGGCTTATAAGGAAAGATACAGCATTCGAATAGACAGAAAATCAAAAATATGCGTTTGTGCGCTTCGGAAAAAGATTGTGAACTTCTCCAGTTTTGGCGTACCATATAGCAAATTTTAAATTTTTATTGGACGCTTATTGCATGCAATGATGGTAAAGATGGATTATTATCTCCAGAAATTGATGAGCCATAGGACGGTTAAAGAAAATGTGATAGTAGTCCCAAAAATAAGAATGCTCAAGTAATAAAGTAGTAAGAAGTAATAAGGAAGTATCATGGAGGATCCAGTGCACGGTCACCTTGGCATTAACAAAGTATGATGGAAATTTTATTGGTTAGAAACAATCGGAATTGTAGTATAATGAAGAATCACCATTCGATAGAACTGCCATTGATGTAGCTTTACCATTTCCGACTATCAAAAACAAAAACAAGTACGCGCTGCCCATAATGGGTTATTTCAGCAAGTATCCAGAGGTGTGTCCAACACCAAATCAAGAGGCAACAACTATCGTTGAAGTTGTGGTAAGCTACAGGTTTGTTATATTTTTTTATTGTTATTAAACAGATTTAAATAAAAAAAATCGATTTTTTTACATTTTTGTATAAAAAATTGTACGAATTGTACATACTTGTTTTTGTCACAAGTATAATAAAGTGATTATCAACCTGGCAAAGACTTTTTAAAGAAAATAGTGTGGTAAGAACAATATACAACATCTGAATAAATATTTGAAGAAACCAAAACCAAATGACACGCAGCAGGAAATTATAGTTTTATCTAATAGAAAAATAAAACAAAACTACACAGTTTATGATAAAGTTAAATAAATGAAAAGAACATCTATTTGTGAACATTTAAAAATCGTGTTATTATGGTTTTGGTGTTTTGTTTCAATTTGTATTGTAGAATATTGTAGAGCTAGAGCTATATTTTTTTTTTTTTTTTTTTTTTTAATAAGAAGTGTTGTGTAGTAGGAATTACAAAATGTGTCACAACAACACATAGATACCTTTTAAGACGTAGGTCCCACAACAACATGCGTCTTGAGGTATAGGTGGACGCTTTTTTTAAATTTTTGTGGATTGAAAGCACTCGAGACTATTGATTCGGGCAAAGCATTCCATGTGTACGATGTACGCACAAAGAAATCTCTTTGCATTCTATTACTATGACAGTGAGTAATCTCGACAGTTCGACCGCCCGCACACACCGATTGACGAGTAAAACGGGGAAAAACATATGTCTGAGGCATTATGGACCTGATTTCATCCGAGCACTTCTGGTGACGATATTTATAAAAAACAACGAGATCAGCAACAGTGCGACGATGTTGCAGGGAATCAAGACCTAATGTTAAATCTCGATCACCAACAATTCGTATAGCTCGCTTTTGAACAGAGTCCAAAAGAGCCAGGATAGTAACAGATGCAGCGCCCCAAACTTGACAACAATACTCCATACAGGGACGAATATAGGACTTATAAATGTGGAGTAATTGATGCGGAGTAAAATATTTTTTACATCTATTGAGGAGGCCGAGTTTTCTTGACGCGCTCTTTGCCATGGCCATTATATGATCGTTCCAGAGTAACTCATTGGATATTGTGACTCCCAATAAACGAATGCTTTCACATTCGCGTATTTGGTCGTCACACATATTAATTGAAATATCACTGGGAAACTCGGTCTTTGATCTGGAAACAATCAATAGCTGTGTTTTGGTGGAATTAAAATTGACCAAATTTTTGTCACCCCAATCGGCGACTTTTTTTAGGTCCTCGTTTACATTTATGGCAGCGTCTCTCCGGACGGGATTTATTCGTTCATGCATTTTACCCTTCGAAGATAGGGGGACGAATGACTTGTGCAGTGTACTATCATCTGCAAAACTATTTATTGGGTTACTGGTGATTTGCAACAGTTCGTTAATATAAATTAAAAATAAAGTGGGAGATAAAACTGAGCCTTGGGGTACACCAGCGTTAATTAGTTTAGACTCAGAAGAAAAGCCATCTATAGATACCGAGATGTATCGGTTAGACAGAAAATTTTGAATCAACTTCACGACTGCGGATGAAAACCGTACGCAACGAGCTTGTTGATCAAGTTGGCATGCCAGATTCGATCAAATGCTTTTGAGATGTCTAATGCGATTACGTACGTTTCACCACCTTTCTCAAGTATGCTATTCCAAATATGTGCCACATAGTTCAATAGATCGGTTGTTGATGTTTTGTTTCTAAAACCGTATTGGCTGTCAGATATCAAATGGTTGTCTTCCAAAAATTTGGATATGTGTGAATTAATATAGTGCTCGTATATTTTAGACATGACTGGGAGTAAGGCTATTGGTCTATAATTTGAAGTATCACATTTCGTTCCTTTTTTTGGGACAGGCTGGACATTGGCCAACTTCCAGCAGGATGGATAAATACCAGATTTATAGGATTTATAAAATATTTTGGTGAGGGTTGGTGCAAGTTCTTTTGAAAATGTTTTTAGAATAACAGGAGGAATGTTGTCCAGACCAGAAGCTTTGTTGTTGTTTAACCCCCTTAAAAGTTTTTCGACAATTTTGGGTTTGAAATGTGATTCGATTAGTATATATAGTATATCTATATAGTATAAACATTGGTATAACTCGGCCTAAACATTACAATATGTAAAATAAGTGATGATAGCAAATGCAGGAGGGGTCACACAATTTTAAATTCACATGTCAGGTCATGAAAATAAAATTATTAAAATTCATTCAACAAATAAAACGATATTATTTCTAAATTCTACAAACCTTATACCACACTCGCTTAAAATCGAATTAAATAAATAGTTTTTGAAAAATAAATTGTAAACCTTATTCCACATTATTGTCATAATTTCAAAATTTATGAATGCATTAAAGATACATAAAAATCCTCCAAGCATACTCTCAAAACTTCAATAAAACAAATTAATGCCAAAATCAAATTTTGTTCGTTATACGAAAAAATTCTCGAAAGTTTTTTTTTATGTAATAATAACAAATTTTCTTAATAACCCACGAAATAAAATTAAATATAATAATATTAATTTCCATCAAAAACCATAAAAATTGGAAAAAATAAGAGAATATACGAAAAAAAAATTAAACAATTTTCACATAAATTTTAAAAAGAATATAATTTTCTCAAAAGAAAAGAAAAAAAAAGAAAATATGCTAAATTACGATAAGGGAAAATATAAATTTTTCGAATAATTTTCGTTTAAAATTTTTTGCAATACATCAAATAATAATGGGATATTTATCGGTCTAATTAGCCTTTATGGCCATAATCTTAAATTATGGATCTTCTTTTATTTTCTTTAAAGTTTATTTCTTTAATTTCATTTTTTATTGCCAGTTTTCGAACTAAATCGAAATTAACATCTCTTGAGAAATTTGAAGGTGGGCGATTGTCTGTATGCGCAAATTTAATGTTCGGTTACTTGCTGTTAGGTGTGAATAAAAACTGTTTTAGGTTATTAAAGATATTGTGTTATTTCTTTTTATAATAAAGTTAATTTAACGTCCATTCAATTCTAAAATTATTAATTCTTATGTGTCAAATTCCATTGAATTTCATAAACTAAATCTCTACTTGATATTGTTAATTCAAAAACATTTTCGTTGGCTACCAGAACATATAATCCATCTCTAACAATTTCTTACTACAGAAAAACTTCAAAGTTGGAAAAATTATATTAAAAAGTTGAAAGAGTAATTTAAAATTTATGAACGACTGATGAATTATCATTTTCTATCTTGTTAAGGGAGAAGTTAAACAAAAATCAAATTAAGAGATAGCAACAATATCAAGAAAATCTACAGCTAAAAATTATTATAAAAAATATTTGTCCTGTTTCTCTGAAATATAAATTTAAATTTTTTTTTAAATTAATGTTTGCTTTTATTAGAAAATTTTGATTGGAAAAATTGAGTGCATTTGAATTTTGAAGTAAAATATCAAATATGTAAATTATTTTACTATACACATAAAAAAATTTATTTTCGCAGAAAAACTATAAAACAGCTTCTCATATTACATTTTAAATTTTCCAGAAAATTTTCTCCAAAAATAGTTTTCCGTAAGTTAAACAAACCTCATAGATTTATGGGAAAACAACATTTTTCTTTGTTTTGGGTAAATAGATTTAAAAAGTAAAGGAAATTATTGTATGAAAAGTTGTATTTCTTATATTAGGAATAAATATAAACAAAATTTAATTAGAGTTAGAAAAAGATGAATGTGTGGATATTTTTGAATATTTTGTATAGTTAGTTAGTAAAGAGCGATTGTTTAATGCATTCTTAGTTAGGAAAAATTTAGTTGTGGAATAATTATTTGGTTGTAATTGCTTACAATTTATGAGATCTGAAAATCCAAATTTTGCAACAAAAAAAAGTTTACATAAACAACAAGACGGAAAAATAACCTTTAATTTTAACCCAATCGTAACGTTAAACCGTTGAAATTTTTTTGATTGATGAATGTCTCATGTAATTTTTGTTTCTTTAAATTCAGCTGTAATTCTATCAGTTTATATTTTTTTTTTAATAAAATGTATTAAGTAGTAGGAATTATTAAATGTTTTACAACATCACGTAAAAACTTTTTAAGACCAAGGTCCCACAACAACGTTCGAAGGTGTTGATGGATGCAACTTTTTTTAATTTTTTTGTTTAAAGAATGGATAACTAAACAATAAATCACACAACAACATATGACATTGTCCAATATTTCGTGGTGAGGATAAAGGAAATAAAAATAAAAAAAAAGTATAAATGTTAAATTTTTTTAGATGAACAAAACTAAAATTTGGTTGCTGATAATATTCCTCCATGATTGAGGACCAGATGTAGAGTTATAAAAATACTCGTTCCTTCGGCAACAACAGCGTGTCATCATCAAGGAATTTTTCATAACTAAGATTGAGGGTGCTACCGTTGACTGAATATAGATCATCCGCCAGCAGCTCTTAGATATCACGCTGGTGAGTGATATCTTACTGCTATTGCCAGTGGTATATGATATCTCACGTTAACTCATATGTCAATATCAGGGACTTTAGTAAGCAGGGTGGTCACAACTTACAAACATAGCTAAAAATAAATATACAAATCAATAAAAACTGATACCTCCATGCGGACCACCGAACGGAGGTAACAATAATCAATCAATCAATCTTTGTTAATCAATAACAAAGGTATTAAAAAGAGCCGTATCGAATATAACTCTTTTTTCTTGAAAACAACCCAGGGTGGAAATCAGAGAATTATGATCAGTAAATGAATAATACCCAATAAAATTGACTAAAACGTATAATCAGTTCGATGGTATAAAATGACGATAAATTGAAAAATAATTATTGGTTCAAAATTTCTCTTGCCGGTAAAAATGAAATTGAGTAAGTGGACACGCAAAGTAGCCAAGGTTGGCAAATATCATGATATTTATATAAATATCAAAATATCTGATATATAACAGATATATATCCGATATATATCAAGCTCTGATATTTATTTTTGAATCAGTTGTTTATCTCAAATATAATACAATATGTGGCCCTCTCCACACTCCTTCGTTTCTTACTTCTTAACCTATAAACTAAATTCAAATATGGCAACTTCAATTCAGTTTTTATAGGCAATTTATCAAGCCTTTCGTCTATATATTCGATTGCACAAGTCCGAGAATACGCTCGCTCACTTTGTCTTGTTTATTTTGTCAAGTTGCATTATCAATACCCATACAAGTTTGTACAACTACATAACATAATGTTACATAATGTTACTTAACATAATGTTACTGGATGATAACTTCGAACAATAAATGACTGCCGTTCAAGGGCCAGAGAAAAAAGCCAGCAATGGCCCATACAAGGAAATAGAATTGGTCTAGTAATGGTCAATTTCTGGCAACCAAATATTTCAACAATGACTCGGTACTGGCAACCACGACTCATAGTACTGGTAACTATGACTCGGCCACTAACATAATTTTATTTGTTGATAATTTCGGACAATAAATGACTGCCATTTATTTTACAGAGAAAAAACAATATTGAGCCATACAAGGTTGTACACTGTACAGGTTGTACAGGTTGTACAGGTTGTACTGACCCAGTAACGGACAAATAATGATGACAAGTATTGCTGCAATCACCGAGTACTAGGCCATTATAAAATATCTTACGTTTCAATTTAAATAAGTTAAATACAAAATAATTAAAATAACATAAAAATGTCTTAAGAAAAAAATTTAAAACTTATACCAACCTGCAGCCAAATTCTGTAACGGTGAAGCGGTCAAGTGATAAGTTTTTTATCACTTCACCGCAAAAATATCTAAGTGAGGGAGTTTTAAAATTATAAAGATAACACTGATTTTTTTTTAACAATAAAATGAAATCGTTTCTTTTGGTGTTATTGACATTATGTCAAAAAACACCACAACGTCAATGTGATTTGATTTTTTAAAATTGTATTTCTAAATTTAATGCAGATTTATTTTTCAAATTTATTTTTTAAAATATTTATATGTATTTAAATTTGTAAAAACTAACGTTTAAATTGTGTTAAAAGTTAAAATAAAAATTTTATTTTATATATGCTGACGTTTGACAGTGCGGCGCTTGCTATTAAATTTTTTAACATTCAAATCGCATATAGAATCGCAAAAATGTTAAAATGATAAAAAATTAGTGATAAAATCGAAATGAAGAAATTTTTAACACTTCACCACTTCACAGTTACAGAATTTGGCTGCTGCAATCAAATTCTGTAACTGTGAAGCGGTGAAGTGTTAAAAATTTCCTCGTTTCTTTTCATTAAAAAATTTATCACTTCACCGCTTCACAATTACAGAATTTGGCTGCAGCAGCCAAATTCTGTAATTGTGAAGTGGTGAAGTGATAAGTTTTTTAATGAAAAGAAACGAAGAAATTTTTATCACTTCACCGCTTCACAGTTACAGATTTTGGCTGCTGGACAAATATAGGTGAAATTTTGCAAAATATTATTATTATTATTATTATTATTATTTTTATAAACCGTAGATCGGGTGATTCATTATTCTATAGTTATGGCTCAATAACAATAGCCAATTACCATTCATGGGTCAGTGCTTGGCCATTCAAAGTTAACTAAATTCTGGCTATTTTCTGTCAACCATAGATCGGCCGATGAGTGGTTCTAGTACTGGCATAATAATAAAAGTTGAATACTGTTAACCATTAATGGACCAGTGTTTGCCCGTATTTCAAATTCTGGAAAACCCTGCTTAAGTAGTAATTCCATTCTACCACACCATTGGTGGAGTTTCTAAACTGAGATTGAAATGCGTATTTTGAAAATGGTGTAATTTCAGCTAAACGCGCCATTACAAACGGAATGAAGTCTGAAATAACTATATTTAAGTAAGGAAGTATATGGTTCTTCTCTTTGGTGGTTCTTCAAACGTTTACCTAAAAATAAATGGTCAAGCATACATTAGCTAGGTGATAAAGTGCATCTAAAGACATGTTTCTCAAAGAAATATCTCCTTCGATAAAAAAGTTTCCTAACTTTTACATGTTGCTCTAGTTTAAGATCGACTTCCAGTTTATGCCAAATTTCAACAACAACGGCAATAGTCGTTTTATATTTTTGAGTTCGGTCTAAAGCGACTGCTATGGTCTTTAGATAATAAAGCATATGTTGAGCATGCATTACAATATTTATGTCATAAGTTTAGTTATGTCAGGATCTATGTCAGCTTTATGGTCTTACTCTTGGCATAGCTGAACCAGATTACCACGATTTGGCACGCGTTTTGCGGGCAGTGCTGCAACAGTTTTTCAAATTTTAGGTAGGAATGGTTAATAATTTCTTTTTTATAAATATCATGATATATATCAGGGAATAAATATCGTGATATATATCAATGATATATATCGGATATATATCATTGATATATATCATGCCAACCTTGAAAGTAGCAGAAAAGATGATTAGATGCAAAGAAAAAAAACTAGCAATCATTCTAAACGGTTATAGCAACTTATATAGTTAGAGTGCGAATTCTCAAGAAATCATTAATTGCATGACATTATTCGACATTACCTATAAATAACTGATCAAAACGTACCAGTTAAAAATAATTTTTAACAAATTCGATGGATTTTACCGCTGGTACTTGGCGAAACATAATGAATAATTGTAAATAAAATTCCTTGTAAATAAAATTCCTTGCAATTGAGTTTTTATTATTGATAAATTAAATTATTTAATTTTATTTAATTTATGTGCTCGATCTGATTTCGATTATCACATTATCTTCAAAAGCTTACAAAAATAATAAAAACTCAATTGCGAAATACTAAAACAAGGAATTTTATTTACAATTAATAATTTTTATGTTAACCGAGCATAGGCTGCCACTCTTATAGAAATCTTCTATCCTTACATAGGTTGATCCTGACATGCCACTGCCGAGACCTCCCGAGACAAAACATTCACCCACAATGGGCGGAACTCGTTCCATTTCATCAAAAAAAACGGCATTCTGTTTGATTTCCTACTCCAAGCCACACCTTGTGTTTGTTCACATGAGGATAGCCTGTTAGTAGTCCCACCATTAACCTACATTCTGACCGAGTCATGTTATTTAACAAAACTTTTATGATTACTGACTCACCTCTGAACTGAACATCTTGGGGGTTTCGCAACCTCCTGTGTCGCTCTATTGGGATTTAATAAATCGCAGGAGAATCTGTTTGACTTATTAACTGATCCTACCTTTCGATATAATAATTGCTGATTTAGGGACTATGATTGTTCCTTCCTGCAGAGTTCTTTGCTAACTAATTTGCTTTTTGGTTCCCAAGATTATCGCTGTGTCCTGGTGTCTATATCAGTGAAATGTTGTTCTTAAGCCCGAGATAATTCAAGATCTAAGAACATTGTTGCACTATTTTTGACTTAATAGTGTAGTTTCCCAGCGCCTTTGAAGCAACCTGGTAGGAAAAATATTAATGAGTCGGCCAGACCACTAAAGCTCTGATGCTTGCTTCGATGCTACGTTATAATGAAAAATTCAGCTTGGAAAAACTGTGCAGTATTCGCCAAGTGGAAATTGCAGCCCGAGTGATCTATCTTTGCGAATGACCAACATGTTGGTCGCACTGCCCAATAGCAAATCATACAGACTGGTCCTCTATCATTGGAAACACAACCCTATACTGCTTTCGAAAGGCAGTTAGAGGTTCTGTGTTGTCAGTCGGCATAGAAAGATCTGTCAGGTATTCTTCCAGATTCCACCATAGCGAGTGATGATATTTTCAACAGCCCGTGGTGGCTCTCAGAAGTTCGAGCGTTTTTCAACCTTAATATCCTTCATTTCTACAAATACGTGGAGGGAAAGCCACTAATAAGACCTGCAGACTCGCAGTAGGTGTTGTATTTGTCCTCAACATAAGCAGCCCTGTTGAGCCGCTTATCAACAGTATGTTACGAAGCTGTTTAACCCGTAAAAAAGTTTATTTGTCTAAACAACTTTCTTTTACAATAATCAATCCATTTAATACAATTGATCGTCTTTATTATTCATATTTCTGAGAATGTTATTTCTGAGAATATTACTGAGAATGTGCTATCTCATTTTCTATGTTGTTGGTTCGTAAAATGTTCTTCATATATACTTGAATTTTTGGTAATTGTGAGACAGTTAGTGAACATACTTAACCATTAAAGTTGTAATTAATTTAAAAAAAAATTAAATGGAAAACAAAATGTATGTATTTTTGAAATGGGTTTAGTCAATTATCTGACGATTCATTTTTTTAAAGAAATTAACGTCGGTCTTGTAGTAATATGTTTTGATTATAACCCCATAACTCTTATTTTAATTGATCGGTAGTTAAGTGAAAATATGAAAAATCAAAGTTTGCAGTTTTGATTTTTTTATAAAGAAACTTGTACGTGCATTGTCATATTAACATTAATGTGTTCAATAACCGGTTAACACTACGACTAATTTACTACAGACCGTTCTTGAATATAAAAAAAACTATATAGTTTTGAAAATTACAAATATTATTTTTGAATTCATATTTTTTTATATAACAATTTAAAAAAAAACCTTAAATGTATATTTCAAATTTATAGTTTCAATTAGAATAATTGTAAAAATAGTAAAATTAAATCAAAATTTAGTCAAATGTGTAGTGATATGTAAATAAATCAGATAAATTGGCCTTTTAACTAGAATTTCAAAGGTTCAAATTTATTAGCGAAAATGAACGTATAGTTTAATTTAAATTGTAAACAACAAAAAAAAAATAAAACCGTGTTGTGTTCGTGCACCTACATTTTTATGTGTTTTGATCTATTAAAAGTAGGATTTCAAGAAAAAAAAACAAGATTTCAAACAAAATTCAATATACGGTTAACCTATGATTCTTGCTTGTGATTATTTTGGGTAATATGAGTGGATTTTTTTTGTACGTTATCCACGCGTAGTGTTTTTTTTTCAGGTTATTACATTGAAAAAAATAAAACTCGTCGTCGTCATTATTGTTTTTTTAAGGTATAATGGGCCATCAGTTGTTATATTTCTAACAAATTGAATAATTTTATTACATCATTTAATATATTACCAACAACTTGAATAATGGGCGACATCCGTTTTTGTTACATCAGTTATTATATTTCTAACAACTTCAAAAACTGTCGACATAATTTTTTTACATCAGTTATTATTTTTCTAACAAATTCAGCAATTTTATTACATCATTAGCTATATTTTCAACAACTTGAATGATTGCCGACATTCGTTTTTTGTGGTGAGTGAAACATTTAAGTAATTTTTTGAAATGCAATAATTGCAGTTGTATTGGTGTTGGTGTGATGATCTCGGTTCTTTGGGGTCGACCTAGTCCCTGCTCTTTATTTTGCTTATTTAATTCCGTTTACAGAGTCTCTTTTGCGTTCATATTTGATTATTTGTACCGAACTAGAGAATATTACTGTTCGAACACACATGGCTAAAGCTCGTCGGATCACAACTTTACCAGGCACGCAGTCCCCCGATTGCTTCCTGCAAGTGACGCACTAGCAGCTTACTGTTTATTACAAGTAACACCAAGATACTTCACACTTGCTTGAAGTGTTAATGTGCTATGACGGATTAAAGGAAAATTGAAGTTGTTTAGATTCCTTCTCTTAAAAAACGCAATCTGCTGTGTCTTAGAAGAATTGATCGTGAGACCATTCTTTCGACACCACTGTTGATAATGTAGGAGCATTTTGTATTTTTCTGTAGAGATACCTCATATTGTCTCCTTTAAGAAAAATATATCGTATCTTTCCACTCTGTTGAGGAGTGACTTCTATTTTTAAAAAAAAGCACCAAGAGTGATCGAGTTTTTAGTGGTAGTCACTTCAATATCAAAGACCACCTCTGAAAGGATTATGTTCGTAGGCTTTCCCGCTTGATAAGCGTTTTGCCTATTGCTTAGTTGGTTGTTCTTCATAAAGACATTTCTAATGTGCCAGTCGAACAACCTCTCCGTAGACTTTATAAAGTATGAGGAAATACTAATGGGTCTGAAGTTTTTCGCCTCGCACTAGTTATTTCTACCTGGTTTTGGGATAAATACGACCCTCTCGTGTTGTCAGGCCTGTAGTGCATAGACAATATCTATACAGGCCATGAAGAGCCTTGAGAAGATAGGCTCTCCTACTATGCCCAAATTGCATATTTAATTATAAGAAATAATTTTTTTTTCACATTTTTTTCACCTTATAATTTTTATTTTTATTATTCTCTAAAAAATACATAGTTTAATTAAGAAAATATTAAGTATATATAACTTATAAATTACGTAATTATATTTGTTGTTTGTTTTTTTTTTATTTTATTTTATTTTTTTTTTTATTTTATTTTATTCATTTAATTATTTAATATTAGAGTAATATTTATTTAATTTTTATCTTATAATTCATGATATAATGGTGATAAAAATAATTTGGTTTATTCGATAAAATCAATTTTGTAGCAGCAAAATTTAGTACAATTAAAACACGTTTTTATGAAATTGGACAAATGCTTTGTAGAAGTTAAAACGTTTAATCAATGGTACTATATTTTAGTTGATTCTACAAAATAGATTTTGTAGAATACACAATAAATAAAAACCATCCATAATAAAACGTCTTACACGCTCGCGAATAGCAAAAATATTTTCAATTGTTTTACCACTAGCATACTATTGGTATACCGTTTTTATGGACTCGACTATACAAATGCTTTCATCTAATAGCATAAGAAAAATGATGTTTTTGTCTAATTCTTATTGTTTAAAAACTTTTAAAACAACGAAGAAATTCTTTTTTTTTTCGTATTAAATTATAGACAAAATACTTCTGCTGATGTTTTTCTGCTCTAAACATAATATTTATATTTAATATTGTATTATTGGTGGTAAATTGTGGTGTTGCAGTATTTTGTTGACGTGAAATAGAGGCTGCAGTAATGTTTTTTTTTTGTTATTTATCTAATTTTCTTTCCAAAAAAATTAAAACTTTCTCTTTTAAGAAATTTAATTGTGATACTGAGCGAGCATAAAAAATTTCTGAAAAATAGTTAGATAGTTTTTCAGGTTTTCGGTTGGAAAATGGAAAATGAAATATTCTGAATTTCTACCAATTTTCAGTATCAAAATACCGATTGCCCTTTCTTCTATATTTTATCGACTTTGGTTTTTTTATTAAGAAAACTTAAAATGAAAAAAGCTGTTAATTTTAAAACGCGAAGCTTTTGTAATGTAAATAAAAAAAGTTTAATTTATAGATATTCATTTTATGTTAGTTGTTTTTATGTAAACATTGTAAACATGTATTCGTATATTAGCTTTTTGTATTTTATTGTATTATATAGAAGGAACTTAATGTGATATTAATGAACAACAAGAATTTTCATTAAAGATTGTTTTTATTTTCTTATGAACGAAAATTCTTATTTATTTTTGTTGTAAAAAAACGTCAAAATTGTCCACTAAATTACAGTAAATTTGTTGGTTGTTGACAGGATAGATTAGTGTTTTTGTTTTCATTTCATATATGAATTTATGCCAAATAGTTTTTGGAATTATAGTTGTAATAAAAAAATATGTAAATTTAAAAAGGATTTAAAATAAAATGAGATTGGACGTTTTGAAATTATACAAATTTTTTTCCTGGCATGGAGGGATCAATTTTTGCTGATTTGTAATTTTTTTTATTTGTAGTCTACGTGTGTGACAACCTCTTGTACTCCAGTCCCTGTTTTGCAGTGAGATACCATTAGCTAAGCTGCTAGTGGATTAACTGTATTCAGTCAACGATAGCACCCTCAATCTTTGTTAAGGAATATTCCTTGATGATGACACGTTATTACTTGCTCGAAGAAACTAGGTAGCCTTCATATAACTTAATATCTGGGATTTAATCATTGAGGATGACAATGCGTCACAAACAATTTTTCTACAAAATTTGAATATAACCTTTTATTTTATTTTCAAATCCATTATCCTTTCGTTAAATATTATGGCTTATCTCATATTTTAGTATGTGAATGTGATAAAATTTATTGTTTCCATTCTTGAAAAAAGCATAAAAAACACCAACAATTTGGATCCATCATCAACACCTTAGAACGTATGTTTTATGTGAGAATTCGGACTTAAAATATGGGTCGTAAAGTTTTTGTGATGAGGTGTAACTTATGGTTAACTAACTCAAGTTGTTGCCAACCTTAAAATAATATTAATACCAACAATTATCATTTTTAGTAAATTAGACACGTTCTTAACTCAACCACATAGCCAACTTCAAAATCATCGATATTTTGTAATGAACACAGGACCTTCCAGTGAGTCACTAACAGGAAGCAATCGAAGGATAGCCTGCCTAGTGAGATATTTGTTCCAGCGAGCTTCTGCCATGTGTGTCCGATAAGTAATTTCCCCAGTTCAGTACAGATAAAGAGATATACACGCAAATGAGACGTTGTAAACGGAATGAAACAAGCAAAGACAAAGAATGGGAACTCTGACGACCCTAAAGGTCGAAGAAATCGAGATTATCAAACACACAACAATATTACTACAATTATTACATTTAACAATATTAGATAAAGATTTAACTCGCCCCTTGATTCTCCAAGACTCAACCCTTCATGTCACCTTATTTCAGCCTATTATACTAACTAAAGCATACACCAAAGTAACACCACAACAATAATTAGTATATTGCACCTTTCATCCCGGTGATTATTGCATAAATTATATAATATTATATAATATTTATATTTAGTAGATTGGCATTATTTCTGGAATTTAGTTTTCTCTTTTGTTTCATCGAAATAAAAATTTATAAATAAAACATAGCTCCTAAACCGTCATTTTGTACAGAAATTTCTAATTTCATGTGTCTGAAATTTCTAATAAAATTGTTCGTTCTCGTTTGGTAAATCTGAGAAATAACTCCGATCGTAGTTTGAGATTATGGTATTTCGTTTTCAAAATTTAAACTGTTCGGATAAAGAATGGTGACAATACTTCTGACGAGTTTGCAAAATGTTAAATATGTAAGAAACAAATCAAGGCTTCAGGTGGATCAAAAAGTTCCCTCCATAAATATTTAACATCAATTCATAAGATTGTAATTAAACCTGTAAACAGATTGGAATCTGAAAGTACATGATCAATATCAACCGCACCACAATAAAAGCGCAGTAATTTACAAAATGCTACAAGGAAAACATCGATAATCAACTACCTTATCGTTCGTTACAACTATCTTGAAGCTTTACTGGCTCGTACGACATCCAACGATGTTTTACTACTTAGGTTTTTCATAACTTCAAGTAAAATGCGCAACTTGCTAATAGCGCGTGGAGTTGATGTTCCAAAATCAGACCAACCAATAAAAAATATGCTGGTACAATATGGACAAATTGTTCGGCAAAAATAAAAGCTTGAACTACAATATAGACATTTTATGTAAGCTATTCAGCCTCAATTTCGACAAGATGGACTTAGTCTAGAAACCGACGATATTTAAATATAATTGCGCACTTTAAATTTAAATTTTTGAATTTATGACTGATATATGAATTGATACTGATATTGGAGTATATGAATTGTTACCTGCAGACCCGCATAACCAAATTAAACTCAAAAGACGATGCTGTTTTAAAATTTCTAGAGAATTATAGCAGAATAACTCAAACCTGCCCCTGACAGAAATGTCAATACTACGATAAGTGATAACCCCACCAAGAAAAACTATAAATGATATAATTAACGTTTAAAAAAAAAACGTTTTAATTTAAAAAACTAGATGGTACTCGTAAAAAGAATCAGTTCTGCAAAAATTTGCACCAAAATTCGATCATCTTTAAATGATGAAAGTGTGGACATCTTATGGTTTCTAAGATCTCATTTTAAAACTGAAATCGTCTCCAAGAGTAGATACAAATTTAAAACTATTAAATATATTTTTCCAGCAGTGGTTCCGGCACCGGGGCTCAATTTTGAAACTCTATAGTACCCAAATCCCGGTTCTGAAAAAATGTCTCGGTAATGAATGCTCTAATTCCAATCGAGAATATATATAAATATATAGGCATAATCGAAAATTGAATTAAAAATAAACATTGCTTGTATAATAGAAAAAAATAAATTTTTTTTGTCAATGTTAGATAAATTCGCCCAATATTAATTTTATTCATACATAAAATGTATAATTTGTTCTCAAATAAAAAATAACCAACGAGAAAACTTGAGAACTATCCTCATTCAAATAATTCTCCTCGACTGACTAATAATAACAAAGGTCCAAGTACATATATAAAAAAGTATGAATCAACAACATACCAAAATGAGTGAACAATCGATGATAAAACATCATTGCAAATAGGGTTCAGAAAGGTATCAATAAAAAGACGATCAGTTGTATTGATTGCGCTGATTCATTCAAAAGAAAGTTTTACGGGGACGCCTTCGTAACAATTTTTTAATGTATATACTCTGCCTAACATAAACCAACATACCTGCACAAAAAAATTCGAATTTCTTCAAATATTATAATTACAATTATAAATCAATTCAATGATCTGTCTTAATTCAAGCGACAAAAATCCAAAACACTTGACAATCTCCCTTCATTATTTAGCAAAAAAAAGGTTGTTTTAAACTTTATAGAATTCTAATTTGCATTTGGATTGAAAAATTATTCAAAGACTAAAAAAAGGAAAAAGATTTATTGAACAAAAAATAACTTTTACTTTCTATCACAAAAAAAATCATATTATCATGGCTAAGCTTATTCATCATCATCACAACATTGCCACAAAATCCTTTGTAACAAACAAATAGCGAGAAATTTATTTAATAAAATTCATTTTAAATTTTCCTTTTCGATATTTTTTCAATTTATATTTTCTTGTTTAATTTTTAATTTTCTTTTACATCAAACTTTTCAATTTTTTTTTTATAACTTAATGTGATCTCATCGTTCTTGGGTAGAATAAAAAAAATTATTCAATAACAATTTTTTTCCGCTTGTTTCTAGAATTTTTTCTTTTATATTTTCCTATTTAAATTAAAATATCCGTTACGATAATCGAAACGGTTTAGAAAGAAAAGAAAAAAATAAGTATAAGAATTTAATCTTATTTTTATTACCATAAAATATTTCTTTGAGTTTCTTGGGATGGATGAATAAAAGGAAAATGAGACATTAATTTTGTTTATAATTTATATTTATGACGATAAAATTTGCAATGGTTACGGAATTGATAGAAATTCAATTGCAATTCTATTACGAATTTAAAGCGATCACGAACGATGTTGAAAATCATAGGTGCAAATCTCTTGCTAGAACTTATAAACTGTAGTATATTATTTAATTAACTTATAGCTTCACATAGGCTTGATACTTTTTTATTTTACCTTATTCATATACACATCGTAAATGTTCAATTTGAGACCAAACTGTTCATCATACTATTAACCAATTCCAACATCATAAATTCCATTTCATCTTGTTTTCTTTATTTGCTATAATAATTTGAAAAAAATAAAATCGTAATCTGGTAAAATATAACTTTTATTTTCCACTCTGCTGTTTTAGCTTCGGTATTTGGTTATATTGTTCGACCAATAAATCAACCCATCTGTTTTATCCAGAAAAAACAATTTTTTTAATGCCATATAAAAATACATTTAATATTAAGAATATACCCCCCTTAATTGAATTTCGATTACATTTTCCACCAAAAACCACCAAAATATAACAAGAACAACAAAAAATATATGAAATACAAATGATGATGATGATTGTCGAAATGTTGAGAGAGTGGTAAAATGGAGAAATAAAATAAAATATTTTTGTATATATTTTTACAATGATTATTGGTAAGATAATCCTGAAATTATTTTTAGATTTTATATTCTGAATCATGTTTTAAGAAAATGGAATTATCTATTAATTTAAATTTTAATTTAATATGAATGCAGGTGGAGAGAACTAATTTTATTACGAAATAAAATTTTATCGAGAATATAATTTTATTATTTTCTTCTTTTATCGTTTGACAGTTGTTAAAATTAAATTTTTTAATACATTTTAACGATATAAAATACTATTCGATTTTTGTCAGTTCTGTATTTCAAGGACTGGATATTGAAATAGAATAGTTCAAGAAGAAAACGCTTGAGCATGTTCAGAGTGTTTGGTCTTAAAATTAACTTAACTCAATTTGAAATAACTGTGTAATAAACTGCAGGACGGATTTAGTGGATGGATATACCTAAAGGGAACTCTACAAGTAATCATGTATGAATCTGCTTTAATGACAAGTAACACAACGCATAAAATTCTAATATTTATTTCGATAACATTTAGAACCATCATGAAAATTTTTTTATATATTTTAATTTACATTTACTGTAATAACAAAAAACCAATGTGAAAATGAAGAGATTACGTTTTCTTCACCACTTCAAATCTTCCAGAAAATAAATCCAAACATAAAAACTTTTGTTCACTGTTTTTGTTTTTCCGTTTGATTAATGGATTTTCACCTTTTCACATTGAAACGAATGTTTTTAGTGGTACTCTCATCATATGACTTTCTCAAAAGGCAGATAGCAAATCACAGTTACATTTATCTAAACCAACTTCTTTATATTTCAAGAAAGTAAAATTAATATTTTCATTTTATATTTCCTGAAGAACGACCACTAAACAAAACAAAAATTTTGTGTTATATGTTATATTCCAACGTTTTTGTATTTTATTTTTTTTTGGTTTTTAAGGCAAATCCATCTCACGTACGTAATATTTTTAAAAGATACGATATGACTGAAGACAGTAAAATGTTCAAACAAAAGTGGAGATTTGTTTGGATTGTTTTTTTTTTAACTGAAATTTTATGACTTTTTTCCTAGCATTTGTACATTGTCACGGTTTTTGGTTGATTTAATATTTTTTATTATATTTTTAAAAAAATGAATATATAAATCTTCACTAGACCGAACCATTTGATCGTAAAATTTCAAACCAAAAAATAGGAATCATGGAAAATTATGTATTCTTGAGTCAAGATGGATAGGAAATTGAGATTTTGAATTTGTTATATTTTGTTGACGAATGATGAAAACTGAGAAAATTTATTTGTTTTATGATTGTATTATATTTTATTCAAACATTGTATAGAATACAATTTGATTAGAACCTTTTACACAGGTTTGGGAACTTAACTCAGGTATGGTTCTTTTAAAGACGTTTCAAGTCTGTTTGAAGTTTATTCAGTTAAGATTGAAACTAATATGAAATGGAATCCCCATATTTTTTTTGTGGCGTTCATGCATGAAGGAACAATACCTACATGAAGGAACAATACCAAGCGGTCGTCAACTTCCTAAGGTACTTACGTTTTTCATCATGGCCAGACTGTGAAGTTTGTAGTTTTATTTTGTGGATTTGGTGTTTCGTCCTTTTAGATATTTTAAATAGCAATCTCTGTTGTTATGTATATAGGGTCAAAACATTTTTGATTCATCCATAGGATTTCAGGAAATCGTTTTCTGGTACCCTAGTATATGGTGTTTATTTAAATTCCATACCATTAATTAATCAAGGATTAAGCAACGCAGCATAAACATTTTAGAGACTATGTCTATGTTGTCTATGTATACACAGACGACATTTTTGTTTCTAAGAAAAAAACGAGGCTGATTACCTGAATGCTTTATCGATGAAGCCATCAAAATGCGAATTCAGTTTTGCGTCCATCACTTTCATGAGCAATGATATAGACCAAGACGGTGTAAAGTCATATGCAACTCGCATCGCGGCTACTCAATCCTTTAATCAACCAACTTCTGTTAGGCAAGTGCAGCGTGTTGTGGGCTCGATTAACTTTTACTATCGCTTTATCTCTCACTTAGTCGAACACCACGCTTCAATTCATGGTCATCTTAGAAAACTTGGCAAAATCAGCAAAAAGAATCTATTTGTCGCTTTATCTCTCACTTAGTCGAACATCATGCTTCAATTCATGGTCATCTTAGTAAACTTGGCAAAATCAGCAAAAAGAATCTATTTGTATGGTCACCTGAATGCGAGGCAACTGTAAACGCAGCTAAAGCTGCTCTCGCTTAGTCAACTCTTTTAGCTCATCCCAAGGATAACTAAATTCTTCGAATCAGCACAGATGCTTCCAGTAATGCAGTGGGTGCCGTTTTGGAACAACTACTTAATAGAAGTTGAGAACCCATATCCTTCTTTTCCAAAAAAATTCTCCCCGACCGAACAAAAATATTCTGCTTTCGACAGAGAATTATTAAGAAATTGTTGTGACATCAAACACTTCCAATACTGATCATAAACCTTTAACTACCGTAATACCGTCAAGGTCGGAGCGTAGTACCCGTCAGCGTAATCGTCAATAGGACTACATCAGTCAGTTCACTACAGATATTAGATTCTTGAAAGGCGAGAGTAACAATGCCTAGCTGATATGCAAGCAACTACCGTAGTAAAAGCTTTTGTAGACCAGCACATTTTGAGATTTGGTGTTCCACTCGAAATCACGCCAGAACAAGGGAGTGAGTTTGAAAGCTACCTTTTCAAAAACTCGTCTTATCACCCACAACGGCAACTTATCACCCACAAACAAATGTCATAGTAGAACAGTTACATCGCCAGATAAAATCCTCAGTTTATATCACAACAAACTTACCAAATTCGAGTGATAAAGGCTTACTTATCCTTCTTGGAATTAGAACTTCCTTCACTGGTCGAAAAATTACGAGAGTGGATGCGTAACGTCGTCGACAATATATACATACCAAAAGATTTAGGTGACTGCGAACATGTCTTCGTCAGAGTCATCAAAACCAAAACAAGATTGACACTACCATATAAAGAGCAATACTTAGCGAAAATTCCGAAAATATTTAGTAATTGATTACAAAGGTCAAAATTGCGACGCTGATGCGCAGGCTAACTACACCACAGATCTGGAAACAAAATGTTCTAGATAGTGAGCTAATATCCATCAAAAACTTTTATTAATGGCTAACCAATGTTTTAGATTTCGCGTAGTTGTAATTATATCAATTATATCAATATCAACAAATTCTGTAGTACGAGGAAAAGTAAAAAAATTTTTTAACGGAAGTGACAAACCAGAGTTGGGATGCAAAACTGTTGTGAAACGTTGTGAACCGTACTAAATGCTTATGTTCCAAGTTTCATCTAATTCGATTATCAGGTACAGGTGCTATTGAAATTTAAAAAAAAAAAAACAGATGATCGGGGATCTCACACCACCTTGTTCACTATCGCTCAAAAACTAATCAGTTCCATGCCATACATATTTGCATCTTTTTCCAAAGTGTCATGAAAATTCATTTACGAACGAATGTTGTATGCTCCCAATAAACATAAAAAACAAACCCAACCCTTTATCCAATGTACTCCAAAAGCTGATAAAATATTTCTCATGTTACTTTAAAGCTTTTACCAACGTTTCATGAAAATCGATCGGTAATTGTTGGCTACAGTAGGGATAAGCACCTGAAAAAAGTTTTTAACTGGAAGTTAGTATGCAGAAATATTGGAAACAGTAGTTAAACTTTATATACCAAGTTTTCATAATATCATAAGCCGGGATTAGAAGTTATTGAAGATTTAAACTTAACACTTCGAACACTTTGGGAGATTTTTTCCAAATTTGAAATGAATTCAGATCTTCCATTTTCAAGTGAACCTGGATCATTTGCCAAAGTTTCATGAAGATCCTATGCAGGAATGTCGCGAAAGCAACCATCCACCCACACCCACTCACCCACAGACGTACAAAAAAAATTTTTATTAGCTATTTAAATAGAGAATGGTCCAAAACAAAAGAAAAAACAAAATTTGGAGTATGTAAAATTTTTTTTTCTCGATAGATTGCATTACTTCACATTATTTAAAATTGTTGTGAAGTGAAAATGTATCGACTGTCTTCGACAGACTTTAATGTATGCGGCATGGCAAACGAACTTAAAGTATTGCTTCGTTAACGCGCTCAAACAAATCGTTACATGTTACATTTTAATCTCTCTTAACAAAAACACTATTGAAGAGGGATGCAAAGCTGCGAGGTGAGTGATGTGTTGTTCATTTAAATTCCACACCATCAATTACTCATGTAGATGAAATTGTAATGATGCACGGTATAAGTTATTATGGGACTTACCTCTCGCTTTAAGTTTTAAAAGATAAATATGTACAACCCTACCTCTACATAAAACACATTAACATAACACATATTATAATACACTAAAACATATAGATACAAATTTATATTATATGTAATGTAAATAATAAATATTTATAATCATTGTAAATTTTTAATTATTGATGAACTAAAAGTGTTATTCTAATGAAAATTTTTTAATTAAAAGACTTCTTATACACTTTAATAATATTTTATTTTTCTTAATATATTTTCTGTCTCTAAGAGACCTTCTTCAGAAATTGATCCCAATCCAACTTTGTTAGTCGTATGATCAACATCATTCATTTTGTAATCAAAAAATTAAATTTATTAAATCACTAAAATTTGTATATTAATAAAATCAACATTAAATAAGATTTTATTAAATTTATTCGTTACTATATTTATGTCAGTGAATTTGTGAAACATATTTTGGAAGCCGGCATTATTAAGGGCTTTAGGCCACAGTATATAGGGATCCAGTACAAAAGTAGTTCTACCAGTAATCCCCATTTCGCTTTTAGTATTAAATTATCAAATTATTATATCATTATATTATTATATTATTATATTATTATATTATTATATTATTATATTATTATATTATTATATTATTATATTATTATATTATTATATTATTATATTATTATATTATTATATTATTATATTATTATATTATTATATTATTATATTATTATATTATTATATTATTATATTATTATATTATTATATTATTATATTATTATATTATTATATTATTATATTATTATATTATTATATTATTAGATTATTATATTATTATATTATTATATTATTATATTATTATATTATTATATTATTATATTATTATATTATTATATTATTATATTATTATATTATTATATTATTATATTATTATATTATTATATTATTATATTATTATATTATTATATTATTATATTATTATATTATTATATTATTATATTATTATATTATTATATTATTATATTATTATATTATTATATTATTATATTATTATATTATTATATTATTATGTTATTATATTACTATATTATTATATTATTATATTATTATATTATTATACTATTATATTATTATATTATTATATTATTATATTATTATATTATTATTTTATTATATTATTAAATTGTTATATTGTTATATTATTAAATTATTAAATAGAAATCAATATGGTCAAAACTACTACAAATTTGAGTAAAATCAGCTTAGTAGTTACCGAGCATATAAGCGTCATACAAACGGATACTTAACAAACGTTCAATATAACATATTTGAAGTTTTTATTTCTGTTCTGTTGTTCAAAAACAATATATGCAATGTACATTTTTTTAATAATATGTGTTGTGTAGTAGGAATTATATATGTGTCACAACAACAACATAAAAACCATTAAAGACAAAGGTTGCACAACAACATGCGTTCTTTGTTTTTCTTTTCGTTATTATATTTTTTTAAAGAAAGGATTACAAAACAAAAAATCATATCACATATAAAATATAACATAGGACAATATTTCATAAGATATAGAAAATAAATATGAAATAAGGATAAAAAGCAAATTTGTGGGCTTGATTCTTTATTTCACCTTCAAAGGTAAGGTATCATCTTTTTTCAACTATTGTTATTTTATATGTAAGACTTTATATTTTAAATAAACCTCATTTTGTTGTCATGCAAATGTTTACATGTAGTTGTCCCAATCACGGTGCAATTGTTTGCATGTTGTTTTTCTTTGTTTGAATAATAAACTGCTATCTTCGAGAGGAGGTTGTGATTACTTTTAATTTTTTTCAGTATATTTCAAAGTTTTATCAAGATCTTTTGCGTTTACAAATGTATACAGTTTAGGTTCATTCGGCCGACTACTCCGACTACCATTTAGTTCAGTCATGCCCTGATATTATCCAGTTCGGGAAATCATATGATTTCTATATTATGCTATGTCCTAGGTGTCTTGATCTGAGCCCTATTTTGTTTGATTAAATTTTATTTGGTTAAAAGTTACAACCCTCTTTCAATGGTAGGGAAAGCCGTATCTGGTCTAGATTTGAGTCCCAACATAATGCTACTCGGAAGCTCACCAAATTTT
This sequence comes from Diogma glabrata, assembly GCA_963693315.1. Classification (NCBI taxonomy): domain Eukaryota; kingdom Metazoa; phylum Arthropoda; class Insecta; order Diptera; family Cylindrotomidae; genus Diogma; species Diogma glabrata. The sequence goes on from OY856188.1 coordinate 120,151,769, forward strand.
AATCGCTTTTCACGCTCTTGATTTTCATTGTTTTTAATAAAATTGTATTGGTTTTATTTAAAAATTTTAGAGCCTCGCAATTTAGAAATTGTTTCAAAGCACACAAATCGCAATGACGCCCCTCTTTAGGATGTGAAACATTTTCAAAGGAGCATTCGTTCAGTTTTTTTTTTTTGGAAAAGGAAATCCGAAAACATAAAGATTCGTTCCCCATTTTTTTATTGACCGAAATTAATTTAAACATTCTGTTTTTAATCTGTGCATTACTCACCACAAAGGTTATATAAAATGTAATGACCACTGACCGAATTATGAAAACTGTAATGAGCGGTTGTTTAAGGTCAGGATTACCACAAGCAATTCTGAATCCCAGAGAATACGTGTGCCTTGAGTCGATTCCGACCAGTCTTAATTTGTGGGTTCGATAAATTTTATCCTTAGCAAATTCTGAAATGCACGCGATAAGTTTCAAAAGAAATCAAAATCAAAGGTGCAGAGAAAATTAACTCTGACGACCCCAAAAAAACTATTGAAGGACAAAGACCATCACCACCACTACATCCAAAATGATTATTTTCAAATTTAAAATTTTCACTTTCCCTATGATTTGTCCTAATCCCACTCTTCATACTGAGGTTAATCTAAGCCCTCATATCAATAATTAAATTAAACCGGAGTCTGTTGAATGATGTCATCTAAATACAGAAAGAAGAATCTTCGTTACCTCAAAACACATAGTTTGAACGGTTGTTGAATAGTGTTACAAATAAAATCTTTGGTACAACTCAATTCAATTTTTCTAATATTTTTACTTTTAACTAACTTTACTACAAATTGCACTATTAAATTACAACTAAGTTTATATTGAGCGCTTGACATTCACGAACTGTCTGACATCATACACTTTTACAATTATATATATATATAAACTTTTTTTAACGAAAGCAAAAAAAAATGAAAGGCAAGAACTAACGCAGATACTAAAAGTAATTCAAAAATAAAGTGATTTATTAAATTGAGCTGGGTCTAGTTCATATTTTATCTTAATATTATTCAATCCTAATAGATACACACCTTCCCCAATAGACAGTAAGACTTCTGTTAAATAGCTAACCTGCGAAAGTGAAGATGTAATTTTTGAGTTAAATATACTCTGGAGCAGCTAACCAGTTGTTACTATTCAACTGTACCATCAAGTTAAGACTTAATAAAATGATGTATATGGGTAATTCTTTTATAAACCGAACACCTTTCTGACCGACCCATTTTTGATTTGGTTGAAATTTTTTTAGGGGTTTTTTATCGAAAAAAAAGATATACGTGTTCGAGGATTTTTTTTTTTTTTTTTGGAATTAGAGCTGTTCTAAATTTCGAGAATTTCGTGATTTTCGGCTTGAAGACTTATTTTCAAAAATTCATAACTTCGGTTTCATAGAAGATAGAAGGTTTTTTTTTTCTTTATTTGAAAGATAAAAGATGAAATTTTTTAAAAATAAATATTTTCAACTAAAGTTATTAACAAATTCCTATTGTTATAAACAAATAAAATGTTAAAACTAAATTTTAACCATTGCCCCACCCATGAAATTAGTTTTTGATATAATCATCGTATTTATCGTTCAATTTCCTATAAAAAAAGTATTATGTTTTAATGGAGAAATGATATTTACTGTTAGAAATAAATTAATTTATCGAGCGCGGGACGACAAAAAATTCCATATATGGGTCATTCTTTTACATACCGAACAGATTAGGACAAAATGTGACTAGGGCATTTTTGATTCAGCTGAAATTTTTTTTAGGGGTTCTATATAAACATAACAATATACTTGTTTGAGAATTTTTTCTTATTTTTGTTTTTTAGGGGAAATAGAGCGGTTCTAAATTCCTAGAATTTTGTGATTTTTGGCTTGAAGACTTGTTTTCAAAGACTTATAACTTCAGTTCTGGTAGAGATAGACACTTTTTGTTTGTTTTATTTTAAAGAATAGAGATGCAATTTAAAAAAAAAATTGTTAATCATACAAATTATTGACAAATTCCTATTGTTATAAACAAATAAAATTTTAAAATCAGTTTTTAGTAATTATCTAAAAAAAATAAAGAGTGTTTAATGTAATCATCGTGTTCTACGTTCAATTTTCAATAAGAAACGTATATTTAATTAGTAGAAAAATGAGTTTTACTGTTAGAAATTTTTTTTTTTTTTTTTTTTTATTCAATGTTAGGCATGTTTAGTGTTAACCAATATAGATCAACGTCTCTGAATATCCGAAGATACCATGCTAACTAGGGAACTAGGGTTCGAAAGTATTATTCAATTTTCTTTCAGGAATTTATTAACGTTGATCTTAAAGTTTTGAGGATTAAAATTATCAGGAAAGACCCACGCCGGTAAGGCATTCCAGAGATGAGAAACTCTGTTAAAAAAATCGCTTTGAAAAGCGACAGTTCTACACCTTGTCACTTGAACCGTAAAAGGATGGGCTGCTATTGATGCTCTGGTGAAACGCGCGAAGTTTGCTGGTTCAGGCAAAATCGATTTGATCTCCGTAGACGCCCGTTCGTCCATAATATACTTGTAAAATACCGTCAAATCAGCGACGTCTCTTCTATGTTGCAAGGAATCAAGCTCGTTAGTAAGAGTCGAGTTGCCGATCAATTTAACAGCTCTCCGTTGTATAGAATCAAGACATTTTAAGCTACTTATGTAGGCTCCACCCCATATGTGAGAGCAATACTCCATGCAGGGACGAATAAATGATTTATATATTAAAAGAAGCTGCTCGCTATTAAAAACCTTACGACAACGACCCAAGAATCCTAATTTTTGAACAGCGTTCTTAGCTAGGTTAAAAATATGAGAATTCCATTTCATATTATTTTCAATTTCAACTCCTAGAAGTTTAATAGATTCTTTCTTTTGAAGATCATTTGAATCAAACTTTAATAAAAACGGATTAGGTGTTGATAACCTAGAAAAATGACAAACTTGAGTTTTACTTGTGTTGAATTCAACACTGTTAGCAACTCCCCAATCTAAGATGGTTTTTAAATCAATATTTAATGACTCTATCAAGTTTGATCTAGCGACATTAAGATTTGATGGTGCATACAAATTTGGCATTTCATGTGACGCATGAAGTGTGCTATCATCAGCAAAACTATGGATGGGATTAACTGTTGCATCTAGCAAGTCATTAATATAGAGAAGAAAAAGAGTAGGTGATAAAGCGGAACCTTGAGGAACACCAGCATTAGTTGAAAAGATATTCGATGAAACACCATCAACATTGACCCGAAATTTGCGCTCGGAAATAAAGCTTTGTAACCAAGAAATAAGTTGTTCATCTAAGCCGTAGCATCTCAATTTGCAAATAAGATTATTGTGCCATACTTTATCAAATGCTTTGGTAATATCAAGAGCAACGCCAAAAGTCTCACCATGGTTTTCAAGCGACTTGTTCCAGATATGCGTGACATAAGAAAGTAAATCTCCCGTCGCTCTTCCTTTACGGAATCCGTATTGTCTTTCTTTAAGTAATTTTGACGACTCTAAGAAGCTCATAATATTAAAATTAACATGAATTAATGAACTAATTTATCGAGCGCGAGACGATAACAAATTTTATAAATTTTTGCCGTCCGGCGCTGGAAAAATTAGCTTATTTGTAACAGTAAAACTCATTTTTTCATTAATTAAATATACGTTTCTCATTGAAAATTGAACGTAGAACACGATGATTGCATTAAACACTCTTTATTTTTTTTAGATAATTACTAAAAACTGATTTTAAAATTTTATTTGTTTATAACAATAGGAATTTGTTAATAATTTTTATGATTAACAATTTTTTTTTAAATTGCATCTCTATTCTTTAAAATAAAACAAACAAAAAGTGTCTATCTTTACCAGAACCGAAGTTATAAGTCTTTGAAAACAAGTCTTCAAGCCAAAAATCACAAAATTCTCGGAATTTAGAACCGCTCTATTTCCCCTAAAAAACAAAACTAAGAAAAAATTCTCAAACAAGTATATCGTTATGTTTATATAGAACCCCTAAAAAAATTTTCAGCTGAATCAAAAATGCCTTAGTCACATTTTGTCCTAATCTGTTCGGTATGTAAAAGAATGACCCATATATGGAATTTTTTGTCGTCCCGCGCTCGATAAATTAATTTATTTCTAACAGTAAATATCATTTCTCCATTAAAAAAAATGCTTTTTTTATAGGAAATTGAACGATAAATACGATGATTATATCAAAAACTAATTTCATGGGTGGGGCAATGGTTAAAATTTAGTTTTAACATTTTATTTGTTTATAACAATAGGAATTTGTTAATAACTTTAGTTGAAAATATTTATTTTTAAAAAATTTCATCTTTTATCTTTCAAATAAAGAAAAGAAAAACCTTCTATCTTCTATAAAACCGAAGTTATGAATTTTTGAAAATAAGTCTTCAAGCCGAAAATCACGAAATTCTCGAAATTTAGAACAGCTCTAATTTCCAAAAAAAAAAAAAAAAAAATTCTCGAACACGTATATTTTTTTTTTCGATAAAAAACCCCTAAAAAAAATTTCAGCCAAATCAAAAATGGGTCGGTCAGATTTTGTCCAAATCTGTTCGGTTTATAAAAGAATTACCCATATGTGCTATAATTATCATCACTTTTATTAATATCAACTTGGACATAAAACTGCGGACTAAAAATAAGCTAAAACAGAGCTTATCATCTTCACTAAAGAGTAGTAAATCTTCAATCAATACAGTAAAAATAATTGTACAGTCAGACCTCGTATAACGTTACCCCGTTTAACGTTGATTCACTTTAACGTCATTCCCAATTTATACATTATTTTCTTTGAAAATTTTTAAAATTATAAAATCAAAAAATTTTTTTTTTCAAATTTCTGAGAAACAACAAATATATCGTGTAAAATTATTTTTTCATTCCATTTTAACCACATATTTTTGTTAACTAAGATATTCCCCGAATTCAAATTATTTCACAACACAAAATAAAGTGAATGGATTTGTTTTAGTTTTACCATTTGTAATTCAAGTGGAGCTTGATAATTTGCTCGTGTACTATTTAAAAAAAATAATATTATATAATGTCAAGCCAAACAAATAAAGATCCCGGAACAACTAAAAGTAAAAGGAAGCGTATGTCACTCCAACAAAAATTGGAAATAATTCAGAGGGTAGAGTCTGGGGAGAAAAAATCAGCAGTAGCACAAAAAATGAAATTTTCAAATTCCACAAACGGAACAATTATGAATACCGCCGAAAAATCAGCTGCACAATCAACTATAACTTTATCTGCTACGAAAATATCCCGTATCGGCTATACTACCATGATTAAAATGGAACGTCTGCTTAACATGTGAATTGAAGACCAAAATGCACGACATATCCCACTTACTCAATTAATAATTATGGCAAAGGCCAGAAATATTTATGACAAAATAAACAAAATAAAAAATGAATGTGAAACAGAAGGATCATTTACTGCCAGTCGTGGGTGGTTTGATCGATTTAAACTGCATTCTAACCTTCACAGACGTCTAATTACTGGTGAAAGTGCATCTGCTGATACACAAGCAGCTAATGAGTTTCCACAAAAATTAAAGGAAATAATCAAAGCCGAGAATTTTCCACCACAACTTGTATTTAATGTAGATGAAACCGCTTTATTTTGGAAGCGAATGCCAAGTCGAACCTTTGTTAACAAAGAGGAAAAACAGGCTTCAGGATTTAAGGCTGCGAAAGATAGACTAATGTTGTTATTTGGTGGAAACGCATCGGAAGATTCTAAATTAAAACCAATGCTCGCCTATCATTCTGAAATCCCAAAAGCAATGAAAGGAGCAGATAAAAATAAATTACCTGTTTTCTGGAGAAGTAACAAAAAAGCGTGGGTAACTAAGACGATTTTTGAGGACTGGTTTTCGTAACTCATTTTGTCCTGAAGTGAAACGTTGTTATTGTAAGGAAAATAAGTGGGAATAGCGAGCATTGTTACTAATTGATAATGCACCTGGATATCCAACTGATTTGGATTTAAATGCATCTACCAGTGAAAATTATTTTTTTGCCTCCAAATACCACATCGTTGTTACAGCCTATGGACCAGGGTGTTATAGCGAATTTTAAGGCGTATTATCTACGTAGAACGTTCAGGCAATTAGTGGAGGATACTGATTCGCAAGATAAAACAGAGATTGGTGGAAGACGTACAATATTGGAAAAGCTATGAATGGTAGTTGGCGCAAAGGCAGAGGTATGAATGGTAGTTGGCGCAAAGTATGGCCAGATATAGTGCAACAGAATGTAGTTATTATAAATTCAATTATACCTGATATTGTAAATTTGGCAAATGAAGTTGGCTTAGGAATTCCAATCGATTCTGAGGATATCAACGAAATTTTAAACTGTCATGAAGAAATAAGTGTCGCGGACCTAATAGAAAACATAGTGGAGATGGATCCAGATTTTGAAAGAAGCACTATGACTAAACGTAAAATTAATGAAGCTATGTCTCCCTATCACGAGTTCATTAGGCAACAGATCATAAATGCGAAACAAACAACCCTGGATATTTTTTTAAAAAATCAACTTCAAGAGTAACTTATTGTAAATTTGTTATGTTATGTTTTTTTATGTTATGTTTATATTTTTGTTAAGTTATGTTTTTTGTAATTCAATTTGTGCTCATTATTGGATTTCTATTCAGTTTCATTAAATTTTTAAAATGTTAATTTGAATTGCTTTGATTTTTTGAAAAGATTTTTAACCTCTTAAAAAAGTGCAAATAACTTTTGGTAAGGAAAAAATTAAAAACTGTTTCCAGAACATAGGGATTTTCGGGCGAAAATGAGGTTTCTATTTTGGTTTGGTGCAGGATGTATGCACATCCAGAACGCTCGAAAAGAAACGTGAGGCTATTACCACGTGACCAATTTGATTTCGAGTGTTTCCATTCGGTGAGACAAAAGTTTGCTTATGAATCGATCGATGCGGAAAGAAAGTACTTTCACCTAATATGGAGAATAGTAGATTCTTGTATGAGCTTAGAATGAAGGCAATTCTTCACGAGGATGAAGTTTCCCAAAACGAGCGTAGCGAGTGGAGGGAATCATCCGAGTGAAGAATTGCCATCATCCTAAGCAAATACAAGATGCTATTTTATCCACGACTGTTAAATATTTCGTTTAATTTCCAGTTTTCCTGCAAAAATTTGTATCGCCATGTTGAAATAAATGCATCAAAGATAGCGAAAAACAAAACAAGTTTGTTGTTTCTTTTAATTTGTTAGGGGAATATTTAATAAACTATAGAGCTGTTAAAGAATTTTAATCAAATTCACTAGTTGTGGAATGAAAACAACTACAATGGAAGACATACGCATGGAAAGCATATATTCTTTAGTAGTCGTGGATAAAAGTTTTTACTCTGCTTGTCTCCAATAGACCAACCTAATTCTGTCAGCAAGGCATGGACGTCGAATTTCGCTACCCGTTGAAAAATATATGCATTCTAAAAAAATGAGCTTACTAATTCAGCTTCTTAAAAAATAAAAATTCAATAACCAAATTTACATTCCATATCTGCTGCTTCTTGTAACGTTAAATAATCATTAGTAAAAGCTTTCATGCATGCTTCAAATTGGAATTATCTTTGATTATCTGTTCGCTGAATAGCTGCCAAGGCATTAAACAATATTTCATGATAAAGTAGAGCGAAAGATTGACGGTGCTACCAGTGAATGAACAGATCGTTGAACGAATAGATCCGCCAGGCTTACTCTGATATAACCCTGGCTAGTGATATCTCATTGCTTTGTCATTGGTATGTGATATCTCACTTTAGCTCATTTGTCAATAACAGTGACTGGAGTACGCAGGGTTTTTATAGCCGTAAACCAAAAATAAAATTACAAATTAACAAAATTGATGCGAACTTAATATTACTTGTTTTTTAACAGGATGCCTTGTTTCGTTGATTACTCCCGTCAAATATGACAATCCTGTAATCTCGGGATTTTCTTTTGTTAATCTCAGGCTTTCAGAATCGTGAAAATGTGTCGATATCCTGGGATTCTGGATTGTAATCCCCAACACACATATAGTTTGTAATTTGAAAAACAAAAATTTTCACCTATCTCATTGTTTTGCAAGAGATTCATACCCCGTTTAACGTTGATTTGAATAACGTTAAGGAATTTTGGAACGCATCCTTGACGTTAAACGGGGTATTACTGTACTGTCTTTTAATTATTTACAAAATACTAAATTTCCCTACAAATAATCAAATTTAACAAGATGAAAATTCTAACATATTTTGATTCATTAAATATTTATTGATGAAAATTTAAAAAAACCTTATTAATATTTTTACATTTCCATTTGAATTTTTTTCTTACTTTACATTGCAATGATAAAAATTAATCACCAATTTTAATTTCAATTCCACACTAATGTTTTAGGGTAGATTTTACAATTTTTTCGCTGTCGATAGAATTTTTTTTTTATTGTTTGTTTGTTCATCTTAGATCCATTTAATACTGAAACATGAAATCCTTCTTTAATTATTTAACCTTCGGCTATAATAAGCGATGGAAATCAGAATATTATGATTTTATTTTTTGTTGTATTGCATGCTTGCAAGTTTTAAAAATTTCATTAATATTTGACGTAATTTGATGTGATAGGTGGCATTTTTATTAATGGAATAATTTTGGGATGGGTGATTATAAAACAACATAATATTATAACAAAGAATTAAAGACCGTTTTATATACATATTTGCTATCTGGTACTCATTTGATTAAATTTGGTTTTACCAGTATTAATTATACTGGGCAAACCACTAACGGCATTTCTTTTGTCTTCCAATAAGTTTATACTAAACTATTCTCAGTTGTTTTTGACTTCGAAAAGAAACCAATCAAACATCAGGATTTTATTAATCTTAAAATTTTAATAATCAGATAAAACTAATCCTCCATTAATATTCGAAGTAGGTTCAATTTTTTTTTCTTTTGATAAAAGCACAATTAATCGCAACATGCACTCTTATTCTTAAAAAAAAATTAGATTTTTTTTATTGTAAGACAAATCGCTCAAAAAAGACATTAAAAAAATCCCTTATACATATTTTTTCGTAAACTTTTTTTTATATATTTTCTTAATCCATTGGGATTTTTCGCCTCGTAGCTAATGTGAAAAATTAAAATATTTCCTTTCTATTTTTGTTGTTGTTCTTGGGTTCTACGAATCATTACTGGAAATGGACTGTGTTTAAACTTCTTATTTAATTTTTTATTTTTGTTATTCCTTTTATATTATTATATTGTTATTACTTTTTTTATTATTTTTTTTTTGTTTTGTCTTAGCAGGAAAGAATTATTTTTTATATTTTAGGATTAATAGAGGAACACAAAAATTTATATCTTGGATCAAAATGGCGCGTTCGATTTAACTGAAATAATTGAAGTTTGTGAAACAACTCAAAAATGTTTATCGATTGTCGAATGTTGATCGCAGTAAATCATATTGTATTATACTCAAACTGTATTAACTCTATTATTGTTCATGATAAATTTGTCAAAATATTTCATATTCTCATATTAATTCTCGCGAAACTAATTTTTTACGTAGAATAACCTAAAATATCACAACCCAATCCATAATATTGTACATATATATATTTACAGGGTTATGGTTATTATATACAAAACGAATTTGTAAAAGGATAATTTTCCGCGCGATCAACAACGACAAATGTCGTCAATTTCTTTTTTGCTTTATGCTTACATATTTTGTTATTCAAAGTTGTCACGTCCAATGATGAAAAAATGAGAATATATGAAAATATGGTGGATCAAAATAAGAAAAAAGAAAGAAAATGTCCCATCAACAATCACACAATACAGAAATCCTAAAAATATATATTTTAGGTTTCTACACTCGTATATGATTTTTTGTTCATTTGTATTATTTATTTTAACAAAGACGAAAGACATCAATTTATAAAAAAGAAAAGAAAATATTTTTGGTTTGATGAAAAACGGAAAACTCATATTTATTTGTGTTTTCTTTTTCTTTTTCTATGATGATGGTTATTATTGTTAGCTATGTAAAATTCCACGGGGAAAAATTTTTATTCATGAAAATTTTCTTTTTTCTGTTTATATAAAAATGATTTGAATTTGCTTTTCATGAAAATGACAAATTTGAATAAAATCTTATTTAGTTTTTTGTGTTTTGATTTATTTAAAAAAAAAAACTATGAAATATGTTTGAATATGAATGGATAGGATTAATCAGTTTAAAATTTGGTGTTAAATTATATTTTGGGTTTATGTTGAAAATAATAGAAATGATTGAATATTTTGTGGTGTTTGTTTGATATTTATATGTTTAATTTATTTTTTTTTATTTACAGTCATTACTTCCATCAACACCACAAAATTTTACAGTGGATAAAATCTTACCGTCTGGTGAATGTAATTTTATTGCATATTGTGGTAAGACCGGTGTATCGATATTAGAGCTTCCAAGACGATTTGGTGCAAGTGGGCAATATCAAAATGGAAAGGAGGAAATTATGTGCAGGTAAATGCCTTTTATTTCCGGATCTTTTTCCGCTTAATTATTATTTTAAAAAATAGGTGGTTTGTTTTATTTGCTTTGTGTTTTTGTTATGGGCAACCCAAAGTTGGTTTTGGTTGACAAAAAAAACAGAAATAGCCTTTATTACAATTTATTATTTGCAGCAGGTTTCTCAATTGGTTCACGATACTCCTCATCCCTAGCAAGAAGAATCTGATTTAGGTCAAAATGAGGTTTCAACTTCGAAATACTAGTTTTATTAGGTGAAAATACTGCACTACTTTGTAAGTCAATAATACTACCAGCTTCCGTCTGGTTGCTGTATCATAATTTAATCAGTTCATATACTTGTGTATACATTTAATTTCTTACAATCACAACTAACATATATATAACGAATTTGGTATAAAAACTACAACACTGAACTTGAACTTACTAACCTTCATTTTTTTAAATTGATTTTGTGTTGTCATACTTAGCGGTAAATCTTGTAATGAACACTGGACTTGCTAGTGATGTTACTAACCGGAACCAATCGGAGGACTGCGGGCCAAGCGAGGTTTTGTTACAACGACCTTCAGCCATGTGTGTCCGAGAAGCAATTTCCTCCAGTTCAGTACAAATAATCAAATATGCAAGCAAATGAGTTTTAAGAAAAAAATTATAATATTCACTAAAATGACACTTGGTTTGGGAGTTTTAACAAAAAAACGTCGGACAAGTGCGAATATAACTCGCTTGTCGAGGATTCCGTGTATATATTATTCTACGAGAATAGTTCTTCTCAAAAACACAATTTTAGAAATAAGCCAAAGACGGTGCTTTCGAAAATTACAAAATAAATTGTTTTGAACTACAAAAAAAAATCACCTTTCATATGACACCTTTTCCATCGTTTTTAACATGAAATATGTTAAACTGATGGGTCTTTGAGACTTCAGCTGGGGACATCTTTCCTTCCTTTTTTTGGAATAAATATTACTTTTGCCGTTCTGCGTTATTCTGGAATATTTCCAAATGCCAGACTGTTACTAAAAATGCCCCTGAAGTGTGGTATTATCCAATTCTGCCCCCTCTGCAGGAGAACTGGGACTATTCCGTCCACTCCTGGTGATTTATATGACTGCAAAGTGCCTATGGTTTTTTAATATGTTCCTCTGTAAACAAAGGGGCAGCCACCCACCCTCCAGTCCTCTGGGCTTGGACTTTTACTTTTGTTCTTACTCGCGTTTTCTGCACACACTCTTATGCCTCCCGTAAAGTGTGTTTCTAAAAGAAGAGCAGCTCTCTGCTGCTCATCATCCGTATCCGTTCCATCCGACCTTCACAACGAAGTTTTTATATCGACACCGTCTTTCACTAAAGCTTTGGCTGAAAGCTTTGAAAGACAAATATAATCAATGTTTTTCCTAATACTAAATAAAAATACTATATATAATATAAATACTATAAATACTATAAATACTATATATAATATAAATACAATCTTGTTTATTTTTTACACAGTCTAATTTAGATACGTCGTTTTGTAAGTTTTTAGTAGATGAATTTGACAATATGAATAATGAAAATAGTTCATATATTTTCTCTAATAACTTTTACAGATATTACAGATATTTTCTTTACTGACTGGAAGTCATCGTTTAAAGTATAAATTTAAAAAATTGTAGGTAAAGTTTCAATTAAAAACAAATAAAAATAAATTTTTTAATAAAATTTATTTATTTATTTAATAAATTTTTTTTATTTTTTTTTTTTTGGCGGAAAGAACTCAGAGAATATATTTTATATCTGACAGTTAATTATCGGAGGAAAACGTTATACGATATATCTGATACAAATTTTATTTTATCGCTCCGATTTCTCCGATATAGAAAAAAAAAACACACTCATTATTAGTTTAATTAATTAATTACACACAATTGATATAATGATTAGTTTCGATTCGATTCGATCAAAATATTCAAAATATTCAATCCCTTCAAAATACTGCGATATTGACAGAAATAAACACAGCAACCGAAACAACAACAGAAACAATAAATCAAATTCAATCTCAAATATTCAATCAAATATTCAATCCTTTAAATAACCACCACATATAGGCGACCACCGAAACTTATTTACTTTTAGTCCTAGAGACTGAAAACATTTTCAGTCACTACTTAGAAAAAGTTTCCGTTTCACGTAGGTTTTACTATATATTAAACTGACATTTTCGACTTTCGTAGCTTGAAGTAGAAAAAATGTTTCTTTGCAATTCCGAATCATAATTCAACGTATTTCGATATTGTCAACAATGTCAAAAAGTGAGATTTTTCCGCACTGTTTTATTTTTCATGGAAAATTTTCTCAATGTTTACTTATATTTTAATATGAATGTAGATTGTAAAAAATTTCGTTGCAGAATAATTTTGTTTGATTGTGATTCGGAATTGCAAAAAATGTTGTGTGCAACTCGTTGCACAAATTGATTTTTTCGCACTTGTCACTTGAAAAAGTTTCAATCTTTGATTTTGTGTTAATTTTTGCAATATTTTGAAATTTTAATTTTGAAAAAAGTTTCAATTTTTGATTTTGTAATAATTTTTGGAATATCTTTAGAATTTTGAAAAAAGTTTAAATTTTTTATTTTATTATAATTTTAAGAATATTTTTGGAATATTAAAAGAAATTTGTATTTTTGATTTTGTAATATTTTCTCGAAACGCTAAATGGAGAGGTTTTTGAGTAGTTTGCTGAGTGTATCATCTTTTCAATAAATTATATTAATTTATGATCTGTTAATAGTTTTCGGCAACGTTTTGATGTTTCGTGTTAGTTTTGTAATAAATATCTAAACAGAGATAGAAAAATACTTATACTTTTGTTAAAGTTTTATGTTTGATATACATCGCTGCCCAAAACTAAAAACAATTTCCTAATAAAATTTTTTTGCCGAAAACTATTTAAAAAATTCTTAACCCAGACCGAAGTCTTAATATCTCAGAGCTTGAGATTTCAACCCCTCCATATATTGACATTCAGTTTTTCAGCAGAAATTATTGTATCAAATACCAAAAATAATAAGTTTTGTGAAATAAAAATATATATTTTAATTTTAAAGTTGTTTTGCGAAAGAGATTAAAAACACTGTCTTTCTTTTCACCGAGCTAAGCTCGGTCTCCTGGTACTTATATGTAAAATAAGGAAAATCAACTCGAATCGGTAAAGTTCCGGAGAGGGGGTGGGGGTAGCTAAATATGCGTTTTGAGGGTTTGAGGTTGGTTGTATACGATTTGTGGCTGTAATATGCATCCTATCAAAAAACACTAATTGAAAGTTGTAGATAATTAAAAAATCTAAAACTTTTGTGTTGATTATTTTCAACATAACCTTAAAATTATTGGAAAAACCGGTTTTTTCATTTCTTTTTATGCAACGCAAAAATAATTGTTTTTTATGAAACTTGGTGACAACGTTCGCTTGTGTTTTAAATAAGTCGTAATATGTTTCAAGCAAAAAATTTATTTGTCGATTTTATACGATTTTAAATTAAAAAAAATTATAATTTTCAATCGAAAAATTTGGCTAGCAAATTTTCAATTTTTGAAATTGTTCACTATAATATGAAATTTTATTTATGTTTAGTTATGTACAAAAACTAAATTTTTATTCTACAACAAAGTTTTTCATGCTACAACAAATATTGATTAAGAAAATCAATTAATTTTATATTCCAGCATCCTACTAACAAAAATGCACAATAGTCAAAATAATCAATCAATAATCTACAAATTCAATAGCACCTAAACTGTTTTTTTCTGCGCAATCATAATCTGACAAATACTAAACACGTCGTTCACTATTTTACAAGCAATCATTTTCACGAACGAATCAGTTTCTAAATCGGTCTTTGGCTTTGTGTCGGTCTTTTATTTTAGATCGGTCGTTTATTCTTAACAAAAAGCAACCATTAGTAATTATTGTTCAAGAACGAATCAGTTTTGTTTTTAAATCGGTCGTTCGTTCTAAACAAAGAGCCATCAGTAATCATTTTTTCACTGTCGTTGATTTGAATCGGTCGTTCATTTTACATCGTTTTTTTGTTCGATTCATTTTTAGTATTAAATTTTTGGATCGGTCGTTCATTTTAAATCGGTTATTTTTTTAACGGTTCGTTTGTTGTTAGCAAAATTTGCTCTGAGTTTCTCCATAAATAAAGTTAATCGTACATGTTGATTTGATTTCAATATTTATTATATTTTGGATTATAAATCATTTCTTAATATTAATTTGAAGAACTTTTGCCTTGAAGAATTTGAATAATATAAATAAATTGATTCACGACAAGACAAGAATTTACAATGTAATTACAATTAAACTGTGATTGTAATTTAGTTGCAATCCTAAACACTACAATCCGCAACTTCATTCTGTTTTCTTTTAAAATTTAACTCACTGAACCGAAAAACCAACTAATTTGCAATTTCAATCAGAGAAAAGCCAGAAAAGGTGAAAAATGAACTTTTATAAATTTTATTAATTCTGAGGGAAAAAAACATTTCAAGTTTTTTTGTTGTTCTAGTTTGTTAGAGGATTTCAACTTATTCTTTTGGTTTTTGTTACAAAAATATAAATAAATAAAATATTTTTTTTATTTTTCTCCTTATTTTAAGCAACGCTTAAAATTCTGTGTCTTTTTATTTTTAGAATATTTTTGTGTTTTAAGTGAACAGTGAATACAATAGCAAAAGTTCTTCAGCAAATTAAAAGTCAAAGTAAAGAATAAAATGATAAAAAAAAGTTCGAAAAAAGCTAAAAGAAGATCACATTAGTTATAGCAAACTTTTTAAGCCAAGTTATTTTAATTTTATATATAGCATAAATAAAACATGGAAAAGGAATTTATTTTACAATTTTTTTCTTTCATAAGTTGTAGGAAGAGAAAAAATCTGAAATAATAAAAGACACCGTTTGTTCCTAATTGCTGGAGCAATAATATATGTGAAAGGTGTCTCCTTAATTTCTTTATTATAATTTTCATTTTTTTTTTGTTATTTAAATTATACATTTTTTTATTCCATAAAAACATAAACATAAAAACAAAAATTTTATAATTTATTTGAAAAAGAGGAACGAACATAAAGTATTTGCAAATGTAAGAAGAATTAATTTATAATAAAATAATACGGGAAAGGTATTATAATAAATTTGATTGTAAAATATTGTAACTATGTAAATTAGTTAAATTAGATACTCGACTTGATTTTCATTAATTTGTGATGTTAAAGAAATCATTCCAACCATAATAAATTTAATGATTAAATACCATACTTCACTGTTTATGTTTCTATGGACGCGTTTGTAAATTATTTACAAAGCTTTATGTAACCGTGTTGTAGATGTAGTTTTTTTTAAAAAGGTTGATTAACACTCCAAAACCAACATACGTATAACATGATGTTTGATTATTGTTTGTATATAGTTACGCGTGATATAGTATGAATTTTTGATATCGTAATCACAGCACACCATAATTATCGTGTAAAACTAATCACATTTCAGTAATTCGGAGACAGAGTCAATTGTTGACTCTGTCGTAATTGACAGAGTCAATTGTTGTTACAACAAATGCAAATATCAAATATAGTTTTTTTTTAAATAATTTCGAACAAGTTATTTTTATATTGTAAAGTTCTTAAAGGATTATCGGTTTTGACAACTTCGATTTTGAGACTACAGCAAACCTGGTGACTAGATTTGTAGCTTATTAACGCCATCTGCATTTTTTCTACTGAAAGCTTCATTGTAATTTTTGTTATTTAAAAATTTACTAAATAACTATCCGAAGAATCTTTCAAAGACCTAATTTCTTTCAAAGATTCTTAAGAAATATCTTACTGAAATTCAGTTTTCAAACCTTAGCTAGTAACTTTTCATATAATCCCAAATGAAACTCAAATTTTATTCGAATTTCAAAAAATTTACGAAAATATCCTCTTATTATTTATGTCAATCATTTGAATTTTTTATTATCATATCATATCCATCAAAACAGCCATTTACGGATTTATTTGAATAAAATTTTTTTTATTCGCCTACATATTAAGGTGATACTTTATTTCTGTGATTTGCGGCTTTAAAGTATCACTTTTCAACTATTTATTTTGTTGTCATAGCTACGTCCAAAAAAGTAAAAAGCATTTGAATTTGTTTAAATTCTACGAAAAATAAATTTTTTTATCAAAGCAACCCTCAAATTCAAAATTTCATTATCCAATTAAAATAGTTGTTATCATTTGTTGTCATAGCTACACAATAATTTGGAAAAAATAATAAATATTTTGTCAAAGGTTACTTGTTCCACATATTTTTATTTTAAAATTTATGAAAATTTATAATTTTAATTTAGAATAAACAACTTTTCTTAAAAAATTTTGCTTGCGGCGAATAAAAAATAGTATATGATGCACGGACGTAAGCTATTTTGGACTTAATGTGGGTGCAAACTCCACATCCGTCCAAAATCTTTAGCTTTACGTCCTAGCATCATAATGTACTATTTTTAACCCTTTCCATTTAATTCATGCTAAAATAAATGACATTGTTTTCGTTTGTAATTATTTTGAAAACAATTTTTTTTTATTTCTTATACGGCCGTTTTCATATGTTGTAGCGGCAAAACCAGTGAATGGATTTGCATCAAAACTATTTTTTTTATTTAAAAAAATAAATATAAACGAATTTAAGATTTCGTTTGAATCAGGTCTCCCTACATTCCTTTTTTTAGGATATAAAAAATTAAATTTTAATAATTATGTTTCGGAAAATTTTTGTGTAAATATATTTTAAGTAATATGTATTTTCAAGTGTATATAGCATATATGTACTAATTTTCATAATTTTAAAGTGTGTTCCAAAATAAATTTGCCGGCTTTGAGGTATTGGACACGTAAGAAGTAGATGGAACACTGTTTTTCCGTTTCCTCATCCTTATAGTTTCTGCAGAGTTCATTGACAGGAAGGCCAAGTCTTTGTTGGTGTGGTCGCCATAGATCATGTGACCAGTGATAATAATAATAATCTTTATTTTGTTTCCATATACAGAATTAATTTAATATAATAATAAAATATTTAATTTGTCTTAAGAGGTAGCAAACTTTAATACAATAATGATAATACAAATATTATTTATTAATATAACATTTTAAAACATAACAATACAACAAAAAATTAATAAAAGTTAATTTAGTATGATTTGTCATAATAATAGTATGTGGAAAAAAAATAAGTAGGTATCACTAGTAGTGCATAAGCACCAGTTTCAGTGATCCCTTCAAAGTAAAAAATTTAAAACTCGAGAGAACCAACTTTTCTTGTGAGGTACAAAGTTGGAAATTCACTTCATAATATAAAACTAAACTATATAATATAAAACTAAACTAAAACTAAATTAGAGAGAAGATGAAGTGTAGAAGCTTAAGAATTGACTGTAGCAAAAGGATTATCATTCAAATTTAATGGATGAGAACTAAGATTAAACTAAAATTTGCAGGAAAAACATAGAATCAGTTCAACGACTAATGAAACAAAAACAAAGAAGCCCTAGAAAATCATCAAAACCAAAGTCCCTAAAGTTATTACCAAAGACAGACCATCTTGACTAATTCAGAAAACTAAGAATTCATCAGAAAATAAGCTTAAATTAACCTATTCTGTAGTGCATTTCTATATCATCCAAGCTTAATAGCCAACATTTTAAGTTCTTTTTAAATTTGTGTAGTGAATTTGAAACTTTTATAAAGCTTGGGAGCTTATTGTACCAGTAAGGACCAAGGAATGCATAGAATTTCTGAAAGTATTCTTTCCTTGTAAAAGGAACAATACAAATGTTTGAAGAACGTGGCATGCATCTTTCGATAATCCTTAGGTTGTTACATCCGCTTCTTAAATAAAAAATTTCTAAAACTTTGTAAACAAAACAATAACGCAAAGGTAGAATATTTAACCGTCTGAATAATGGGAGTGAGTGTTCTCTCCGCGATTTAAACTCAATTACTCTAACAGCATATTTTTGTTAGCCTTTTCAATTAGCCTTTTCAAGTTACTCTAAAAATTTGCACCCCAAGCAATTAAGCCATACTCTAATCGTGACTTAAACAATGAACAATATAGCATTCTTAGTAAAAACTTTGAACAAACTGCTCTCAAGATATAAAGCGATCTGATTGTGTACATAAGTTTATTTTTCGTGTTTTTAATATGTTCTTTGTATTTAAGATTATAGTCTATTTTAATACCAAGATACTTGTATTCAAAGACCCTTTCAATTTCAACACAATTATGATCACAAGAGTTCTGACAATTAACCGAATGGCATATAAATTGATTTGGGGAAAAGTCAACATTATTTTTATTCGATTGCATTATGAAATTAATAAAATTGGACTTGGGACTTAAGACCATGTAGTGGATATTAAGCCACTTACGTAAAGCGATTAAGTCACCTGACATCTTTTCTTTTATGTCCAACCAGTTATTAGCATTATATACAAGGGCTGTATCATCAGCAAATGTAGTGATTTTGCCTTGCAAAGCTAAATTACATAACGAATTGATATAAATTAAGAAAAGAATTGGTCCCAAAACAGAACCCTGTGGAACACCAATACTAACGTCTTTATATGTACTAAAAGTATCTCCAATTTTCACTTTTTGAACTCTTTTGTTCAAATATGAAATTAACCAATCCAAAATTAGGCCTCTGAATCCAGCTTTTTTCAGTTTTTTCACCAGAAGGCCGTGGTCGACTGTGTCAAAAGCTTTTTTAATATCTATAAAGACGCCTGTGACTTTATCCTCCTTATTAAGACTATTATATATGTTAGTCAGAAAATTGAGCAGAGCATCTTCAGTATTCAGTTTTTCTTGATAACCAAACTGCAATTTAGATATAAAACCTGTCTTTTTAAGATAAGATAACATACGCAGTTTAACAATTTTTTCCAATAGTTTTGAGAAAACAGGCAGCAACGAAATAGGTCTGTAATTTGACATGTCAGATTTGTCTCCACTCTTAAATACTGGGAGAACTATAGCTTCTTTTATGTTATCTGGAAATATTTCTTGACTCAAACTCAAGTTAAATATATGTGCCAATGGTGTAACAATGAACAGACTTATTTGTTTTGCCGTATAGTTAGAAATATTATCGAATCTGCAGCTATATGTATTTTTTAACTTATTAATAAAGTACATGACTTCATCAGGACAAGTAAGATCAACAAAAAAACTTTCAGTTTCCATGTTATTGGAAAATAATAATTCATTTTTTTCCTCTTCAGTATGGTTGAAATTTTGTATGTGTGTGGTTTTAAGTTCATGTGGAATTAAAACAAAATACTCATTGAACATATTAGCAACTTTATGAACATCCTTTTCAGGCTGATCAAAAGCGTTTTTAACTATCAAAGGCTCTTTCTTATTTTTTATGTCATCACCTGTTATTCTTTTAACGTTTTTCCACTGTCCTTTTGGGTTCTTTTTGTGTTTGTTAAATAAAACAGTATAGTATTTATTTTTTTCAGTCTTAATTTTCTGTTTTACTTGGTTTTTTAATTTCTCATACCTGACTTTAAGTTGTGCATTATGTGGATGGATCTTGCATTTTTTACCAATGGAATTTTTCAAATTGATTAAAACACACAATCCGTCTGAGATCCACTCTTTCAGCTTGAGACATTTCTTCTTTAGAGCAAAAGAGTGAGTGCACGAGTCAATATGTTTTTGTAGTATATCTACAAAAAAAATTATATGCTTCGTTTACGTTAATTGAATTCATCACAGGTACCCAGTCTTCGAATGCTAAACCTTTGTTAAGCTCATTATAATTAATTTTTTTTGAAAAATCGGTGAATCTTCAATAACATTGCTATCTTTAAAATTATATTCTATGCTCAATGAAGTAGAGAAATGGTCAGTGATATCAAAGTTTATGACTTTAGTTTTTAATGTATGTCTTCTGCTTAATGTCTGTCTAGCGAAAACATGATGAAGACACGTAGGCCTATGAATATTTGTTACTCTTGTGTATTCATTTACCAATGAGATTAATCCATTTGAAGCCATTACAAGCTTGTATTCATCGTTTTCAGTTTTATTAGACAAAATGTCTATATTTACATCGCCTAAGATAATTAAATTTTTATCCCTAACATGTTCAAGATAATTAGACAATTCGGTCACAAATATGTTTTGGTTATACTCGTGCAATCTATAAAAACAAATTATAGTAAAATCCTCATTATTCAGACGGCAAGTAACTTTAATTCCATCAGCGCTAACAAAAGATAAATTTTCTACATTACCATTTAGCAGACTATGCATATACACTGCTACACCCGCATTTTTGTTGAAGGTATTACAATTGGCATAAAGCTTATAATCAAAGATGTTATCATAGTTCTGAATTTCGTCACTTTTGATAAAAATTTCACTTAAAAATATAAGAGATGGCTTTAGTTCGAAACTATCCAGATGGCATAAGAATTCATCTAAGTTACAGCGAATGCTGCGTATGTTTTGATGTATAATCCAATTGGGCATCCCGACTGGAAATTAGTTCAAGGAACCCGGATTATGATCAGATCCGGATCAGATTTTCCGTAATACGGCCATCTGATCAGTTCCTGATTAGCGTACAGTACCGTTTCCCTTGATCCGGCCATCTGATCAGTTCCTGATCAGCATACAGTACCGTTTCCCTTGATCCGGCTATCTGATCAGTTACTGATCAGCGTGCAGTACTTTATCCGTTGATCCAGTCATACGATCAGTTTCTGATCGAAAAAACTCATCTTATCCGATGTCCTGTACTGGATATTAATACAAAATTTAGTTTTTTACCTGATCCATTCTGTATATAATATTGCTCATTAAACAATAAATTCGTTATTAATGGTATAACTTACTGTTTAAATATATAAGCATTTGAAGTGTACTTGAAATTATGAATAAAATTAAGGAAAAATGGTAATATTTTTTTCATTTATTTAATGTCAAATTAATATTTAAGAACAAAATTAATTCTAAACCTTTGAACGGATCTGGTATGGATCTCTTGACCAGACCGGACATGAAACTGTTGAATGGATCCGGCATGGATCTTTAAGATGGATCCGGAATGGATCTTTGAAATGGATCCGGAATGGATCTTTGAAATGGATCCGGCATGGATCATTTAAACGGATCCTGTACGGATCATATATGGCGTGACGATTTTTAATCATGTCCGGATCAGGAGGCCTGATTCATCCCTGATCAGTCTTCAGGCAATCCTGATCTGGATCGGACCCTATACTGATCTAATTTCTAGTCGGGATACTATTACTAATATTTGTACGATTCGAGCTGACACTAAGGAGAAAAAAGACTATTATTATGACCTAATCTACAATTTTCAGAGTAATTTAAGCTCATTTTAATAAAAAAATTTAATATAAAATAAAAAACTTTCACAATTTTTGTAGGTCCTCAAATGTATTAATTTGAATAAGTTTTTCTCCTTCCTGTTTTCTTATCATAATCCTAGAACTTCTCATCCAGCAGTAATCAAATTTCAATTCCTTTTGTTTAGTTTTGGTCTCTCTATATAAGCTTCTACGAAAATTGGTAATGCATTCATTAATATATATTTTCATGTTATGACTACAATTAAAAAGTTTGTTGGCTTTTATTACAGTTTTTGTTTTTCTAACTTTGTCCATCACTAGTTTTTTGAATGATGATTTATTGAATTTAACAATTATTTTTTCCGGCTTGTCAGGTGAAAAGATTTTGTTCTAAAACACTCATCAATGTTATCTGAAGAGCACACACTACCAAAACTTTGATTCAAAATTTTACAAACATTTTCCTCTATATTTTCATCTTTTGTCACTGGAACCCCAACTAACTCAATTGACTTATCTAATGCATTTTGCTCTAATTGTTCAATCCGTTTTTCCAAACTATTGACTGTGGTTTTTAGTTGACTATTTTCAAATAACAAAGTTTTAACCATTTTTTTATTCGCCTATATATTAAAGTGTTACTTTATTACTGTGATTTGCGGCTTTAAAGTATCACTTTTCAGCTATTTATTTTGTCGTCATAGCTACGTCCAAAAAAGTAAAAAGCATTTGTATTTGTTTAAATTCTATGAAAAATAAATTTTTTTATCAAAGCAACCCGCAAATTCAAAATTTCATTATCCAATTAAAATAGTTGTTATCATTTGTTGTCATAGAATTTGGAAAAAATAATAAATATTTTTTCAAAGGTTACTTGTTCCACATATTTTGATTTTAAAATTTATGAAAATTTGTAATTTTAATTTAGAATAAACAACTTTTCTTACAATATTTTGCTTGCGGCGAATAAAAAATAGTATATGATGCACGGACGTAAGCTATTTTGGACTTAATGTGGGTGCAAATCTCGGCTAGCGCCTCGATTTGCAAACTCCACATCCGTCCAAAATCTTTAGCTTTACGTCCTAGCATCATAATGTACTATTACGGTAGGCATTAAATCATCAAATCGATTTTTTAAATAAACATAAAGTTTATCAATTGTAATGTAATGTTGTTTTGATCTTCCAAAGCAAAATCGAAAACATTATTATCATCATTAATACCGCTATTTATATTATCATCTCCAATTTCTTTATTTTGAGAATAATTATTTTTTGTAGGTTTAACAAATGTATTATGTTTTGATGTAACATGTTGATTAGCGGGAATTGGTGACGTCATAATCGTTTGAGCTTTTGACGAAGATGATTGAGTAGCACACTAAGATCCATTGTCATTATTAAGCTTTTGATCAATCAGCTTTAATGGATCACAAGATGAGCACCACCATGGATCTTTATTGTTTTTAAGCGATGCTACTTTTTGTTGATTCAAACCAACACAACTACTGTGATACAGATGGCCACAAGTTTTGCAATCAATATTTGCATGGATTTCATTGCGTTTAATGGGTTGATGATATTTACTGCAAAACGACATTTTTTTATTTTTTTTTCACATAAAGAAACTGTACCGTAATTAAATTAAAAGTTTCACGTTATTTTTAAGATTTTTTGTTTTCTTTATTATTTTTTTGATCACTTTTTAACAAAAATAAAATCAAAAACTTTAATATTTATGCAACACTAATTATTTAAAGAATATTTACAATTAACCAACGTTAGATTATCCTATGATATATTTTATTTATGAATATTTAATTTTTTGCAACTTTATTTAAAATTAGGTTATATTTCGAACTGCACGTCACAACAGTTAAAACATGAATGTCAAAACATGATGACCACTATCAATGAACCAATGTCCAGCGAGCGCACGGATATCAGTATCTTGGAGCGCCGAAAAACTGTCATATAAGTCTGCTTATCTTACATATGCTAATTTTTGACCACCGGTTTTCGGTAATGCAGAAAACCGTCATTAGTTAGTTGTTAGGAAGAGATAAGCGACCACCTGCCTAGAGCTTATTTTTCTGGTTGAGGATTCTTATCAGTCCATTGCCTAGTAAGTGCTCCACTATACAGTTGCTACTGCCACATTGACCCGACACCCATATAATTTGAATATCAAACTCCTTTACTATCTCCTTTAGAAGTAAGCGGCAGCTTAGTTTCACTCTTGTCGTTATTTCTACTGCATGTAGTGATTTCAATGCAACTTGTTTGTCCACATAGATGTTGATCTCTCTATTTAATATTATATTATGCTTCAACTATACCATGGTTTCATTTAACACAACCACTTTGGCTTCATGTACAAAAGACAATAGTGTTAAACTGTTTCGAGAAGACTCCTCCCCCTCTCTACCTTCTAGGTTAAAGGCATTCGTTAAAGTTTCTGCTTCCCTCAGTGTCAAGCTTTCATCTATCCTCTGCAAAATCCTGAGAGATGTGTGGGTTTGCATATTCTCCTTTAGGCCAAGTTTAAAGGTTATGTATGTACTGTATCATCTTCATTATATAAGAGTACTAAAAATCTTTTCAAAGCATGTTTTTTGGTTGTGTCCTTGCTCGTATTAAATTTGGAGTGTCCGGTGCAACTACTGATCCACTGTAACATAGCGCGTAGGGATAAAAAACAGTGAAGTCCACCATATGATCACACCGTACATTATGATCGGTCTGAATACTGAGGTGTAAAGTCTTTCAGCTTTGGAGGAGCAATATCCTCCTTCTTATGGCTTTTTTACATGAGTATAGTGCTACCTTTGCCTTTTTCCTCGCTCTCTGCTATTTGATTTCCAGCTGAGTTTCCTTTGGAGCACGCTTTCTAATTATTTTACTTGTTTGGCAAGTATCAGACCACTCCCCGTCAGGGTTATGTAACCAATATCATGAATCTTGAATTCTCGGTGAAACGAACCAGTTCTGGTTTTGTTGAATTAATTTCTAACCTACACTTTTAGCACATGTTAATATTATTCCAAGTGCAGTTTGCATCGCTCCTTTAACGTTGGCCAGTGAGAAGTTTTCCTTAGGTTTTCTCGATTGATAATGAATAATGAGAATTACATAAGATTACAGTACGGCATTTCCATTTCCATCGAAAAAAGTCGGTTCAAGTGCGAATATAACTCACTCGCCGAGGGTTCCGTGTATATAATAATATGAAAAAACAGTTTTTGCTAATATAGTTATACGTTGGGTTGAATTTTACCCATAACTGTTTATGGTGGTAAGTTTCAATAAGGCCAGTTTCTAAATCATGTATATTGGAAAAGATATATTATCAATTGTTGTAGCTTTAATTGTTGCTGTTCATGAATTTTGCTGACTAAATTTTTGGTAATTACCAAAGAGCTACTGTAAACTAATTTTAAACCTACAAAAAAGTTACAATTTCTTGACATCATTGAGATTTATTGGAATGCGTATACCGATAACAAACGGTTACAACTTGGACCATGAAGATTACTAAATGGCAATGGTCATCCCGAATAATGTTTGTTTAAGCCGAGTTCATCTGTCTACCAATAATTTATTTAAGACTATATCAGAACCTTAATATCATAAAATAGTTTCTAAATTTCGTTAGATTTAATTAGTTACTAAAATATACATTTGCTGCAACAAAATAGATCCTCATCAACCATTATTCTACGTAAATAGTTCTTCACAAAAATACAATTTTAAATCGAAAATGGTGTCTTTGGATATTACAGAAAAAACTGTTTTAGACTAGAAACAAAATAATCTTTCATATGACACCCCACTTCTCAAGGTCAATAATAAATTTTTTTCGAAATGTGTTCTCTCAACCCCCTCTAAAGATTATTTTAAATGATGAGCTAACCACTATAGTTTTCGTTTAATCTTTACAACATTATCTATAACCGTGATTTTTTTCAATTTCTCGTTTCTGTAATGTTCGAAGATAAAGGGGAAGACAGAAACAAATTTTCACATTTTTGAAAATAAGTCGAAAACCATGCTCTCGTAAATTACAAAAAAATTATTTTGAACTACAAACAAAATCACCTTTCATATGACACCCGACTTGTCAAGGTCAAAAATATTTTTTTTTTCAAAATTTCTACTCTCAACCTCCTCCAAAGAACATTTGAAATTAACGACCAATAAAAAATTTTCATTTTTTTTGCCATGCTCCTACAACCGTGAATTTTTTTAAATTTCTCTTTTGTAATGTTCGAAGTTAAGAAGGGGACAAAAAAATAAACACACGTTTTTGAAATAACCTAAAAACTAAGCAGCACTAATTCATTGAAATTTTGTTTTTTAAATATTTCGATTTTTTTTAATTTTTTTAAACCAAACTAGTGGAGTCATATTAGCATTTTATATTGATGTAAGAGCAAAGTTGAATTTTTTTTTTGTTTTATGTTAAGGACATAAAAGTTAGTGGGCATGTAATTATTTAGCAAATTTGGAGGTCCGGAAGTGCCTCAAAAATGGCAAAAACTGGTTTTTTGGTGTTTTTTGAGTAGGTCCTTTCACTATTTTTGAAATATTTCGGGCTCTAATGATCATAAAAGAAAAACAAAAAATGCAAAATGTTTGTGATTAAATTTCAAATCCATCTAGCAGGGTTAGATACTTTAAAAGTGTAACCTAACCTCAAAAAACCGAATCGCGTGACTTTTTTTTTTTTTTACTAAATTTATGATAAGGGGCGGAAAAATCGTCGAATTTTCATGAAAATTTCAGGAAACATGTATTTTAATAGTCTCAATATGGGATTTAATTTTTATGAAAAAATTTTAATTTTTTCGGCTACAATTGGCATTTTTCGTTAAATTTGGCAAATGGTGCCATTTTATGAGAAGTCATCCAAAATAAAAATTTTTTTTTTTAATCTGTACTTTTTTTTATCTACTTTAACCTAAGTATAATTAAAATTATGTTGCCTTAATTTAAATGCCTATTTTTGGGCATGAAAAAAAAAACATTAATTTTTGCATTTTTTTGACATTTTACCATATATACGGTATTATTTATGCTATTATCATGTATTTTGCATAAAAGTGAAATATGCAATTCAAATTAATAAAAAATATTTTTTAAAATTATACATAACCTACAAAACTTTTTTTTCTTGCAATGCCCTAAATTGCTTTTGGTAAATAATTAAAATGTTATTACAATTATTGTAAATATTTGATATGAGATTTTGAAAAAATGTAATATTCAATTTTTTTCAAACATTTTTCAAACGTATAAAATACACAGCATAAATAATTTTACGCCAATTATGTTTTCAATTGAAAATTCTGTATGCGTTATTATGGTTTTCCATATTATTCACTGTTTGTGTGCTTTTGTCACTTTTGAATTAAAATGCAATATTTAAAAATATACTTTTTGCTGTTTATTTTTAAAATTTTTATTTTATTAATAATAATATTAACTTCCTTATAGTAACAATTTGAATTTGATTTTTTATTTTATTGAATATCGATTTCGACTTACGTCATCCTCAGTTTAAATTATTATTACAAGTTTTGCTTAAACTATTACTTATATACTACTTCAACTGCTATTTTTTATTATTATGTCGTATATTTTGTTAGTTTAATTTTAATTATTTACCAAAAGCAATTTAGGGCATTGCAAGAAAAAAAAGTTTTGTAGGTTATGTATAATTTTAAAAAATATTTTTTATTAATTTGAATTGCATATTTCACTTTTATGCAAAATACATGATAATAGCATAAATAATAGCGAATATATGGTAAAATGTCAGAAAAATGCAAAAATTAATGTTTTTTTTTCAAGCCCAAAAATGGGCATTTAAATTAAGGCAACATAATTTTAATTATACTTAGGTTAAAGTAGATAAAAAAAAGTACAGATTAAAAAAAAAAAATTTATTTTGGATGACTTCTCATAAAATGGCACCATTTGCCAAATTTAACGAAAAATGCCAATTGTGGCCGAAAAAATTAAAATTTTTTCATAAAAATTAAATCCCATATTGAGACTATTAAAATACATGTTTCCTGAAATTTTCATGAAAATTCGACGATTTTTCCGCCTCTTATCATAAATTTAGTAAAAAAAAAAAAAAAAGTCCCGCGATCCGGTTTTTTGAGGTTAGGTTACACTTTTAAAGTTTTTAACCCCCATAGATGAATTTGAAATTTAATCACAAACATTTTGCAGTTTTTGTTTTTTTTTTATAATCATTAGAGCCCGAAATATTTCAAAAATAGTGAAGCGACCTACTCAAAAAACACCAAAAAACCAGTTTTTGCCATTTTTGAGGCACTTCCGGACCTCCAAATTTGCTAAATAATTACATGCCCACTAACTTTTATGTCCTTAACATAAAACAAAAAAAAAATTCAACTTTGCTCTTACATCAAATATATCACTTTTTTTTACTAATTTGACTCCACTAAACTGAATTCCTTAAAAAAATCTTTTCTTTTTCTATCTCCTTATCTATGTCCATAAAATATAGATAAAAACAAATATTCAAATCTACAAAGAGGCGTAAATTCGTGTTCTTGAGATATTTAATTTTAAAAGTTTTTAGTCCGATTAAAATTCTAATTGTTCATTATTTTCTCGAACTTCAGTGGTTAAAATTTTTGGATGATAAAAATTGTTCGAAAAAATAATGAACAAATAGAATTTTAGACGGACTAAAAATCTTTAAAATTAAATATCTCAAGAACACGAATTAACGCCTCTTTGTAAATTTGATATATTTTAAAGTAAGGTTAGAACTTTATTTAAAAAAAAAAGTTAAAATTTGATTGATTTTAAAATATTTTGTTAATGGAAGTTGTCCATACTACTTATATGCAAAGTTTCAGGAAAATCAAAAATGGTCAAGTTAAAATCTCGACTTTTTCACCTGCGTAGATCACGTTTTTCATCAATAGCAAACGAACCTTTTGTTAAACAAGGGGCTACGATTTTTCCTCAATTTTTAATTATGAATTTCAGACTAAATCCGATAGGAATTTGATGACGAAATATGATAGACAACGACCAAAAAAAATTTCAATCGTGATCTTCAGATTCAAAACGATTTACTACGATTGAAATTTTCTTGTAAAAAACCATTTAAAACGAAGAATGCTAGAGACGACATCAGATAACGATGCGTTTTCTACCAGGCAGATAAAGTCTATGCGTTTAAAATAATTAAATGCTATAGAAACGGATAGAAAACTCGTCGTTTATAATAGTTTTCTATCGTTTTTTTTTTTTCAATTTTCTAAACAGGACGAGCCAACTGTTCCTATTAGTCCACTAAACTTCTTAGAAAACCGTTTTATTTAGTCTAAGTACTTCTTTTTAATAATTACAACTTTTGCGCAAACCCGACGACATTTAATCTAACACGAATTGCCATTTTCCAACCCAACTGTTCCTATTAGTCCATAAAACTTCTTAGAAAACCTCTCCATTTAATGCTCCTTTTCTGTAATTCGAACTTTTGCAAAAAAATGACATTAAATCTAACACGAGCTGGTATTTTCCAACCCAACTGTTCCTATTAGTCCATTAAACTTTTTAGAAACCTCTCCATTTAGCATTTTTCTAAATGCTCGTAAAAATTATGCAAATCGCCAAAAGGCAAAACCTAACTTTTTTGTACACACAAAATTTTTACGCGAACATACAGTGTAACTACACTTGGGGGTATTCTGTCAAAACCTGTCAAGCTTACGTTTCCATTTTAAATAAAAATGGTTTGTTGATCTTAAAAAGCATTTGCGAGTAATATTTAAGACAAAAAGCGCGCTTATAGGTTATCAAAACCGACAAACCCCTCTTAATAAAGAACATTGAAGAAAATCTATGTGGAGAATCAGAAACCAATATACATACTATTAACTCACTTGAATTCAATTACTATACTTGAATTTTCAGACATATTGACGATTTTTTGGTATTTGTAATGTTCAAGTATGTGAACATGTTTTTTTGTGTAACAGTTTTCAAAATATTTAAAAAATTTTTGTTTGTATTTAAATAAAATCTACAAAACACAGAAAATCCTTAAAGGGATTATTTCATTAAAATTTATGAAGTGTTAAGAAGACAAGTAAAACAATAATAATAATCATTGTTCGTTTTATTTTTGGAATGATTATTTTTGGACTTACTTAAATATTTCGAAAACGAAATACATATTCCGAAATTGTATAAAGAAATGTAGTTAGCTGTTTGTTAATGGCTCATAATGTGTTTCAGTCGTATATTAAAAATAAACCAAATAATAATCCTGTTTTGGTTTATGTTATGCATAAAAATTTGGTATTAACAGCAGGAAAGTACTTTTAACTTATCAAAACGAATAAGAAAAATGAAATTATAAAAAAAAATTTTAACCACTGGAAATGTCAAATATTATTTTTTTAAATATTTGTTAGCTTAGAGAACATTTATTTAAAAAAAGAGAATTGTACTTCAATGGTTTTAATTTTTACTGCTTTCTTTTAAGTGGCTTTGTTCCAGATTTGTAGAAAACAATATATTGTAAAAACTTCGATAATTGGTGTTGAAAGACAATCCAATCTTTGAACCTGGTTTTGATTAAGTTTCATATACTTTTTTACGCCATATTTAGATATTGTTTTTTTTACGAACTAATGAAATCGAACCTTCACAGTTTCTCAGAATTATCTTCAAAACTACCAATCGTAAAATAAGTTTATCATATTTTCAACAATAAAACAAAAAACGTAATAAAAAGAAAAACTAAATAAAAACGAAAGAAAGGAAAAATTATACATCCTAAGATAAATTCATCAATTAATTGTGGAATACAATACATATTTTCTTTATAATATAGCAACAGTAAAGAATAACCACAAAATAAACAAATTTGAATTACAAAACATAAATATTATTAATAATCTTAACAATCTGTTGAAAATAACAATAAAATTTCCAAAGAAAAAAATCTCATTCATTCAATGACTTTTGATTATCTTTAAGACTACAATAACTTTTTTTTCTTATTTATTTTTCGCACTAAAATATTATTTCTCTTCTTGGTTTTGTTTTATTTTTATCTTATTTTCTAAATCATTATCATCATCACTAAATAACATTTAAGAATGAACAAAAAAACCAAAGAAAATTTTAAGGAATAAAACAAACAAAACATAAAATTTTCTTTATAGTTGTTTGTTTTTTTAAATAGCTTTTCACCAAAGTTATAAAATTAAGGAAATATATCAAAAAAATTGTAGTATTTGACTGCCAACAACCTATTTATAGCCTCCTTCTTTAACCGCGTTCCCTTTTTATTAACAATAACATTCGAGCTGGGGTGAAATTTAAAATTATAAAAAGATGATATTCAAATTAAGAGTACGAAACTAAATTACTACAGTGCCCAAAAATAATACACAATTATTTCTATGCAATATCCCTTAAACCCTTTTCTTTAAATATAACTGTTTAAAATCAGTATTTCTTCGGTTTTGGAAAAACCAAAGTATTGCATTCTCGAGCCAAAAGTGAAATTCTCACCCCCCACTTTTTTGGCATTTCTCGACGTTTTAGGACCTACCGATTCTAAAAGAGCAAAAAAATAGTATGTCTTTGGGCCGGGCGGCCGTCACAACCGACGAAATCTAGAAAACGACTGGAGGGAAAAAGTGTTTGTTTCTAAAACTAGACATACTCAATGGTAAGTGCCGAATGGACGATGTGTTCGATAGCTGTCCCGGAAGTGTGTCAAAAAAATGGTCAGGTGTGTCAAAACAAGGAAATTTGCATATTTTTTGCTTAAAAAACTTTCATTTTAAGTGATTACGAGGAGGAACATTGAATTTGGAGAAATCTTGATGGTCGGGATTGGTATAATTTTGTTATAATTTTTGGAATTTTGAAAAAGTTTTGTCCGACCAAAATGTGTCAGATATTGTCGAGTCCGACAACTAACATTTTGGTATGTTTGGGTTGACGAACCAGACAATAGCAGATAAATTTTTGTCGGGCAAGGTTACATTCGTGTTCTAAATCGAATTTCCAACCCCCATAGAGAAAAAAAATAAAAATTTACAAGATCCTGGGCAATCGGCATTTTTCGGAACTTGCCGAACGAAAAATCGGCCGAATTGAGAAAAATGGCAGATCAAAAGTTTTCGGACTCGTCAAGAACAGGCGCCTCACGAAATACAAAATATATGGTAATCATCACATGAAATCGGCGTGGGCCTTGGAACTATTACCATTGATTAGGAACTCATACACTACTAATAAAAATTGCCAAAAAACTGATTATATTCAAACATGAATATAGTCAAAACAACACGAAAAATATGGAGGGGCTGAAATCTCAAGCTCTGAGATATCAAGACTTCGGTCTGGATTAAGGATTTTGATATTGTTTTCGGCAAAAAACTTTTATGAGGACATGGTTTTTAGTTTTGGGCAGCGATATATATCAAACATAACTTTTTGTTAAAGTACATACATGTATTTTTTATATCTGTTTATGTATTACAAAACTAACACAAAACATCAATACGTTGTTGGAAAATCATAACAGATCATATATTAACATAATTTAGTGAAAAGGTTATACAATCAGCAAACTATGTACTCAAAAACCTCTCTATTTAGCGTTTCGAGAAAATATTGCAAAATCACAAATTCATATTTCTTTCAAAATTCCAAAAATATTGTAAAATCAAACATTAAAAATTTTTCAAAATTCCAAAAATATTCCAAAAGTTCTTACAAAATCAAAAATTAAAACCACGCCGATAGAAGTTTCGATTTATTTATTTTTCGATATAAATAAGCAAACAAAAATATCAGATAGTCAGTTTTAATTTTGCAATTAAAAGTGTTTTACAAATATTCGAAAGTATAAGGAATAATCGGTGGCACTTGAGCCTGGGTGCTAATAGTGAAAGAATCTGAACTTTGTGGAATAGTAAATACAGATTTTACGATTCCGAATATTATTGATTCAAATTGTGGAAAAGCGGTGAAGTTTATTGTACATAAATTGGAGACCCTGGAATTTATTGTAAGGAAAAACGGAAGCTGCTGTAATTTGGTTGATAAATAAAGTTTGGGATTTTGTTAACTAAAGATCTGTCTTTTACTGTCGTGTTTGTTCAATAATCGAAAAGAACCAACGAAGAGTCGTTACAGTGGTCTTTCTTCGAAATCGGCGTGGGCCTTGGAACTATTACCATTGATTAGGAACTCATACACTACTAATAAAAATTGCCAAAAAACTGATTATATTCAAACATGAATATAGTCAAAACAACACGAAAAATATGGAGGGGCTGAAATCTCAAGCTCTGAGATATCAAGACTTCGGTCTGGATTAAGGATTTTGATATTGTTTTCGGCAAAAAACTTTTATGAGGACATGGTTTTTAGTTTTGGGCAGCGATATATATCAAACATAACTTTTTGTTAAAGTACATACATGTATTTTTTATATCTGTTTATGTATTACAAAACTAACACAAAACATCAATACGTTGTTGGAAAATCATAACAGATCATATATTAACATAATTTAGTGAAAAGGTTATACAATCAGCAAACTATGTACTCAAAAACCTCTCTATTTAGCGTTTCGAGAAAATATTGCAAAATCACAAATTCATATTTCTTTCAAAATTCCAAAAATATTGTAAAATCAAACATTAAAAATTTTTCAAAATTCCAAAAATATTCCAAAAGTTCTTACAAAATCAAAAATTAAAACTTTTTCAAAATTCTAAAAATATTGCAAAAATTATTACTAAATCAAAAATACAAACTTTTTTCAAAATTCCAACAATATTTCAAAAACTATAACAAATTCAAAAATTCCCATGTCGAATTTCATTTTCAATTACATTTACGTCATAAAAACAGCTACATTTTTTTTAAAAAAACTGGCTAAAAAAATAAATGAAATCATTTTTTGACACACTTGACTTTATTTTTTTGACAAACTTATAATGCCATAATTCTCTATAATAATAATAAAATTTCATGTCATACAAATTATTAATTTTATTTTTTTCCAAAAAATTGGACGTAAATCTTTCTTCTTTTGTTTTTTTTTATATTTTTTGTTAAAGAATGGATAACTAAACAAAAAATCCTATCACTGGCAAAATATTGACATAGGCCAATATTTTATGATAGAATAGAGAAAATAAAAATAAATTAAAAAGTAAATGGCAAATTTTTACAAAAATTCCTTGATATTCCTGCATATTCCTTGATCCTGTGACGCACCGTCTTTCTTAAAGATTAAAGCTCACACATAGTTGTATGAAGGCTCGTTTCCCTAAGGAAGCAATATTGTCTCATCATCAAGGATTATTTCACTGCTAAGATTGAGGGTGCTACCGTTGACTGAATACAGTTCATCCGTCACCACCCCTAAGATATCATCTTGGCTAGTGATATCTCACTGCTATTGCCAGTGGTATGTGATATCTCACGTTAACTCGTATGTCAATAGCAGGGACTGGAGTACGCGGGGTTGTCACACCCGTAGATCAAAAATAAAAAAAAAATAAAAAAACAATAAAAACTGATCCCTCCATCCCAAAAATTGGGAAAAAAATAAATAAAAATCTTTCTTTTGACACACTCGAAAACATTTTTTTGACAAACTTATAATGCCATAATTCTCAATAACAATAATAAAATTTCATTGCAAACAAAATTTTAATTAATTTTTTTCCAAAAAATTGGGGAAAAAACTAAATAAAAATCTTTCTTTTGACACACTTGACAACATTTTTTTGACAAACTTATAATGCAATAATCTAGATTTTGGCCTCACATACCAATCCCGACCATCAAGATTTCTCCAAATTCAATGTTCCTACTTGTAATCACTTAAAATGAAAGTTTTTTAATCAAAAAATATGCAAATTTCCTTGTTTTGACACACTTGACGATTTTTTTGACACACTTCCGGTACAGTTATCGAACACATCGTCCTTTCGGCTCTTCCTATTGAGTAAACCTATTTTTAGAAAAAAAAATTTTCAAATCCGTCCAGCCGTTTTCTAGATTTCGTCGGTTGTGACGGTCGGCCGGACGGACGGCCGACCGGCAGACAGTCATACATTTTTTTTTTGCTTTTTTTAGAAACAGTAGGTCCTAAAACGTCGAGAAATGCCAAAAAAGTGGGGGTAAGAATTTCACTTTGAGCTCATGAATGTAATACTTAGGTCTTTCAGACCGAAGTAATAACATGTTACTATAGTCATTAATACTTAATAAACCAATTAAAAATGTCTAATTGCAATATAAGTAATACGAAATTACCAGGAAAATGTTTTGCCTTAGTTTTATTTTAATATAACCCAATGAAATTCTATGAAATGTAATGACATTATTTAATTTCACCAATGACATTTGAAATATACTAATAACAAATAGTTTTACTTCTGGCCTACTGCGATATTAAAAATTATCAAATAATTTTTGAAATAATTCACTGATATCGCAGCCGGCCAACGTAAAATTTCTAAAAAATAATAATAATTCAAATAAAAGTTTCTAAACGAATTCCCCTCGTTCGTTGATATGATTCTCATAATTTTTTGGAAAATTGCTCAAGCAAGTGGTATTGATAATAGCTCCTGGCCTACAGCCTCGTGCTTTTATCAATATTATTTCGAATTATCACCGCCCTTGGAAAATTACTACAAAATTTGTTTTGCCTTAGTTTTATTTAAATCTAACCCAATGAAATTCTGAAAAATGTAATGACATAATTCAATTTCACCAACAATATTTGAATTATACTAATAACAAATAGTTATACGTCTGACCTACTGCGATATTAAAAATTATCAAATAATTTTTGAAATAATTCAATGATATCGCAGTAGGCCAACGTATAATTCATAAAAAATATATAAAGAAATGAAAAATGGCAAAAAAATTTCTAAACGAATTCGCCTCGTTCGTTGATAAATTCTCATAATTTTTTGGAAAATTCCTCAAGCAAGTGGTATTGATAATAAGCCTCGGCCTACGGCCTCGTGCTATTATCAATATACTTGCTTTCGAAATTTTTGGCAACAAATTATTTCGAATTATCACCGCATTGGGAAATTACTACTGAAATTTTTTTGCCTTAGTTTTATTTTAATTTACACCACCAATGAAATTCTCTAAAATGTAATGATATCATTCAATTTCACCAATAAAATTTGAATTATACTAATAACAAATATTTATACGTCTGGCCTACTGGGATAATAAAAATTATCAGTTGTAATTTCCCAAGGTCGGTGATAATTCGAAATAATTTTTTGCCAAAAATTTTGAAAGCAAGTATATTGATAAAAGCACGAGGCCGTAGGCCGAATGCTATTATCAATACCACTTGCTTGAGGAATTTTTCAAAAAATTATGAGAATTTATCAAAGAACGAGAGGAATTCGTTTAGAAAATGTTTTACCATTTTTCATTTCTTTATATATTTTTTATGAATTATACGTTGGCCTACTTTGATATCTGTTAATTATTTCAAAATTAGACTGATAATTTTTAATATCCCAGTAGGCCAGACGTAGAAATATTTGTTATTAGTATAATTCAAATGTTATTTGTGAAATTGAATGATGTCATTACAGTTTAGAGAATTTCATTGGTTTAAATTCGAATTCCCCTCGTTCGTTGATAAATTCTCATAATTTTTTGAAAAATTCCTCAAGCAAGTGGTATTGATAAAAGCCCTCGGCCTACGGCCTCGTGCTTTTATCAATATACTTGCTTTCGAAATTTTTGGCTAAAAATTATTTCGAATTATCACCGTCCTTGGGAAATTACAACTGATAATTTTTAAAATTATTATATGAAATTCCATGTGCTGTAATATATTTAATTATTTAATTTTTAATTTTATTGTATGAAAATAATATTTTGATAATTATACAATTAATAATTGTTCATTAAATATTTTCGACTTTTTTGTGTAAAACTATTGTTAGTGTTAATTATTAATAAAATATGTATAATATTTTTCTGCAGAGTATAAAATGTAGAGTAATTGATATGGAGTAAAATACTTATAGCTATTGAGGAGTTGGAGTTTTTTAGAATTGGGACGGCCAATAAACAAATACTTTCCCATTCACCTATTTGTTATTTGAAAAAAAGTACTGGGTACTTTAAAGTACTTAGTTAGTTTCTTTGTTGCTCAAAATCAAACAATAAATTTACTAGTATCAATCAAAATAGTATTTTTATTCAAAAAACTAGGTGCTACAACGCTCCTTACAAAAACCTTTATTCTTTTTTCTATTCAAATAATTTTATAAATTTGCATCATTAAATTTAAATAAATTGGCTGCCGTAATCCACATAAAAACTTTTAAAATTTAATTCCTTATTTGTTATTTAAACAAAACTTTAAAAATAAACTAAAAGAAGTTTCTCATCATTAATAACATGCAATCCCTATTTTCTGCGGTTACAAATAATTTTAAATCATGAAAGATTAAAACTAAATAAAATATATTTATAAATTGTTGACTTTTCTTATATTATATTTTGTTACAAAATTTGCATACAATCGCTATAAAATTAATTCAAGAAAAAATAAATTCGAAATTTTAACAGACACCAAAAAGTACTTAGCAATTATCACAGCAAAAACAAAACAAAAAGTTTTAATTTCTTAATAACTTATTTGGTTCTTTAATTTTATGTTACTATTGTAAAGCTTAGTTTTGCTTTTTAAATAAATTTTAATGTGAATCAAAAATTGTTATTTAGATTCTTTTAAATTATATTTTAAAATAAAGAAAAGGACCAAGAACTTATTCTTACAAAAACTACCCATTCGAAAAACTTCAGTTTTTATTTTCCTCAACAATAGTCAATAATAAAATCAAAATAATATATAATCACATAAAGAGGTGAAATGAAATCTTTAAAATAAAAATTATAAATCTGAAATGACGATTCTAAAAAGAAAAATGATGATGATATGATGATGATAATAAATAAGTGGAAGAGTTATGAGGTTTTTCTTAAGAAAATTTTCTTATTTCTAACCATTATTATTTTGATACATTGTTTAAAGTTTGGCCATTAAATAAAATAAGTATATGTTATTTTTGTTTCTTTTTTCTTATTTTCTAATTTTCTTTTTTTATTTAACAATAAGGAAAATATTAACAGTTGTGTCTGTAGGAGTGAAAACAGTTTTTGGTATATATTGATTGTTTCAACATCGAATTAAAATATACTGAAATTTGTAATATTATGCAAATAACAACAACCACGCCCAAAAATCTTTCGTGTCTTTATATTTAAACATGTGTGACAATAATATTAGAACTTTTCAATTTAAAATAATATTATCAATTGCTTCCATGTTATCGACTGTATACGAAACGAATATTAACAAAAGTATGTAACATAAGTAAAAGCCATTTACAATGGTATAATAATAGCAATTATATTTTTTTCCTTCTTTTGTAGAACTTTAAAATAATACAAGCTTTTCTTCACTTTTCAAGCTCGTAAAGATGTACCTATAGCAATAAGTCAAAAGAAGTAAAAAAAAACAACAAATAAGCACAAAACACAAAATAAAAAGAAAACTTTGACTATGAAACTCATCTGCTGCTGTCTTAATTTTTTTTTATTTATTATTTATTTGTTTTCTTTATATTTAATTATTATTGTTGTTACGATTTTTATGTTCTTATTTATGTTGTTATTTGAATGCTAATATTTTTGTTCTATGTAATTTATTTTAATTGTTTGAAAAAATTGTGTTAAATTATAGGAAGATAATTTTCATCCCTCTCAAAACATGAACAACAAATAAGCTATTGGTTGTTGTATTAACAACTCCACATTCATACACTTGTTATGGCTTTGTTTTCTTGTTTCTAATATTTTTTTACTAAAAGGTGTTGTATAATAGGAATTACAACATAGATCACAACAACACCTTTTAAGACCTGGTCTCACAACAACATGTGTTTATTAGGTGTAGAGGAAGCATATTAGTATTTAAGAATGAATAACTAAACAATATACAAAAATCGTATCATTTAATAAAATGACATACTTAGGTCAATATTTATTATTTAATGATAAAATGAAGGAAATAATAAAAATAAAGTAAGAGGTAGGTAAAGACGTGGCTCGAAATTTGTATTTTTTTAATTTTTCTTTTTGTGTGAACAGTACTATCGTAAGGCATCGTAAGGTCAAAACTAGGCTAAAAATAAAAACACGTATTATTTTTTTTATTTTAACAATAACCGAAACTTCAATGAAATCGGAAATGGTCGATTGTACATCGGCTTGATTTACGATTTCGATTTTCCATCTATATTTAATTAATGCTTAAAAGTTTTATTAAAAAAAATTATCGTTTATACTAATTTGTCCAAAACTCAGATAAACCACGGCTATAGAATAGGTTAACTTGTATTGTAAGCTCAATTTTTAGGCATAGATATCTCCACCAAAATTAAATTTGTGATAGCTGATACAGCCGCATAGAGCTTAAACAAGAGTGGTTTGCCATAGTTTGTGTGATTGACTAAGTCAAAAAAGTGTTTATTGAAAAATACAGAAATATGTATGAGCATTGAAGTACCACAAACTCAGTACTAATGCACGAAAAAAATAATTATATAGATATAGCCGTGGTATCGAGAGAATCGATGGACAACTGTGAGGTAGCTTCGATTCGGTAGCAAATCGATTTGCCTTTAAACTGTTTCCATTTATCTTATCTCAGTCGTTGTGATTAATTTTTCTTATTCTAACCTGAATAAATCAACACACAATAGAAATTGACCCGTGTATAAACAAAAAATGGAAACCTACATAGAAAAGTTATTTAAATAAAACAAAAAAACAGCTTCATATCATCAATAAATAATAATAAGGTCCTTCATAATTTTACCAATTATTAATATAACACCAGTTAAAACAACACATAATGGATCACCCTATTGATGATTTTAACAACAACGCACCTGCGCAGAATCAATTTTCTTTATTTTGGTTTTAGTCCAAACAAGATATTTTTGTTTTATATTGCAAAGAGAAAACAAAAATACGCATTACAGTGGGACGTCAAACAGACAGATAGTATTTATGAAAAGAATCTTAAACTGCTTGATAGTACGAAAAAAATGTATGATTATTGTGAGAACTGCGGTGGTAGATTTTAAAAGAAAATGTCTAATAAACAGATTTGTTCGGCCGGTACAAGTTACTAGCTCCGGACTTAGGCCTCGGCCTGGGTTGTTGTTTTCCTCGTTGAACGTTTTATATAGGGGAATAGCTTTTTGAAAGTACATTAAAACACAATATTTTTAATGGTGGGACAGCCATTTAAAATCCCAAACAACACAATATAAGAAGATTAACAGGAACCCAAGGAATTTGTCTATCTCAGAAGTCGCTTAACATCAATCCATTTGACGCTGTTGCTGACATATTGATTAAGTATAACAAACGGGCGCGTAATCGATTGAATTGTTTTATTATTTTTCCTCGCATTAAAATAATCTCAAAACTTAGTTCATATATAATTTAAATATTTATGATTTGTTCATAATGTAAAAAGCACTTCAAATAATAGTTTACATAAAAATTATATAATTTTTAAATATTATATTTTTAAAGGGTCTTAATTTTGTTTCTCGTAATAATATTTATCATAATTTTTTTATATCATATTAATTTGTTTTTTCACACACAATTTATTTTTAATTAATTTATTTTTTAATTTTAAGGTCTAGTTAACAACTCAAACGTAATTTTTTCGCTTTTGGATGTGTCATGTAGAGGTTATTTTGTATTGAAAATAAGTGATATTTAAATATTCTAAAGTCTTAATAGTAGAATATGTAGGTATTAAATAATAGCTAAATTTCGAATCGCGAATCGCAACACCAATTCCGACCGCAATTTAATAAAACACCAAATCACAAATAACAATTATGCAAATAACAGAGAAATCCGAAGCACCGAAAAATATAAGAGTTATTACTGAACCACCATCTTATTCATTGCACACAAACGATCATCAATTATTAAGAAATTATTAGAAGGAGCTTCGGGACAATCCAGCGTAAGTAAGCCTCAAGAAGCAGAAACTGATATGCTAAGAAATCACGAACCACAAATTTTAAACAGCTCTAAGTGGATTTTACACCCAAAAATCCTACCTCAAAAAATTATCTATTTAAGGGGTTAACGTCAGCACTGTAAATAAATATTCCACCAGCTCAAATTTAAATTTAAATTATTCACAATAGTACCCATTGTTAAGATACCTCTAGATATAGCAAAAATTAATTTTGCCATATTTTCAATTGATACAGGAGCAGATATATTTATACATACTAAAATATACTTCGACAAAAAAAAATGTTTCTCGGCAAACGGCTGTAAAGTTTAACTTAACTATTGTCAAACTATAGACTCAACCCAAAAGTAGCACTTTGGCTCGTAATTAAATAATAGACTATTTTAAAAATAAATTAAAAAACGAGAATATTGGGTGAAGAAAAAAATCTTTCGACAAATTCGACAAACGGTTGTAAAGTTTAACTTTACTGCCGTTAGAGAGTTAGTTAAAGTTTTACTTTTTTGACTTATAATCAAAGCAGCTGTAAAGTAACCCTATTTTATTTTTTTTACGGCGGCAGTAAAGTAACTTTTGTTATTTGTAATTTTGTTATTTTTTCAAACAAACTGTGTAATGACAACAAAATATTCAAAAAAATTAGATTGGATTATGAAATTTTGAATTATTGTATAACTATAACAACAAAAAATACCAAACAATCTGATTGGATTATGAAATTTTGAATTATTGTATAACTATGACAACAAAACATAACAAACAGTTTGATTGGATAATGAAATTTTGAATTGAAGCTTGCTTTGATAAAAAAATTTATTTATACAAATTTAAATGTTTTTTACTTTTCGGACGTAATTATGACGGTAGTAAATCATATTTATAAAAATTTTGATGTAAATATTAATTTCATATTTATAAAAAAGTTAAACGTTTGCCGAAAAAGCTGTATTTAATTCGGAGCCAAAGTGAATTTTTGTGTATTGTCTATAATTGTAAAACTATAGACTCAACACAAAAAGTAGCATTTTAGCTCCTAATAAAATAATATACTATTATATATTTACTATCATAGAAAAAATTGTATTTCATATGCGAGATAAAACATTTTGCGTTCGTAAAATTACCCCACTCGACGCTAACGCGTCTCGTG
Source organism: Diogma glabrata (assembly GCA_963693315.1). Taxonomy (NCBI): domain Eukaryota; kingdom Metazoa; phylum Arthropoda; class Insecta; order Diptera; family Cylindrotomidae; genus Diogma; species Diogma glabrata. The sequence goes on from OY856188.1 coordinate 120,194,143, forward strand.
AACAGATTCTCACAATTATCAACAACACCAAAAAGCAGCGTTTTCATCTCTTGTAACAAATTGTACTATTTTCACCCCTCCCCACTTCCATCGCATAAAAACACAAATATAACTATTTGAGACTTCGCTGTAATTTTTGTTAAAAAGGGACGGTCTTATAGTTCCTTTTTTTAATATAACTCGAAAACTGTGCACCACAAAATTCAAAAAAACATTATTTGATGTAAGCCTTAATACTGTCAATAATAATGAGCAATTTGAAAGTGAAAACTTGTACATATACAAGTTTAGATCCCTGAATTTATCCAGCTTTAAATTCGGTTGAATGAATGACTACATACTAAAAATTATAAATAATTTCACTTAATCATACATCCTTTATCCTTCATATAATTAAAATAACAGAACAAGCATAATCACTCTCTTACCTCAAAACCACCCTTTCACCATTCTTCAACACAAACAAAATCTCATATTCACTTGAGAAAAAAAAATTATTTGACCGTGTTCCTTTTATTGTTATAAAAACATACCTTTTGTTCACTTACTTTCTTTTATTAATAAATTATTTACTAAAATAATGTTTGGTCCAGAAAAAAAATTAAAAGTTATGAGATGAAAAACAACTGTATGGATGTGGGTGGATTCGATTCATTTTCCTTTTTCTAAATACGAACGCACCAAAAAAAAATAAATAAAACGAAAATGATTATTAAAAATTAAAATTATGGATGGAAATATAAAATTATGAAAATTACATTAATTTTAAATAATTCCTCGGAATGGACATGTAAAGAAAAGAAAGGGTTAATTTAAGTAAATTTTAGATATGGTAATTTATAACTCAATTGAATGGGTGAAAGGTTAAATTTTTAGACAACAACAGGAAATAAATGGATTATAGTTGGAAGGTGGAACGAGGATTTGTTTATTTTGTGAAATTAGATTTAGGATATTATTTGAACATGTATGCTAAGTTTATATTTTAGATGAAAACATGGTTTTCGAATTAAACGCTATACACTTTTAATCGAAAAAGGTGGTGCTTATCATTTTTAATAATGATCTAAATAGAAGCTCTGACATACAATAAGGTATCACATCTATTCATATTAATCCCAATATGTTTTGCTTTATATTTGTAAAAAAGACAAAATTCGTATTAGTGACTAGTGTATAGCTTACATATTTCATTCCACAATATATCAATGTGATTTTAAAGAATCTTTATTGTTTCTATTTTTTCTTCTGTTTATCTTTCTTGCGTCATTTATATTTTCTTTGCAATTTCTTTCTCTTCTTTGTTTTTTGCGTTACTTTTTTTCTTCCTTTCTATGTTTTCATTTTTATGTTTCGGTTTTATTTTGTGTAGTCTTTACTGTTGTCCTTTTTGTAATATTTGGCATATGTTAATTTTTCGATTTTCTGTTTTATTTGTGTTCTTTGGTTATTGCGCCAACAAAATTCAACAATCATAATGTCCGAATACCCATTTTTTTAACTTAAATAAATCTAGAGTCAGAAAAGCAAATTTCTAACAAAAAAGGAAGAATAGGTTTGAATAATTTTCCACACGCGCGTTCTATTTAATTATTACGAGTAATAACGTATAACGAGTAATAATATTTGTTATATTTTTATTAATAATAAAAAAGGGTTAAACATTAAAACTTTTTTTTTTCAATATCTAAGGAATGAGAGGGAAGTGCGTACAACTTATTTTCCATTAATGTTTTATATTTGGAAAATAATATTATATTGATTTCAATTGTTAAGGAAATATGGTTTATATATGTATATTTATTTAACTATCCTCGCATTATTAAAGACGGAAAAAAATTACATGTCCAACTAGGTTCTTACATATATATATATATATATATATATATATATATATATATATATATATATATATATATATATATATATATATATATATTTTTTTTTATTGGAGGGCCTTGAGACTTACAGTTCAAGTAGCACTGCGTCTATTGTGCTTAATATATATATATATATATATATATATATATATATATATATATATATATATATATATATATATATATATATATATATATATATATATATATATATATATATACATATATATATATATATATATATATATATATATATATATATATATATATATATATATATATATATATATATATATATATATATATATATAAATATATATATATATATATATATATATATATATATATATATATATATATATATATATATATATATATATATATATATATATATAGATATATATATATATATATATATATATATATATATATATATATATATATATATATATATATATATATATATATATATATATATATATAAATATATATATATATATATATATATATATATATATATATATATATATATATATATATATATATATATATATATATATAAATATATATATATATATATATATATATATATATATATATATATATATATATATATATATATATATATATATATATATATATATATATATATATATATATATATATACATATATATATATAATATATATATATATATATATATATATATATATATATATATATATATATACATATATATATATATATATATATATATATATATATATATATATATATATATATATATATATATATATATATATATATATATATATATATATATATATATATATATAACTATATATATTTAGATATATATATATATATATATATATATATATATATATATATATATATATATATATATATATATATATATATATATATATATATATATATATATAGATATATATATATATATATATATATATATATATATATATATATATATATATATATATATATATATATATATATATATATATATATATATATATATATATATATATATATATATATATATATATATATATATATATATATAATATATATATGTATATATATATATATATCCATATATAAATATATATATATATATATATATATATATATATATATATATATATATATATATAAATATATATATATATATATATATACATATATATATACACATACATTTATATATATATATATATATATATATATATATATATATATATATATATATATATATATATATATATATCCAAAATAAATATGATTCTTTCCTTGACTGAAATGCTACATAGTTCTGAGAATTAAAAATTGGAAATCAATTTAAAAGTAATTTGCCAACTTTTTATATAAGATTAAAAAACATTTTTTTTTCTTTCTCGCAATTATGCTCAAAATTTGTTTTTAATCGAGAAATATTGTTATCTAAAGGACTTTCCATTTGGTTTTGACTTCTACATAAATTTATATCATAAAATGCAGCCGGCGACAACGACTTTTTCTTATTTATTCAAATGTAATTTTCTTAAAACGGAAAAAAAAATTGAAAACTAAATTAAGTTGAATATTATTTTAATATTTTTAATAGGTTTGTATTGAGTAATTAGGATTATATTACATCGAAAAATGATGATGTGGGATGGAAACTTTAATTCTTATTTTATAGGATACAGATTTCAAATTATATTTATAGAATAACTGAATTCCAATAAAGCGGGAAAGTTTTAAATGGCGAACAGTAAAATAATTCTCAGCATTTCCATCTTAGATTATAATAAAAACTTTGGTTTCGATTCTTATTTCTAGGTAGTGCTAGTAGTTGCAAAATCTGACAAGTGGCAACTGAACTCAATGGATACGTTATTTAAATTTAATTTTGTAACAATGAACTCATATTATCCCAAACAATTTCAACAGCCTTTTACATGAGAGCTTATTTGTTCAAAATAAATGAAAATCAAATTAACGTATTTCATTAATAGTTAACTTCTTTATTAAAATAAGATTTTGTTATTTTAAATGTAACATGTAATAAAAAGTAAAACAAATATATTTAGAATTTCAGATTCGACCGTTTTCATATAATTAATAAATTAGTATTATTTGTTCAACAAAAAAAAAACGAAAATTCGAAAAAAGAAAATACGAAAATGATTATAAAATTCAAAGAGCATTAAAAGGAAATTTTATTTTTCTTTCGTTCTATATTTAAATTGAAATTGAAACAATAGGAAAAATCTGTACATGGGATATTTATTATACACACAATATTTAATAATAAATTCGAAATTTAAAAGTTTGAAACTGAGTGTTTTATAGGTGAAAAAATTGTGAAGTTCTGTTGAATCGTAGAACTATGTTCAAATTTTTGTACCTTTAATCGAACTCTAAAACATTGAAATTGACATCAATTTTTCATTAAACATGTATGTTAATTGACTACCTTTTAGTCGCCCCTAAAATAAAAAAATAATTAAATTTTGTATTGGCGGTCAGGTCAGTTTAAGAAAACAAAAAAATGAAGTTTAACCTTAAAACTAATAATATATAAAATGAAAAGTGTTTTTCTTTCGTTTTTGGCCAAATTAAAATAAATAACAAAGAAAATTATGATTAAACCCTTTTTAATTTAATATTTTATTTTTAAATTTTAGGATGAATTACCTTGTAAAAAAATTTCCAATGGAATTATAATTTAAAAAAAGCTGATAATAATAAAACGGTTGGATATAATACCTTGTGTAGGTATGATATGTATCCTTGGAGTATGAATTCATATGTATAAAATTTTGTATAAATTTATGAAACCCGTAGACCTTTATATTTGATCGTTATTAATTAATCCTCACACACAAATAGTTTTGTGTTTGTGAGCATATTTTAAATCATATTGTTACTATACATATGTCTTGGAATTATGAAAAGTAGAAATCAGTGTCCGAACATTTATTGTTTTAATTAGGTTTGGTCTCTGGTACGTAGTAAATTTGGTTTGATTTAAATTTTAACCAAATGAAGCAATTTACGCATGGAGGGATGATTTGTAAGTTTGTTATTAATTTTTAATCTACGGGTGTGACATCCTCGCGTACTCCAGCCTCTTCTCTTGGCATAAGAGTGACAGTGAGATATTACATACCACTGGCAATAGCAGTAAGATATCACCAGTTAAGGTTATACTTTAAGGGTGATGGCAAATGAACATTCAGTCAACTGTAGCATCCTCAATCTTAGATATGGCAACTTCCATAATGTTGACACTCTATTGCTTACTCGGAGAAGGCGATCCGTCACATGATCAAATAATTTGCTACTGTCTGAATTAATGGCAATCTAAATTTAATTCGTTTGTGCAAATTTTTTAAATAAATTTGGATTTTTAACAATATAACAATAATATAATATTTTATGATATTATTTTTAGTTTCCTCCCCTCATGAAATATTGTGTTATGTCGTATTTTTATTATGTGATAAAATTTACTGTTTAGTTATTCGTTTTCTCAAAAAACATCAAAAAATTGTGTCCATCAATACTAAGGAATGCATGCTTTTGTAGACCTAAGTTTTACAAGGTTTTTATGTATTGTTGTGATACATATTATAATTCGTACTATACATACAACACATTTTATTTTAAAAAATGTATTTCTACCTACTCGTTTGTGTTCATTAGCATGTTTCATAACGATTGTCAATGGTTTAACACTAAGCACTTACAAATTATATCAATATATCTCAGTGTTTATAGGATGCTGTTTTCTTTAAATAAATATATAGGCGAAACTTCGATGTCCGTCTGTTTGTCTATCTGGCTGTCAATCGTTTATCTTAATAACTGCAAATCCTATCGACATATCGACATAAAGTTGGACACATTTATCAATTTTATATCTCCAGGCATACCAATGAAAGTGTAGTGTCGATAACTTTGGTACACTATTAATTTGCAAATGTAGTGATATATGTTTGATACACTACTAATATGTGTAAATAACGTCAACACTACTATATATAATGTAAATGTAGTGCAAACTTATCGGTGTAACTTATAGTTTGCTTTTAGTTTAAAATAGGTTTAGGTTTAAATTATAATTTTAGAAAACTTGTTTTAGCTTTAGAACTGAACTTACTGTTCTGAATTGATCTTATTTTAATAGCTTTTGAACTGAACTGATAAACTGATTACCTGTCTGATTTTTAGATTTCACTTAACTACATCACTGTTAACCGATTAACGGTTTTATTATTATTTTTAAGCTTGCTGGCAATGTTACCACTGAACTACTACTTATTTATTGACCGATTAATTGTTACTTTTAAAATTTTAAATTGATTACTCGATGAAAAACTTATTATTAATTATCATTGAAATAATTGATCCACTGACCAAAACTTTAGTTTTTTGAATCTGTCAACAATATTATTCTAATCAAAATTTGGTTTATTAAGAAATCGCGAAAATATTGTTTTAATAAAATTGAAATAAATGTAAGATACGCTAAAAAGATGTTGTGGAATTTTGATATACAATTGAAATCGATTGAAAGAAAAACTAAAGTTTAGCTCAGTGTTGCGTTTTTGTTGGACTATTTATTTACTTCGGTCTGAAAGACCTAAGTATTACATTCATAAGTTAAAGTGAAATTCTTACCCCCACTTTTTTTGGCATTTCTCGACGTTTTAGGACCTACTGATGCTAAAAAAGCAAAAAAAAATGTATGTCTGTCTGTCGGCCGGCCGTCCGTCATTACCTACGCTGCAGGGAAAACGGCTGGAAGGATTTCAAAAAATTTTTTTTTTTTCTAAAAATAGGTATTCACAAGGAACAGGTCCGAAAGGACGCTGTGTTCGATAACT
>OY856188.1:120201117-120337145 GCA_963693315.1 Diogma glabrata
AAATGTACCAACATTATAAAAAATAGTTACAATAGATGTGGGGGAATAATATTAATTAATTCATTTTAAAATACATAACATATATTGTCTTATTCTACATCAATAAGCTTAATTTTTGTTTTATTCATTTAAGAGATAACTTCAAATAAAAATTTAATATCATTAATTGTAAATAGCCATTCTTTAAGTATTTTAATAAAATGTGAATATGATTCACCAATTGATATAATATCTGATATACTTTTGAACAATTTCGGAGCTGTGCTAAGAAAATAATTGTCGAAATTAGTGGAGTAGGATCTAGGTATAAGAATTCGATTGTTGTTTCTCAAGTTGATGCTTATAGTACTTTTGAATAAGAAAAACCTCTCAGATTTACAAAACAGTTTTAAAGTTTTATACACATATAGATGTCGTAAGGGTAGTATATTAAGCATTTTAAACAAAGGCCATGAAGGAGTCATGACATTCTTTTTGGAGATTATTCTAATAAAATGTTTCTGACATATCAAAATTGGTTTAATAGTATTATAATAGGTCCCGCCCCAACAAGAGATACCGTACTGAAGCTTTGAATCAATCAAACCGAAATACAAAGATTTTAGAACATTAAAAGGACAAAGACATCTTAAGAAATAAAAAGCACGCAGAGACTGCTTCATTCTAGACAACAAGCCTTTAGTATGTTCTTTCCAGTTTAGTTTTGAGTCCAGCAGTAGTCCAAGGTATTTGAAATTTGAAACAGATTCAATCTTAAAACAACTTGAGTTACAATCATCTCCATTATGGTCAGAGTGGAAACAAGCCACAGTTTTTTTCCTATTGTCAGTCAGGCTGAAATCCATTATTTTTGTCTTATCACTAATAATCATGTAGTGAGCGTCAAACCAGCGCCTTAGCAATTTAAGATCATGATTTATATAATTTGACATCATATTATCGGACTTCGCGTAATAGGAAAGTCCCATATCATCAGCAAAAGCGGTAATCCGAGAGCACTTTAAATTCAGAGAGAAAACTGAGTTTAAGTAGACTAAGAATAGAATTGGCCCCAGGACAGATCCCTGAGGAACACCAATGTTAATGATCCGAGTGTCACTAAGAGAATTTTCAATCTTAACTTTTTGTGTTCTGTCAGAGAGATAGGATTGAAACCATTTTAGAATATTTCCTCTTATTCCTGCATCGTATAATTTATGCAAAAGAAGTTTGTGATCAACCATGTCGAAGGCCTTCGTAATATCCAAGAAAATTGAGGAAACAAGATAACCATCATTTATTCCACTATAAACATTATTTAGAAAATCCAAAAGAGCATGTTCAGTTGATAATCCCTTCCTAAACCCAAATTGCGCATTGTTAAAGAATTTTTTTGAATAAAAAAAATTTAAGATTCTTGATTTCACAACTTTTTCAAGTATTTTCGAAAAAAACGGACAGTAAGGAAATTGGACGATAATTTGATGGTAATGTTTTATCGCCTTTTTTGAATAGAGGTTTCACAACCGCTAATTTTAATTTATCAGGAAAAATGCCTTTGTCAATACTAAGATTAAAGATATAGGTTAAAACATCGACAATACAAAATATAATATTTTTAACAAGGACGCCACTTAAATTATCATAACCAGAACTGTTTGTGTTTTTTAAACTAAGTATTATTTTAAGAACTTCTGAAGCAGAAATTGGGTCAAAAAACAAACTGCAAGGCTCAATTACTCTTTCGTTTGGCATGACATTGTGTGCTGCATTAGCGGTACAAGAGTTTTTAAATCTGTTCCAATAGATGAGAAATAATCATTTAAAACGTTCGAAATTTCTAAAGTATTTCTGGTAAATGATGCATTACCAGTTCGCATCTCTACAATGGCAAGGTCAGTTTTTTTATTGTTAATTAATTCATTTACAGTTTGCCATTGCTGCTTAAGATTATTTTTATTTTTCTCAAATTTATTAAAGTAAAATTTGTTTTTCGTATCATTAATAATCTTATTGGTAATTTTTATATACTTTTTAACGTACAATTTAAATGATTCATTATCGGGATGTTTTTTTAAAGATCTGACAAGTTTATTTTTTTTATTAACAATTTTGAGCAATCGATTACTCATCCAGGGTTTTAATTTTCTAATTTTGTTTACTTTAACTATGGCATCAGTATTATTTTGTACATAATTCTCTAAAATATCAGAAAAATTATCAAACGCAATGTTTGGATCTGTTTGGCTATAGACATCTACCCAGTTCTCGCTCAATAATTGAGATTTTAATTTATCATAGTTAATTTTAGTAAAACTCTGGCTCTTGGGACATTATTACCAAATGAAATTAGTTTATTACAGACAATACTACATTTAATAAACGAATGATCGGTTATTGCACTATCCAAAACTGCCGTGCCAACGTTTATATCTAAAGATGGGCTTTTGCGGTAAAATATGTGATCAATACAAGAAGTTGAATTTCTAGTAGGGACATTTATTAATGATGACAACCCATTAGCACACATTATGAGCTCATACTCAGTGGCAATATTTGTTTTTCCCAAAATATTAATATTCATATCGCCCAAAACAAATAAATTCTTAGCACTTGTTACGCTCAATAAATTCTTTAGTTCATCAAGAAATATATTACTATTTATTGATTGCAATCTATAGGCACAAATAAAAGAAAAATATTCATTTTGAATAGAAAAAGTAAAAGAGAGAATATCCGCACTAACAAATGAATGATTAATAAGCTTACATTCAAGATTTAATTGTTTACGTTTATACACTATAACACCACCAGATGCATAATTATCATTACAATTTTCATATAGATCATAGTTTTCTATTGAATATAAATTAATTTCATCAGACTTAATCCAAACTTCCGTAAGGAAAATAAAATCTGGCTTTTCCTTCACTGATTCCAGATAAACTAAAAAACTATTTAAATTTTTCCTAACACTCCTAATATTTTGCATCACGAAATTTAGCTCAAAAGTATTTAAATTTACCGACATACTTTTACAATTATAATTATAATAGCCATTATTTAATGAAGACGACCACTAATTTTGTTAAGACCCTGATTATTATTATTTATTTGATTTGACATTTAAATACTATCTAGTTTAAATTTTAATAAAAATATATATAAAAATAAAGCTTTTATTTTAAGTTACCAAGGTCTTGCAATCCTTTGATTATAATTTTGTTATCGTTTTCATCTTTTTTCATCATAATAACAGCATTCTTTATCCAGCAATATTTAAAATTAAGTTCCTTCTGTTTTTCTTTAGCTTTCCGTAGTAGAACTCTGTTATCTTGTGAGAGGCTTTCATTGATAAAAATCTTGTGATTAGTTCGGTTGTCGATTAATTTACTTGATATGTTTATTTTTGATTTCTTCTTTATTATTTCATCTTTATCATGGCGGCGGACAAATTTACAAAATATTGAAGATGCATTCGGAGACTGAGAATTAGGTGCACTAACAAAAGGTTTACGACGAAAACAGTAATCAATATCTGATTTTTTTATATTTAACTTTAAATCAGATTCATTAACAATTTTTTGTACCGTTTCATATACATTTTCAGATATATATATATATATATATATATATATATATATATATATATATATATATATATATATATATATATATATATATATATATATATATATATATATATATATATATATATATATATATATATATATATATATATATATATATATATATATATATATATCCAAAATAAATATGATTCTTTCCTTGACTGAAATGCTACATAGTTCTGAGAATTAAAAATTGGAAATCAATTTAAAAGTAATTTGCCAACTTTTTATATAAGATTAAAAAACATTTTTTTTTCTTTCTCGCAATTATGCTCAAAATTTGTTTTTAATCGAGAAATATTGTTATCTAAAGGACTTTCCATTTGGTTTTGACTTCTACATAAATTTATATCATAAAATGCAGCCGGCGACAACGACTTTTTCTTATTTATTCAAATGTAATTTTCTTAAAACGGAAAAAAAAATTGAAAACTAAATTAAGTTGAATATTATTTTAATATTTTTAATAGGTTTGTATTGAGTAATTAGGATTATATTACATCGAAAAATGATGATGTGGGATGGAAACTTTAATTCTTATTTTATAGGATACAGATTTCAAATTATATTTATAGAATAACTGAATTCCAATAAAGCGGGAAAGTTTTAAATGGCGAACAGTAAAATAATTCTCAGCATTTCCATCTTAGATTATAATAAAAACTTTGGTTTCGATTCTTATTTCTAGGTAGTGCTAGTAGTTGCAAAATCTGACAAGTGGGAACTGAACTCAATGGATACGTTATTTAAATTTAATTTTGTAACAATGAACTCATATTATCCCAAACAATTTCAACAGCCTTTTACATGAGAGCTTATTTGTTCAAAATAAATGAAAATCAAATTAACGTATTTCATTAATAGTTAACTTCTTTATTAAAATAAGATTTTGTTATTTTAAATGTAACATGTAATAAAAAGTAAAACAAATATATTTAGAATTTCAGATTCGACCGTTTTCATATAATTAATAAATTAGTATTATTTGTTCAACAAAAAAAAACGAAAATTCGAAAAAAGAAAATACGAAAATGATTATAAAATTCAAAGAGCATTAAAAGGAAATTTTATTTTTCTTTCGTTCTATATTTAAATTGAAATTGAAAACAATAGGAAAAATCTGTACATGGGATATTTATTATACACACAATATTTAATAATAAATACGAAATTTAAAAGTTTGAAACTGAGTGTTTTATAGGTGAAAAAATTGTGAAGTTCTGTTGAATCGTAGAACTATGTTCAAATTTTTGTACCTTTAATCGAACTCTAAAACATTGAAATTGACATCAATTTTTCATTAAACATGTATGTTAATTGACTACCTTTTAGTCGCCCCTAAAATAAAAAAATAATTAAATTTTGTATTGGCGGTCAGGTCAGTTTAAGAAAACAAAAAAATGAAGTTTAACCTTAAAATTAATAATATATAAAATGAAAAGTGTTTTTCTTTCGTTTTTGGCCAAATTAAAATAAATAACAAAGAAAATTATGATTAAACCCTTTTTAATTTAATATTTTATTTTTAAATTTTAGGATGAATTACCTTGTAAAAAAATTTCCAATGGAATTATAATTTAAAAAAAGCTGATAATAATAAAACGGTTGGATATAATACCTTGTGTAGGTATGATATGTATCCTTGGAGTATGAATTCATATGTATAAAATTTTGTATAAATTTATGAAACCCGTAGACCTTTATATTTGATCGTTATTAATTAATCCTCACACACAAATAGTTTTGTGTTTGTGAGCATATTTTAAATCATATTGTTACTATACATATGTCTTGGAATTATGAAAAGTAGAAATCAGTGTCCGAACATTTATTGTTTTAATTAGGTTTGGTCTCTGGTACGTAGTAAATTTGGTTTGATTTAAATTTTAACCAAATGAAGCAATTTACGCATGGAGGGATGATTTGTAAGTTTGTTATTAATTTTTAATCTACGGGTGTGACATCCTCGCGTACTCCAGCCTCTTCTCTTGGCATAAGAGTGACAGTGAGATATTACATACCACTGGCAATAGCAGTAAGATATCACCAGTTAAGGTTATACTTTAAGGGTGATGGCAAATGAACATTCAGTCAACTGTAGCATCCTCAATCTTAGATATGGCAACTTCCATAATGTTGACACTCTATTGCTTACTCGGAGAAGGCGATCCGTCACATGATCAAATAATTTGCTACTGTCTGAATTATTGGCAATCTAAATTTAATTCGTTTGTGCAAATTTTTTAAATAAATTTGGATTTTTAACAATATAACAATAATATAATATTTTATGATATTATTTTTAGTTTCCTCCCCTCATGAAATATTGTGTTATGTCGTATTTTATTATGTGATAAAATTTACTGTTTAGTTATTCGTTTTCTCAAAAAAACATCAAAAAATTGTGTCCATCAATACTAAGGAATGCATGCTTTTGTAGACCTAAGTTTTACAAGGTTTTTATGTATTGTTGTGATACATATTATAATTCGTACTATACATACAACACATTTTATTTTAAAAAATGTATTTCTACCTACTCGTTTGTGTTCATAAGCATGTTTCATAACGATTGTCAATGGTTTAACACTAAGCACTTACAAATTATATCAATATATCTCAGTGTTTATAGGATGCTGTTTTCTTTAAATAAATATATAGGCGAAACTTCGATGTCCGTCTGTTTGTCTATCTGGCTGTCAATCGTTTATCTTAATAACTGCAAATCCTATCGACATATCGACATAAAGTTGGACACATTTATCAATTTTATATCTCCAGGCATACCAATGAAAGTGTAGTGTCGATAACTTTGGTACACTATTAATTTGCAAATGTAGTGATATATGTTTGATACACTACTAATATTATGTGTAAATAACGTCAACACTACTATATATAATGTAAATGTAGTGCAAATTTATCGGTGTAACTTATAGTTTGCTTTTAGTTTAAAATAGTTTGGTTTAAATTATAATTTTAGAAAACTTGTTTTAGCTTTAGAACTGAACTTACTGTTCTGAATTGATCTTATTTTACTAGCTTTTGAACTGAACTGATAAACTGATTCCCTGTCTGATTTTTAGATTTCACTTAACTACATCACTGTTAACCGATTAACGGTTTTATTATTATTTTTAAGCTTGCTGGCAATGTTACCACTGAACTACTACTCATATATTGACCGATTAATTGTTACTTTTAAAATTTTAAATTGATTACTCGATGAAAAACTTATTATTAATTATCATTGAAATAATTGATCCACTGACCAAAACTTTAGTTTTTTGAATCTGTCAACAATATTATTCTAATCAAAATTTGGTTTATTAAGAAATCGCGAAAATATTGTTTTAATAAAATTGAAATAAATGTAAGATACGCTAAAAAGATGTTGTGGAATTTTGATATACAATTGAAATCGATTGAAAGAAAAACTAAAGTTTAGCTCAGTGTTGCGTTTTTGTTGGACTATTTATTTACTTCGGTCTGAAAGACCTAAGTATTACATTCATAAGTTAAAAGTGAAATTCTTACCCCCACTTTTTTTGGCATTTCTCGACGTTTTAGGACCTACTGATGCTAAAAAAGCAAAAAAAATGTATGTCTGTCTGTCGGCCGGCCGTCCGTCATTACCTACGCTGCAGGGAAAACGGCTGGAAGGATTTCAAAAAATTTTTTTTTTTTCTAAAAATAGGTATTCACAAGGAACAGGTCCGAAAGGACGCTGTGTTCGATAACTGTACTGGAAGTGTGTCAAAAAAATCATTATGTGTGTCAAAAATAGCAAATTTTTATATTTTTGGCTTAAAAAACGCTCATTTTAAGTGATTACGAGTAGGAACATTAAATTTGGAGAAATCTTGATGGTCGGGTTTGGTATGCGAGATCAAAAACTAGATTATTGCATTATAAGTTTGTCAAAAAAATGTTGTCATATGTGTCAAAAGAAAGATTTTTATTTATTTTTTTACCTAATTTTTCGGAAAAAAAATAAAATAACCTGTTTGTTTGAAATGAAGTTTTATTATTATTATTGAGAATTATGGCATTATAAGTTTGTCAAAAAAATGTTGTCAAGTGTGTCAAAAGATTTTTATTTATTTTTTTCCCAATTTTTTGGAAAAAAATAAAATTGTTTGTTTGAAATGAAGTTTTATTATTATTATTGAGAATTATGACATTATAAGTTTGTCAAAAAATGTTGTCAAGTGTGTCAAAAGAAAGGTTTTTATTTATTTTTTACCCAATTTTTTTAGAAAAAAATAAAATTAATAGTTTGTATGACATGATTGATTGATTGATGATTGATTGATTGATTGGACTGTAGGACCAAGCACTAGGCGAGACTCCCGGATTACGGCCGGGCCACTTCCTACAGTCGTTTTACATATAACAATAGGTAAGGATAGGTAGGTAATTGTTAGTTAGGAGTGAACGACCCGGTTACAGACACCTGGCAAATCGTATCTAGCTACTACTGTTAGGAGACAATCACAAAGACAATCACTTATACATATAATCTGCAATCGCCAATCAGCAATCCCGTATCTAAAATTTCTCGCCTGCAATCTCCAGTCGGAAACCTGTTATTCATGTAATTTATTAGTATAATAGGATAATGACTAAATTGTAGTCCTCTGCACTCTCCAATCTGAATTCATGTTATTATATTTATGGTTAAAATTATTTATGGTTATTTATGGTTAAAAACATTTATATTATGTACATATATATAAAAAACAAAAAACCCCTTTGAAAATTGAGTGAATTTCATATAAAAAGTATTGGGATTGAATTGGATAAAAATATTATCTTTCACTTGATGTTTTTATTTGAAATGTATTTATTTAAATTTTATAAAACATTATTTTATATAATATAATTAACGCAAGAATGTTTTGAATTTTTCTTGAAACACAAGAATTAATTTAACAAAAACAATTAACCCTGCTCGTTGATATCGTTCAAAAATCTTATTGGATTTTATGGATAATGTTTGGATAAATAGAAAGAGATAAATCTATCACATAAAATTATGTCAACAAATGAAATTTTAAACTGAATTTGAAATAATAACTAAATTTCGCTAGTTAAAGCTCTAAGTAGGTTTAAATTTTACACAAAATCGAATAGCACAATAACACCTTTATTTAGTTTTCTAGTAAAAATCAGAGTTAATAAATTTTACATTTAGGGAAGATTACATCTTGGTCGCCCACATCTTTCCATTTTTGAAAGCAATCTTACCTTAGAGTTTAGTTATTAAAACCAACACTTTAAAACTATTATATTAGATATAAAACTGATTATTACAATTAATGTTTTCACTACATTTAGTTATACTTATATATTTATCATTTAAGAGATTAATTTAGTTTAAAATTCACACTGTCACTTATAAGAAGTGTTGATAAGACGACCATTCACCATTGTCATATATATATATACACATATATACACATGCACATACATACACATACACACATATATACACGTACATACACACATATATACACATGTACTCACATATATATACATATATACATACATATACACATACATGTACACATACATACATACATATATACACACATACACACATATACGCAAACATACATATACATATACATACATACATACATACATACATATACACACATACATACATATATATACACACATATATATACATATGTATAAATATCCATACACATACATATGTACACATATACATACATACACACATATACACACATACACACATGTATACATACATATACATATACATATATACATACACATACACATACACATACATACACATACATACACATACATACTCATACATACACATAAATACACATACATACACATACATACACATGTATACACATACATACATATACACACATACATACACATATATACGCACATACATATATACCTATATATATTACATATATTTATTAACAGCAAACATACATATTAAGAAGTTTTCACCTTATGTCCAACATACTAATTTATGTGGTATTGTTATATAAACATACATACATACACATATATACATACATACATATATATATATATATATATATATATATATATATATATATATATATATATATATATATATATATATATATATATATATATATATATATATATATATATATATATATATATATATATATATATATATATACATATATATACATATATACATACACACACATACATACATACACACGCACACATACATACATACATACATACATATCCATACACATATATATACACACACATATACACATATATACATACATATATATACATACACATACACACATACACACATACACATACATATACATACACACATACATACATACATGCATACATACACACATACATACACATATGTACATATATTGATAATTCATATAAATATGTTATGTATATTTTGATAATTCAAATATGGAATATATGTATAAAATTTGTTTGAACGATATCTTTAATACTTTAGACGTATTTTTAGACTTCCTTTCATTTATTCCAAATTACATAAAATTGATAGAAATACGAAAGATGTTTTAAGAAAGTTATATATAAACATTAAAAACTAGTTTCAATGTTTATATATACCTTTTGTATTATATTCTGTAGCTGTAAATCAAAGAAAGTTAATTAATTCGAAGTTCTATTTTCATTAAATTTATTAAAACTAAATTAAATTAATGCCAAATCTCAGTTAATCTCATATATATATATATATATATATATATATATATGAAAATTCAATTATTTCGAATAGCGAACCTAAGATATCAAACCATCAGTTTTTTTTGAGAAACAAAAATGTTATCAATGTTTTTTTAAGAATAATATTTCACACGCCATGACACCTTTTCAAGTTGACGAAATTTGTATCTTTATTTCTAATAAATCTGCATTTTCATTAATTATATTATGAAATTTAAACTAAAATACTCCATTTTATTTACATTCATTTATTCCTGGTAATGGCATTTTGATAAATTTTTTTATTTTCTCTAAATCAACAAACAAAATTTTTTTTTTAATCAAAACAAGAAACACGAAATTCCAATTGGAAATGTTTATGTATATTCTCGAAATACTACAACAAAATTGACATTTGTTTTTTTTTTTTTTTTTTTTTTTTATGTAAGAGTGTCCTCTTACATAATTATACCCAACTATAGGTGCGTTCGATTTGACTGAAACAACTGAAAAAACAACAACAATTGCATTTAATTTTTTCAGCTGCTTCAGTTGTTTCAGTCAAATCGAACACGGCTTATATACCACGACTTGTTGATTAGATCGTTTCTTAATTTAACACTACAAAAATCAGATAAATTCCATAACCTTTTTTAAAAATGTTAATAATTTTCATCGACTAAAATCACTACGGTTTAATTTCGTTTTAATTTTAAATGAAAAAAAGTAATAAAAATAAACAACGACACAACAATGTTGTATCGAATTGAAAACCATAAATTACGAGAATTTCAAGAGAAAAAAAATTATTTTCCTGATTTTTTCAATCTTTTAATTAGAAAAATTAAATTATTTTCAAAATACCACCATTATTATATATTATTATATATCATATATTATATATTATTGAAGCACTTGGTTTGAAACACATTTTAGACAACTTCTATTGAGCAATAAGACACCTTAAATATGGTAAATTATTAAAGTAAAAAATATATATATATTTATCACGACGGAGAGTTTTATCCACGTCCATCTTCTGTCGTTGCACATTTTACCAAAATTAATAGTTTGTATGACATGATATTTTATTATTATTATAGAGAATTATGGCATTATAAGTTTGTCAAAAAATAATGTCAAGTGAGTCAAAAAATGATTTCATTTATTTGTTTAGCCAATTTTTTGGAAAAAAAATGTAGCTGTTTTTATGACGTAAATGTAATTTAGAATGAAATTGGACATGGAAATTTTTGAATATGTTTTTGAAATATTTTTGGAATTTTGAAAAAGTTTGTATTTTCGATTTTGTAATAATTTTTGCAATATATTTAGAATTTCGGCAAAAGTTTTAATTTTTGATTTTGTAAGAATTTTTGGAATATTTTAAGAATTTTGAAAAATTTTTAATTTTTGATTTTATTATAATTTTTAGAATTTTGAAAAAATTTTCGATTTTGTAATAATTTTTGCAATATTTTTGGAATTTTGGAAAAAGTTTGAATTTTTAAGAATCTTTGAAATATTATTAGAATTTATAAAAAATTTAATTATTTGATTTTATTCTAATTTTTGGAATATTTTTGGAATTTTGAAAAAGTTTGATTTTATTTAATTTAACCATATTTTTGGAATTTTGATTATAATTTTCCGGCAACACAATCGAAAGAGTTCAGAAAAAATTTACTAAATTTTTATGTTTTAAAATGAATATGCCCTATGAACCATACTATTACTATACTATTAGACTAAAAAAATATGCTGTTTTCTTTTGAAGATAGATGCACCATAGCTGATGAAATTTTTATATAAAATTGTTTAAAATATATTTGTAAGTGATTTAACACAATTAATATGCTTTAGGCCTCATAATCAGTATGCAATTCGTAACTCAGTTTGTTTTAATTTTTCAACTTTTAGAACTAACCACAAATTTCATTCACCTTTAATTATAATGAAATCAATTTGTTTTCTTGCTCATTACCAGTTGTTAAAAAGAAAATTGTTCAGTGTTTTTGATTTAATTAATTTTTTGTTGTTTGATTGCATTATATAATTTTTATGACAATTCAACTCACTAAATAAAGTTTCGATAAGGTCCAAAAAACGCTTCATTTACTATTTTTTAACAAATCAAAACGAATTAGGGTAGCGAAATCCGAAATTCGACGTCCACGCCGTGCTGCCTGGTTAATGCTGACAGAATTAGGTTGGTGTACCGGAGACAAGCAGGGTAAAAACTGCTTAGTCGATCATGGTACATCATGGCGAATTGGCGCCTTAAAACCAATGCGACTCAAGCGTCTGTTCTCCATGTTAGGGGCGGCTTGAAGCGGGCGTCTGTCTTGGATCAAGCGGCTCGCTATATAAACGTGTCAAAAGGTTGTTTCTGGTAACCTTAAGATGCAGAACGGACCCATTCACGACAATTTGGGTTGGGCCTAAGGTTAACACCCTAACCCCGGAAAAAAAAATTATTTGTTAAATTTGGAAATCAGAAAAGAAAAACAGACCCGGACAAAAACAACAGAATTTTACCTGGACGTGAAAAAGGACCAGACTACCGAATCGGAACGTGGAACGTGCGCAGCCTGAGCGCTCCTGATGCTCTTATAAGTCTAGAAACAGAGGCTGAGAGGTATAGGATGGATATTATTGCTCTACAAGAAATTAGACAGCCGATAATCGGAAAACAAGATTTGGATAGTCACTCTCTATACTGTAGTGGTCATCCTTCTCGAAGAGAATTTGGTACTGGCTTTCTTGTTGGTGCACGCATACAAGAAGCCGTGATGAAATTCATCCCGGTCAGTGAGAGGATAAGCTACCTACGTGTACGTGGTACATATAACAATATTTCTCTTATTGCAGTGCATGCACCTACTGAAGCTAAGACCGTCGACGAGAAGGATAATTTCTACATAGCACTGGAAGAGGTTATGAAACAAACACCCACACGCGACTTCATTATGGTTCTTGGTGACTTTAATGGACAGGTTGGAAGAGATATCTCTTATGGAAATGTGGTGGGCCCCAACAGTCTGCATTTGAATTCGAATGATAATGGTGAGAGAATGACTGAGTTTGCATTATCAAATAATTTGAGAATTGCCAGTACTTTCTTTCCGCACCGATCGATTCATAAGCAGACATGGGTCTCACCGAATGGAAACACTCGAAATCAAATTGATCACGTGCTAGTTACAGCACGTTTCTTTTCGAGTGTTCTGGATGTGCGATCCTTTAGAGGTGCATACATTGGAAGTGACCACTTTCTTGTATGTGCTAAAATAAGGTTCCACTTCCCAAATCCAAGCATTCCGAAATTCAATCAACGGAAACGATTTAACATCTCATCACTAAAGAATGCAGAAACAGAAGAGAGATATCAAAACCATATTGCCGAAACATTGGAGAAATCAGAAACCATTAATGGAGACGTCGATAAGTCATGGTATTTGCTCAAAGATGCTGTTTTAAGCGCTGCTGAGGGAATACTTGGACGACCACAAAACCACTCCCAGAAGCCATGGATGGATCAAGCATGTCTTGACGCTATTCAATACAAAAGAGATTGCTATCTGAAATGTCTACAAGGACGCAACACCAGGTCCACGAAGGAGAACTATAAACTGGCAAGACAAGCCGTTACAAAGTTATGTAGACGAACGAAGAGAGAATGGTGGAAGAGAAAGTGTGAAGAGATTGAAAGCTTCAATAAGGAACATCAATCGCGTAACTTCTTTCAACAGGTTAAAACCTTAAAGAAGGGCCCTCAAACTAGATCGACTGCTATTCAAAACGAAGATGGGGAGCTACAAGTAGACCTTAAAAATATTTTAGATACTTGGGCCGCTTATTTTGAGAATCTTCTCAACTTAAGTGACCAGAAACAAGTCGGGCGACGAGCAAAGCTTATTCGTGCGTCAAAGGTACATGTAGACGAACCCACCAAAGAGGAATTCGATGCGGCGCTGTCAAAATTAAAATGCAATAAAGCACCTGGTATCGACGATATAACATCCGAAATGATTGTACATGGTGGTGAAACTCTATCCTTAAGATTGTTTGAACTTGTTCAAATGATATGGAGGACTGAAGCCATGCCACAGGACTGGAACACAGCTATGCTGATACCAATCCATAAAAAAGGTAATCGCCTACAATGTGCAAACTACAGAGGAATCGCTCTACTCTGCACAGCATATAAGATCTTTTCTTACATTTTGTTATCCAAAATCAATCCTTTTGCTGAACAACTGTTTGGAGAATATCAGTGTGGCTTCCGGCGGGGCCGAGGTACCACCGATGCACTTTTCTCGATAAGGATGATTTTGGAAAAGTGCCGAGAGTTCAACATACCAGTGCACCAACTCTTCATTGATTTCAGGCAGGCCTACGACTCTCTCGAACGAGAGACTCTATGGTCTGCTCTGGTGTCAATGGGAATTCCTGGTAAACTGGTATCACTATGCAAAATGACAGTACAGAACTCTCAATGTTGTGTACGAGTAGAGAACGAAATATCAAGGTTTTTTAAAGTCGACTCCGGGTTAAGACAAGGTGATGCTATCTCTCCTATACTTTTTAATTTAGCCTTGGAATATGTGTGCCGTCAAAAGAAACTACCGACTAACAACAATATCCTGTCAATAAACTCAGTACAGATGATTGCATACGCTGATGATGTTGTCATCCTCGGCCGAAGTGAAGCTGTTATGAGTGAGACTTTTAAGTCGCTTGAGAGTGGAGCTAGAAAAATTGGTCTTCAAATTAACTACAATAAAACCAAACATATGAATGTTTCAAGAGAGTCTGAGAAGAAAGATTTGATGTGCGGCGATGAACGAATTGAGGGAGTTGAATCTTTTAAATATTTGGGATCAATGCTTAACTCAAACAACAGCATACTTACAGATATAAAAGCTCGAATCGCTGCAGGTAATCGAACTTTCTACTCAATCAAACCTCTCCTTGGATCTCCGTATGTATCAACTAACACCAAGCTCAAGTTATACAAGACATTGATTAGACCGGTTGTGATGTATGGATCACAAACGTGGACCCTTACACAAAATGACGAATCGCATTTATCTGTATTTTTGAGCGTAAGATATTACGCTACATTTTTGGTCCACTTAAGACAGACGATGGAGAGTATAGAACCCGATATAACTTTGAGATCAGAGACCTTCTTGAGGGTCCTGATATAATAGGTTGTATCCGTTCTAATAGGATTGCTTGGTTTGGGCATGTTCTACGAGCCGATTCACAGTCTGGAATGATTAGAAAAATGTACGTTAGTACCCCAGGGAGTGGGCGACCACGAGGTAGACCACGACTACAATGGGAGACTGACGTAATAAACGACCTTAAAAAAATCGGCTGCCATGGTAATTATGTCGCTGTTGCGAATGACCGTGGTGAATATTCGAAGCTGATTAGCCTGGCAACGCTCCTACATGGAGCATGAACGCCGTTAAAAAAAAAAAAAAACGAATTATATCGATTATTTTTCTCTGGTGGGAAGGAACAGCGAATTATAGTGACTATTTTCGGCCTACTTAATATATTAATTTAAAACTAGAGATATTGAGATAATTTTTTTTTCTTAATGAGATAATTTTTTTTATTTATAATTTTGTTTAAAAGATAAATATTAGTTTCTAAATAAAATTTTTTCTACAAATTATTCAATAATACAAAATTATGTAAAAATGCAATTTGCAAATAATAAAACAAATTTATAACATTTATGCGCCTACTAAGATAAAATAATATTTCATTTTGTTAGAAGAAAAAATGACAACAAAGAATTATGTTGTATGAAATAATGTTACTATTTCTGTTCGTTAAATTATCTGCTAAATACAACTCGTCGCCAAATTATTGGTCGATTGTTTTTCAATATTACCACTCATGCCATATGAGGTTAAAAATTTCCCTCGTGCGCTACGCGCACCCGGGCTCCTCAAATGATATTTGTGGTAATGATTATGAAAAATAATCAACTATTATTTGACGACTCGTGATATCGATTATTTCGATTATCTCGTGAACCATCAATCCGATGAACTTAAAATTTGAGGTGCTTATAAAACTAGCATATCCACACAAGATGGAGGATTAAAAAATAAATAAAGTTGTGTTCGTTTGTTTTACAGAGGTACGATGCAAAACCTTTGAGAACATACATTTTTTATCGAGACGAGTAGGGTATCATATGAAAGGGCTTCATTTCAGTATTCCTTAAAAATGTATTTTGGAATTTTACACCTCACTGTTTTTTGTATAATTTTGAAAAATGACGTTTTCTCTATTTTTTATTGCCCAAATTAACTCCGACCCTACTTCATCGAAAATCTTGAAATATATTTGGAATGATAGAAAAATGAGTAGGTTTTTAATGAAAAATATAGAAAAGTGGCAGATACTCATAACTACATTTATTAAAGGAGTGGGAATGATAAGGAGTAAAAACATCATTTAAAATCAGGTCAAGTGAGGTGTGATTTGAAAGTGCACTTGATTTTAGCAACATATGAATTTTGCAATGCATAGTTTTTGAATTATTTTCAAAAAAGTGACACAAAAAGTTGGTCCCACCCCTTGGATTTCGAGAAGGGAAGGGAAGGGTGAAAAAAACTTTTTGACCCAAACGAGTGGGATGTCTAGTGGGATGTCAAGAGCACCTAATTTAACAAGCAGTGCAATTTTGTTTAGAATTTTGCGGTGCACAGTTTTTGAGTTATTCTAAAAAATGTACAAATTTCAGACCGTCCCCTTCCCCTAAGTTTTAACACTGATAGACAGAAAAAATTGAAAAAAATTAACGGTTTGCTATATTTTGAACGAAAATTATAGCGAACTCTCAAATAATGATATTTCTGTGTGTTTAGGGGATGTAGAGTAAATTTATTATTATTTAGAGTGTAGAAATATTTATTGTGTAGAGTTCTTGAATTATTTTTGTTAACCATGTAGTTTCTGCTGTTTGTTTTGCTATTGTGGGGCTGTAAGCAGGGTAAAAAAAACTTTTTTTGACCCCAAGCGAGTGGGGTGTCATTTGAAAGAGCAGAAGACATTGCACTTTTTTTTAGAATTTTGCGGTGCACAGTTTTTGAGTTATTCTAAAAAATGTGCAAATTTCAGACCGTTTTTTATCAATGTACATGTTGGCGAGCGAATTTTATTCGCACTTGTCCGACTTTTTTTTAATCTAACTTTTTTTTTTAATCAATTATATGATTGTGAAGACAACTTGGGTTTATGAAGGGACGGTCCACAGTAACTAACTTAGCAGTCTTTAGCAATTTTTTATATAGTAACATTGGTGATTTCTAAATTGATGTAGTTTACACAGATTTTTCAAGAGCATTTGATCGTATTGATCATCTTATCATGCTGGAAAAGATAGAAGTTGTAAATTTTGACATTATCTCCTTGAAATGGCTAGCCTCTTATTTATCAAATCGTAAGCAGTATGTTAAGATCCAAAATTTCAAATCAGAAACGTTTGTCGTTTCATCTGGTGTACCTCAGGGAAGCCACCTTGGACCAGTATTATTTAATTTATTCATTGACGATGTCGTTTCCTGTTTCAAGTTTTCAAATTGTCTAATGTATGCGGATGATTTGAAGATTTATGTCTGTGTGGGATCCCACGATGATTTTTTGAACTTTCAGTTGGACCTTGGCAACTTTTGTGAATGGTCCCGAGTAAATAAATTGACCTTAAATATAAGTAAATGTAAAATTATGAGGTTCTGCAAAAATAAGTCATTCGTTGATAAGTCATACGAATTATATGGAGAAAAGTTGGATCGAGTTAAATACATGCGTGACCCAGGTGTCACTTACTCTACTGACCTTTCATTCAACCTACACATTAACTCAATAATTGCTAAGTCCAACTCCATGTTGGGAATGATTAAAAGAAATGGTAGGGATTTTAAGGACCCAAATACTCTCAAAGTTCTTTATACGTCATATGTCAGGTCGCAACTGGAGTATGCTTCAGTGATATGGTCTCCACACTTTTAACTGTCGTAATCTTTATATATCAACTTATTAGTAATTAAAAAAGTAGTCTACCTGTATGTTATACTAAAGATGAAATAAAGAATAATAATAATAATAATAATAAATAAATAAATAAAATAATTCTGAACACATTATCGATAGCGATATCTGCTTTTGTATAGAGCTAGATGGCCAATAAATGGAACAGGCAACAGTTTTCCAGGAGTATATAATGGATCCAGTAACCCTGTTGCGGTACATCGTGAAATAGGAATTGAGAAAAAAATTATGGCAATTTTTTCATAACTTGTATTCCGAGTTGCCGGATATAACAAATTCGTATTAGAATAGTAGATTCTTGAATGAGCTTAGAATGAAGGAAAATTCTTCACGAGGATGAAGTTTCCCGAAACGAACGTAGCGAGTGAAGGGAATCATCCGAGTGAAGAATTTCCATCATCCTAAGCGAATACAAGATGCTATTTTATCCACGACTGTAAAATATTTCGTTTAATTTCCAGTTTTCATGAAAAAATTTGTATCGCCATATTTAAATAAAAACATTAAAGATAGCGAAAAACAAAACAAGTTTGTTGTTTAATTTGTTATAATAAGGAATATTTAATATTTAATAGGGAATATTTAATAAAGTATAGAGCTGTTAAAGAATTTTATTCTCTTCCATTTAATTATATCAGCTTTATTTGTTTGTTTTTTCGATAATACATACTATTATTGTATTGTTTTCTAACCTATAGCCTAATGAACCTAACCTATTGCCTAATGAAAAAATTATATAAACTATAAAAAAATTATCATTATTCAATTGGTATGATTCCGATTGGTTAAATTGTTTTGATTTCATTAAAATTATTTTCAAATTATAATCACAATGGCTTTGATAAGTTTTGTTCAAAAATCAAATTTTAATTTAAATTCTCTTATTTCGTTTAGATGAACTTGGTTGATTGTATGAGAAGCGCGTTTTTTATCATCAGGGTTTTTTATTAAGAAATTTGATTTATCAATTAAAACAATAAAGATTTATTGTTTTAGTTGAAGAAAATGGTTTTATTTTTTATAATACACAATTCTTTGTCAGAGAATAAAGTATTGTAATCGATTCGTGAATAATGAATTTTATTCTCTCGCAAATTAAAATTTAAGCGCTTTAAACTTTTGCTTGAGAATAAACTACTTCATTATTCACTCATTGATTAAACTACTATTAATCAAATTCACTAGTTGTGGTATGAATACAATTACAATGGAAGACATACGCATGGAAAGCATATATTCTTTAGTAGTCGTGGATAAAATATTTCTTTATTTCATTTTTTTTACTTTTTTCTCAATTCCCAATTCTCCGTGAAATGCCGGAATAGGCGTACTGGAATATAATACTATTGTATTTGATAGTTATTTTGAATCAAGTACGAATGGTAAAAATAAACCGTCGTTCACAAAAATTTACCTCCAAAGAATACCAGTTTACGAAAGAGATTCCTATGTCTATTAGTCAAGACAAACTTTTATCTAACTATGCAAATAAAAGCAGATTTATAAAATCCTCATGAAGGAATTTAAAAAAAATCGACCAAGTGCTGCTACCAAAGAGAAGATGAAGCTGACTAAATAATTGTCGAAATAGCCATGAGAGCTGAGTCAACATTGCATAAAATCATTGTAGCAGAAGATGCTGTATATACTTGTCATTTTGACTGCAAGAGCTAAAGTCGAAGAATAAATTTATTGTCTGAAACTTGGAGAACACAATGTCTTTCAAAGCATGCTATCCAGAAAGTGCAAACTTAATAGCTTTTCTCTCATTCTTTCACTAGATGTGACACAGTTTCGTCATTTTATAATAAGGATAAAACAATTTTTGTTCCATCTAATTGAAAAAAGACCCGATTTAATACTACAAGAATAACGCCTTTTACAAGAATAACGCCAAATTCGAAGACATTTTAAAAGCAGTAGGTACTGTGCAATACTGTTATATGGAACTACAGCAGATATACAGCAAAACAAAATGAAAAATATGAAAGACTTGGCAAAGTATCGATATAAGACCAGATGCGATATGATTCCTTTATAATGGCTGCCACAAAAAATAGTGCCGTCAAATTATCACCCCTGGTTCCTACTGTAGGTGCCTTAAATGAACACATTAAAAAAGAATATTTGCAAGTCCAATTGTGACTTGGAAACAGCAGAGGTAGTCCAACTGATCGGGGTTGGATTAATTCTGAAGGGTCTTTGCAACCCATTAGAATGCAAAAAATGCACGAAAAAACCTTTTGAGAATGATTTTCTGTAATTGTAAAAAAGGATGTGGTGCATTATGTAACTGCAGAAAGGATGGACTTTTTGCAACGCAACTTGTAGTGGATGCTCCGGCGAAAACTGCCACAATAGTGGTCCAATTTTAGATCAAGAAGAGGAAGAGATTGATGATAGTTCTCATGAGGATTCAATGTTCTAAATATTTATGATAACACATTTAAATTTAATTTAAAATTAAAAAAAGAAAATAAATTCGTCGCCTTTAAATAATTTTTTTTGATGTTATCATAATATTTGGTGGTTTTTAAGGGTTGAGATATTATACAAAATCATAAATAATATTTCAGAATATCTAACAACTTTTACACAATTCGTGTGAACTTTATTTCAATCTGTTAAGAATTGTTTTGTAGTTTAATAAGTTTTGGAAACAAGGGGTGGTGTTCACCCCTAAAAAAGAAAAAAAATTTGAAGATGAGGGCAAGTTGAGTTTAATTCTAAATGTTCAGGCAAACCGATGCTGCTCTAAAGAATTCGGAGGTTCCCTACTATTTTGTTGTATATTTAGGTTGATTTCTAAAAGTTTAAAAATGTAAGCGAAGTAAATCCGAAATCCATAAATTTTTAAATCACGAATTAAAAAAATTGTGTTCTTGATACCTTCTAATATGGTATCTATGTATATATCTGTGCAGTCTTAAAATTCTAAATGAAATCAGAAATTCCTAAAACAATATTTCAATTTTTACATCTATAGTCAAAATAAATATTTAATTATAAACACAAAAAACTTGAAAACTACTGTAAATAAAATTTTAAAGTTTTTTAATAAGACTTTTTTGTTTTTGATATAAAACTAATATGTTTAAAAAACTAACAAAATTTTCCCACAAAAGTCAAATATGTAATCCTTATTTTTCTTTACTATTTTCTTTTCTTTTAAAATATTTAATTTTATTAAATTTCCTATAAAAATAAAAATTTTACCTTATTTTCCTGTTTTCTATTTTCTCATAAATGAAAGAATTTTGTTTTTCTTTGTTTTTAATTTTTGTTTATTACAATTTATAGTAATTAATTCTAAATCAAAAAAAAAAGATTTGTTTAAGGATTTGGGTGGCACAGTGCTTCTCCCATTTTAACTTTTATTTTTGGATCTTCCTAGTTACCCTCGTGGATTTTAATTTTAGGTGGCTTATTTCTCGGAACGCTACCTAATATTTTTTGACAATTAATTGTTTTAGAAAGCGTTTTTTAATTTTGTTATTTACTTTTCTTTCATTTTTATCTAGAAAGCAAAAACCTATGTGACTTATTTTAAAAACAACAATAGTTTTTTCTTTTACTTGTATCATGGTAAAACAATACATATTAAATGTTGTAGGTGAAATTTCATTTGGTTTAGACTTTAGATGGTTGTTTTGAAAAATTAAAAACTAAAAACAAGAAAATGAAGAAAGTGGAAAGGTCGTTTTTATTAATTTTCCTATATTTACTGTTTTTATTTTATTTTCTATATGTACTTATAAACTTTTGGGGGTTGATTGTTGAAATTAAAATTTTCAACAAAAACGACGAAAAAAAAATTTATTGTTGTTGTTTTTGAAATAATATTTTAAATTGGTTTTTATACGTTATACAAAAATTTGTTGATGTTTGTGAATAAAGGAGTGTTTAAACTTGTGCTGCATATATGCAGTTGGTTTACTTGCTAGTAAAGGAGCTATAGAGATCAGTTTTTTAATTTAATTGTACTCCAGTCTCTGGCATTGACATTCGAGTAAAATAGAGATATCACGTACCACTGGCAGTAGCAGTGAGATGTCATAAGCCAAGGTGATATCTAATAGTTGTGCTGCATAGATAAAATTTATTCGGTAAACCTCATTTTATTTTTATCGTCATTTGGCATACTTTAATATATGGTTTATCGTAGGATCATAAAATTTATTATTACGTTTAGACCAGTGCAGATATACCTTTTAAAAAGGCAAAAAATGGTAAAAACTAGTAACAGTATAAAAACTGTTGGATCAGGAAGAACATACTCCCCAAATGATAGGAAAAATAAATTAAAGATGATCCGAATTCCGAGCTAGGGTTAAAAAATGGTTTTTCACGATTTCCAGCGAAACTAGACCTTTATCGAAAAAAATCTAAAGCAAAAGTTGTAGGAATTAAAAAGGTCTATAACTTTTGCATAAACCATTTTTTCACATAACCTAAAACTTGTCGGGCAAAATAGGAAAATCCGAGAAATAAAGGTGTTTTCGTTTTTAATTTTTATGTCCCACAAAATAAATTTTTTTTCACACAATTTGGTGGAAACTTACCTTATTATGTCCCTAATAAGCTGTAATATTTTGGAATCAAAATATTTATTTTTAGGTTTAATTTTGATTTTAAACCAAACAAGCGACCTTATTTTCACCCGAGAATTTTCATGCCCTGGAAACAGTTTTTTCCAAAAAAAAAAAACAGTAGTCATTATTTTTGTTGAAACCTCTACTCTTAGATGGTGTAAAAAAATATTTTGTTGGAGATAAAAATTAAAAACGAAAAATCTTTTTTTCTTGTTTTTTTCAATTTTTTACGGCAAATTTTAGGTTATGTGAAAAAATGGCTTATACAAAAGCTATGGACCTTTTTATTACCTGGAACTTTTACTCTAGACTTTTTTCAATACAAATTTTAATTTCGCTGGAAATCGTGAAAAACCATTTTCTACCCTCGTAACTCGGATCACCTTTAATTTATTTTTTTCATCATTTGCGCAATATTTTCTTCCTTATCCAACAGTTTTCATGCTGTTACTAATTTTTTCCTTACCAATAATTATTTGCTCTGGTCTAGTTATCCCCTCTTTCAAAAAATAAAAGTTTGCTTTCGCCAACACCTTAAAACTGATGAGATGGATCTAAGTTTAATTGGGCTCTAAATCCCAATTATTGTTTGGGCGAATTTGCGATTGTTGTAAAATATTTTATTTTATTGTTGCGATTGCAACAATTATGAAATATACAAAACAAAATTGTATTCAACCTCAATTTCCAACATACAATATTTCAAAAATAAAATCAACATCACATTGTTTTTATTTGTACAAAAATTTGTTAAAATATATTACATACTGAAAAATGATAAAATTATACTATTAATATTAATTTTAAGGAAAACGTACCAGTTATTTAATTAATATATCAATAAAAAAAAAGTTCGACCTTTTTAAAATATATCCATTTTATAAAATATATCCAAAATGATTACGTAGATTTCTGAAATGTCCTTTGTAAAGAATGGATTTTTCTGGAATATATGAGAAATTAAGCAGAATTATATTTAAGGAATTTTTTTTCTAAAATGAGAATTAGTTTAAAGTAGAATGCATGCAATATAGTGTAAAGATTAATTGTAAACAAACGCAACACTGTATCGTGAATATAAAACAGTATAAATAGAAGACGCTGGGGACTAGAAATTTCTACAATAAGCCATTGGAGGTTTTAGGAAGAGAATATTGGACATTTCTATTAATTAAATACTTTGCATAGAATTTTTCTATAAAATATCTACAACAAATTTGACATTACAGATATTAAATGAAACGCGTTCGAATACTAAATGAACCTCGCGCCTTTTGAAAGGTTCACTAACTATTTAATGAAAATGAGATCTCATTAAGTATTCAAACGCACTCCATGATTAAAAGTTATTGAAGATTCAAACTTAAAGATGTTCGGGAGACCCCCCACCATTTTGTCAAAGTTTGAAATGAATCCAGATCTCCCGTTTTCAAGTGCACCTGGATTATATACCTAAATATATAAGATTCATGAGAAATTTCAAAATCTTCCCGCAAAAAAAGGACGTACAGCCAGTAGACTGTCTGGTTAACAAAACCACGTTACCAATTGAAATGTTTTTTTTTTAATTTGTTGCCCGCAATGGAAAAGCTTTTGCTCTAATTGAATAAGGTAAGAAAAGGGGAGAAGGTCTGCTGATCAACTGTTTTTCTAAAACCCTTCTAAGTCCTGTCATTCGATTTTTATGAAATTCGGTTCATAAGCTTTTAGTGTAGTTTTTAACAGTTGTAAAAGTTGTTTAGATAGAATTAGATAAACTGCGAGGAGGAAGATTTCCATTTGTAATGTTTATTTGATATTTCAATCAGTTTAATTCCTAGCATTTGATTTTAGCGAAACTCGATTGTAGCATATTGAATGGCAAAGTTGTAATTACTAACAAGAAGCATTTACTCTAAATTGATAAAACAACTCATACTATTTTCTTCGGATATATATTGATGTATGTATGACAAGGTCTGCTAAAATATATTATATTGAATAAAGACTTCTATACATCGTGAATTAATTTTGTCCTAAAACTATTCACTGTATTAAATCTTTTGACAAATACAGCATCACTTATCACAATCGTAATGAGTAATGACAACAACCTATAGGAAGGTAAAAGATTCTACAACAAACAAATGTTTACACCACGGGTCGTAATTTAAAATCAGAGCATATTGCTACGGATGGTAAAAGATAGCCTTATTGCAAAGCAGCGATACTTTAATGTCGGCTTCAACTTTCACTTGGTCCTCGTTGAGTTCAGTAATTATCATGGCAGTGTGTCACACTAGAGTACAAGATCGGCATCAGTCGGAGTAAACGCTCTTTGTATAAATTTTCCTTGACTTTTTGTTTTCAAAAACTAATCGTAATTACCTAATTATTCTAAATTTACAGTGGTTCCGAGTTCGACTCCGAAATCAGTGTTTTTAAGCAAAACATTAGCAACCATCCATACACCGGTTTGCCAATTAAGCGATACCAATTAAGCGATTAACCAATATGGTTGATAAATTGGAAAAAAACTTTTTGGGCTGATCATCTGTTTGAAACTAATCGATTAATTTAAGACTTCCAGTAAAATTCGAACCTAAAACTAACCGAATTGTAAATTAATACAGGTGCTAAACACCTGTTGAGCCTATGTAATAGAAACCATTTTGGTAGAAATCTAAACGACTTGACTTATTTATCAAAAGCGACAAAAACCAGGTTTTTAACAACATCCAGGAAAATATCTTTCGGAGAACTAGATACTAGCGACTACGCAGTAAAACAAAGTGCAAAAACTTTATATTTTTTATAACAACGTCAAATGGTATTTTATCAAACCTATGGTATTTTATCAAAGTGTTGGTGATTTGCTTAGGTGAAAATGTAGCTTTGAGACTTTTATTTACAGAGCTTATTCATTCGGATTAATATTGAAACCACGAGGAACATGAATTTATCTAAACTAATGTTCATATCTTAGAAGAACATATAAATATAGAGAGAACATAACTTTAAAATTGTATGAGGAAATACATAACAAATGGTGATCGCTGATCATCATTTTCAATTCCTCTTTTCTCCATTTTGATTTGTTTTTAATTACTACCACAAACTTTTTTATTTAATTATAAATTAAAAACAATTCTAAATGTAAAATGCCATAAACAAATTGAATGAGCAAATCGAATGAAAATTAAACGAATTTAACTCAAATATTTTATAATGGACAAGCAATATTTTCTAACGACAAGAACAAAAATTTAAGTTATGTAAATATTCTTAAAGTACTTATATCATAAAAATTTGCTGGTAAACTTTTTTCATTATGAACAAATTTATTTTTCATTGATAAATATCAAAAATTATATGGTTATAATAAAAGCCAAAATGTCATTTTTGTCTTTCTTTTTGTACTTCTTTAGTCGCTGGGGAAGAAACTATTATTTTTGTGGTAGGGTTTTTCTCTTATAAATTTAAAAAAATCTCGCAATAATGGTACGATTTTGAATCAAATGAAAAGTTTCGCACGTCTATGAAGACAACGTCGGCTACAAAGCATTTACGTGTAACTACATTTTGTAAAATGGAAACGAAGCTCATAAAACGATTTATTGCGATTCTAAACAAGCTTAAAAAAAAACTACTATCAGTAAATAAAAAAAAATAGTTTATTTTGATTTATTGATAAAAAATTTTATTTTTAAGCTTGTTTAGAATCACAATAAATAGTTTTGCGCTTCCTCTTAATTTTTCCAAAATGTAGTTACACGTAAATGCTTTGGAGCCGTCGATAACTGTTTCTATCTGAGACAAAGAGAGGAAAACAAACAAACAAAAAAACGATTTGACAGATGTGAATGAACGCTATTTAGAGCATAAAAAATAAAAGGTTTTATTTCGTTTTCGTTTCATAGTTTTACAATCATCCATCCACAATTTTACAATAAACTTATTAAATAGTGATATTTTATTTTACAAGTTCTGAACTGTAACAAAACATTCCAATTTAAAAAAAAACCATATTCTTGTTAAATTGAGTTTTATATCACTGAATATGTTTTTATTCCCCTACATATTAAAGTGGTGGTACTTTATTACTGTGATTTTCGGCCGTAAAGTGTTACTTTTTAACCTTATATTTTGTTGTCATAGTTACGTCCAAAAAAGTAAAAAACATTTGTATTTGTTTAAATTCCATAAAAAATAGAAATTTTTATCAAAGCAACCATTAAATTCAAAATCTCACAATCCAATTAAAATTATTGTTATTATTTTGTTGTCATAGTTATACAATTATTTTGAAAAAAATAACAAATATTTTGTCAAAAATTACTTGTTCAACATATTTTCATTTCCAAATTTATGTAAAGTTATAACTTGATTTAGAATAAACAACTTTTTTAAAAATATTTTGCTAGCTAGTGAATAAAAAATAGTATATGACGCACAGATGTAAGCTATTTTGGACTTAATGTGGGTGCAAATCTCGGCTTGCGCCTCGGTTTGCAAACTCCACATACGTCCAAAATCTTTAGCTTTACGTCCTAGCATCATAATGTACTATTTTCGAAAGATAAGATTTCATCAAAAGTAGCTTTTTTATGAAGGGTATTAAAAAATTTTTGTGAATTTATTGTGATATTTATTTAACATCGTCGTTTAATTTATTGAAACAAATGAATGGCGCATTAACTGGTAATTTGGCGATTTCCTTACGCTATTGCAAAAAAGCAAATTTTTTGTTTAACTTTAAATTAAAAATCATGTTAAATAGAAAAAACATAACATAAAGTAAGAGTTCAATATGAAACACACACCGGACAAAATATTTCTAAAGTCATTTTTCTGAAAAAATGAAAAACGTTTTCGAATTGCAAAAGTCAAGTGAATGCCACTTTGAGCTTAGTTACTCACAAAGTCTCCCCGTAATAGAGCAAAACTTAATTCGAAACCAAAAGCTTTTTGCATGATATCGTAAGTACACAGCTTTTGATACCAAACAAATCATAATGAATTTGTCAAATTTTGTCCGTTTTGAAGCCTTTTTATAATAAATGAAGTTTAATTTTACCAACTACTAATTCAAAAATACAAGTAACCGGATATGATAAATATATAATTTATATGACATTTCACTCAAAATAATCTCATTCTTTTTTTGTCATTAACAAAAAAAAGGATATATGGTTATTTGGATACATTAATACATATTTTTGTTGATATAATATATTCAAAAGGATACTCTCTGTAATACATATATATATATAATTTGGTTCATAATAAATATAGCAAGAAAAAGTAAATTTTCTAACTAAAAAAACTGTGAAAGAATTATTAATCGAAAAAAATGCTCGGAGATGAGAGTTTTCTTTTCGGTTGTAAAAAATTAGGAAAGTTGATTAAAAATATTATTAAAATAAAAAAAGGAAGGATATTTGAGTCTATTTTTTGATTAGTTTTTATGTGAATTTTAGTTTATTTTTTGAAGGATATTAAAAACAAAAAGTTGTTTTAAGCTTACTTGTGACTCATAAATTTAAAATATTTTATTATGACAATGGTGGTGGTTGGTAATTATATTTTTTTTTTTAGAATATTTTTAATTTTGGTTATCCATCACGTTTTGAAAAGAGTTTTGTACATTAAACGACTAAGAAGCTAAATTTATTGTTACAGATAGGGTTAAGAAAAATGGCAAAATGAGTTTGAATGTTATATAAATTATTTAACACCAACAGTTTACATAGGTAGATAAATCTTTATCTTAGTTCGATACAAAAATATATTGATATTTCTGAATATGAAGCTGCCACAAATACCCGACTAGCAATTTGTTCAGGTATGCCCTATTATGATCCGGGCCGGATCAGGGTATAATAAGGTAAATCCTAATAGGGCATTTGTATCCGGCCCCTACCAGAAATCATACTTGATTTCACTATTAGGGCGTGCCGTATTTGTCCTGATCCGGCCCGGATTTCGAAAACCTATCTCATCCCTACTAGTAAATGCCGGACCAGCGCCGGATCAGAATCATATCTGATTTCCAATTAAGGTTTGCCCTATTTGTCCTGATCTGAGCCCTATTTCATTTTAATAAATTTCATTTGGTTAAAATTCACTAGAGTATTATCCATTTTATATATACATAGTTTGCGAAATTTCACATATACTTCAGTTATCGCTTCTCTGCGTTGTGAATACATATAGGTAAGTATAAAGCTTGAATATTTTTATAAACATTTTTGTCTAATGTATGTAGCAGCAAATTGTCTAATTTTTCTAATGTATGTTAAAGAAAATTCCCTATTTTAAATGATCCGGTCCTGGTCCGTTTCTAGAAGGGCTGCCTGATCCGGTATGGATAGTTTGAGGCGTTACATTACTGATCAGGACCTGTTCAGTGTGCCTGATACGGTCCCTATCAGTAGTAGGGAAATCCGTATCCGGTCCAGATCTGAGCCCTTATATAATGCTAGTCGGGTACTAGTTTTTACAAGGTAGATAGTATAAAAAATAAAGAAAAAGAGCAAATCTATAAAACAGTTAACCAGGAGTATATTACTTCTTGCAAACTGAAAGACAAAGAACCTATTGAAATCAACTTAGTTCACCTCAAATATAATTTTTGATGCTTTTGGTAAATACAAAGATCTAAATAAAATCAGCTTCACCTTCTGTGGTTTGAAATATTTTTCTGAAAAAAAAATTAAAAATAATTACACCAAAAACTTTTTACATATTATTATTTATACAAAATATGTTTCCACCATTGAACACTTAATTCACCTCTTAAACTCATAATTTCTCTTATAAAATTTTCTTATTTAAAAATCACGAAAACACAAAACAAAAAACTGTAGCTAAAACACAACGCAAATATATGTATTTAGAAAGTTAAAAGATTTTTAAGTATAAAAAAGTGTCTCTTAAAAACAGAAATACTTAAATTATATCTTGAAAAAAAAACAACAACAAACAGAAAATAAAGAAAACAATTTTTAAGAAACTTTTTATATTTGCACCGTGTTTTTTAATTAAAATAAAAATTATAGAAACAAAAACGCAACTAACAAAATTATGGAAAAATAATTTTCGTACAAACAACATAACGTTATTAAGAAAATTCATAAATTACAAAAAAAACGAAAATAGGTGTCTTAAAGTAAGGGGTAAATATATGGAAAGATACAAAAACACTTTGCCAACCAAACATCAATAATCCGAAAAAGCGCAATAAAAATTATTTTATATTTTATGTGCTAAACATGTCGAACTTATTATTAAAACAAGTCCAAACAGCAAGATATCACCTAGGAATAGGTAGATTTCTTGGCCAGACAGATATGTAAACAATTAGAATCGGATGTATTAGATTATTTTATTTAAAAAAGTTAAATAGAACCAGAATTAATAATCAAATTTTATAGATCAAATTAAATATACTAACCTAGACTACTTGATCTATGTAATTTTGGAACAGTTTTTGTTAATTTGATTAAAATCAGCTACATATCAAATCCTCCAACAAGCAAACGTCCTATGTATATTCAAACACAATTACAATATTCCCACAATATTGATATATAATTATTACATCTAAAACATTTCCAAATTTCAAACGAAAATATTTAATTTTAACTCATAATAACATATAAACTTAACCCTTATTTCGTATAATGATTGGTCTATTTTATTATTGCCCGGGTAAGAAAAAGCTATGGGGTCAAGCTTGGGTCAAGACCGGGCCATAGCTTTTGGGGGTTAGGCCAGGCCTAACATTTTCAAACGGCCCAAGCTTGGACTGTATCCTGGGTCCAAGTCTGGCCAACCAGGCTTGGGCCAGGTCTACCAAACCAATTTTTTTCCAGACCTATTTTAAATGTGTGGAAAGAGTAACATATATGAAAATAAAGGTAAACATAATATGGCCTGCACATGTTTACAATGCATTAGACTGGTTAATAACACGTTATATAATAAAATGAACCTTGGTACATTCTAGGCATTGACCACTTTCTTAGACCTGGCCCAAAGCTAACTAGCCAAGGCTTGGCTCGCCAATAATGGCCCGAGATTGGTCCGTTGTTTAACATTGGCAGCGCCTACCCGGGTACTAAATAAAACAAACACCAAGCCTTAGATCACGAATTGCTTACTTTTTATTTACACTCAGATATTTCGAAGTTTTTTTACTTTTTCTTTAGTGAGTTTATTGAACTGATTCTCAGAATATAAAATTAACCCTTATTTTTTTTCATTTTTATTTAATTTGTTGGAACGATTCGAAAAACAAAATAATAAAACAACAAGAGGACTTATAAGTAGTAACGAAAATTTAAAAAACACACTTTTTGAAAAACGAACTAAAAAGTAAATTTCCTTTCAAATTGTAAGAGAAAAAAAATATTTGAATAGTATTTAACACATCTGAGCACAGATGCAAACATTTAATTTTTGAGTCTTAGTATTTTAGATAGATAAACAATTTTCCGTTCCCATTTCATACATAAAAGAAGCAGAAAGCATAGAAAGGGAACAAAATTTTGTAATTTCTTGTTAGAGATTAGTTTTAGTATTATTTACACATTTTGCATACATTTGTTTTTTATCTGGTAACGGAATGGAGCTTCTTACACTTTGAAAGAAAATATAATTACTTATAAAAGAAAACGATTTTTTTTTTTGTTTTAGAGTTTTTAACCGACATAAAAAAGAAGGAGGTTCTGTGTTTCATTGTTGGTTTTTTTATGTATCAAAAACGGCTAGTTCGATTTGGATGATTTAAATTGTATTCTATTTGGGTTTATTCCGAGAGGGTCCCATAATTTTTTTTTATGATGTGAAAAATACCGTTATTCAAAAAATTGGAAAAATAGTACATTATAGAACAAGGTTTAGAAGTAAGCTATTATTGACCGAGAATTTTTAGATCCTGAGGCGCGTAGCGCCGAGGGATATAATGTTCGAGGACTATATTAGCCTTCTCAAGCGAGGTATATATAGAATTTTTTCAACTAATAACACTAATTATCATATTTGCTTTGATTAGATTTTGATTTTGAGTTTGTGTTTTTTTGTTCATTTCAATTAAAAATAAAGGAAAATTTGTCATTATTATCCTAGGTAATGTTTTGTTATTATTATTGACCTAGCTTGAGAAAAATTAATTACTTCTCATTGAGGCATTCGAGTAAATAATGACGATTTCTCAAGTTAGTAGTTAAAAAACATATTTTTTATGCATTTTTGTTGATTTCGGAATCAAAACATATTATTCTGTTTGCGTGTTGTGGGCAGTATTATATTGCTATACTTGTCGAGGTTATCGTAAATAATTTTCTATGACGGGAAATATGTATGCCGTTTGTGCCAAAAATCGCAAAACCATAA
This sequence comes from Diogma glabrata, assembly GCA_963693315.1. Classification (NCBI taxonomy): domain Eukaryota; kingdom Metazoa; phylum Arthropoda; class Insecta; order Diptera; family Cylindrotomidae; genus Diogma; species Diogma glabrata. The sequence continues at coordinate 120,233,522 of OY856188.1, forward strand.
TTAATAGATTGTCACTGATGAAAGTTTTTTCGGTATTTGAAGTTATTACTTTTAAAACGTTTTCTAGCCGACATTTGCTTTATGACTACACTAAAAATAAAAAAACTTTAAAATAAAAAAAATGGAACCGACTTCAGAAAAAACAAAAGAGGCACAAAAAAGGGAAAAATAACTCAATTGTTGCTTTTAGAGACAAAAATACGTAACATTTTGATTAATTTAATTTAATTATACCTTACTATAGACAAAAAAATTACGCTATTAAACAAAGTTACTATATTAAAACAGTTACTTTTATTATTTATAGTTGTTATAATAGTTATTATATTTTAAAAGTTATTTGTAGTACAAAACTGTTCGAAGTCGGTGCCACATTGATGAAAAACCGACTAATATGTCTCGGGCTTGGCTTGGCCGATTTCCAACAGTTTTGTACTACACAACTTTTAAAATATAATAACTATTATAACAACTATAATAACTATAATAATTATAATAAAAAGTAACTATTTTAATATAGTAACTTTTTTTAATAGCGTAATTTTTTTGTCTATAGCAATGTATAATCAAATTAAATTAATCAAAATGTAACGTATTTTTGTCTCTAAAATCAACAATTGAGTTATTTTTCACTTTTTTGTGCCTCTTTTATTTTTCCTGAAGTCGGTTCTATTTTTTTTACAGGTTTTTTTTAGTTATGTAATATATCGAATCAATTATTTTTTGATGCACATCAATTTTTTGTTGGTTTTAGACAAACAATTTTTTTTTCTTTATTTAAAAAACAAAATTAATTATAAATTTGGTACAAGATTTTAAGATTGATTTATTTCAATTACAATTATGAACTTGCAAAGACAAATAATGTCTGTGTAGCAAGTTTCGTATATTTTTTATTTAACTATTTAATAGTATTTTTCAAAATATTTACCTTTACATCCTCGATGTGTCGAGAATATGAACGTGCAGTTTTTGTTTCGATTCCCACCCCAATGACGCAACAGATGGGAGATAAGAGAAAATATTTCAAACATTTACATGGGTTTCATTCAAACAACTATAATAATTTTAAAAGTTATGAAATTTTGCATGTTATTGCCATTAAATTATTTAAGTTTGTTGATGAAGTGATAATGAGTAAACCGGAACAAGAAATTTCTTTATATACAATACATAATTTCTTTTGGCTTACTATTAGCGCGTTCTATTAACTAGCATTGAATAATTTCAACACAAAAAACTTTTAACAAAAACATAAATGTCATGATTTTTATATTCATTATTTATAATTTAAGGTCATTTTTCCACATAAAAATGTCAAAAACGTGTAATATGTATATATCAATATAATAATATAAGCAGTATTAGCAAAATTCTCACGCGGAAAATGGGTCATTCCAAACGTATGGATTTTTATGTAAATCTCAAAATTTTTATTGGTGGAGAAAAAATAATTTAAAAATTAAATGCACTTTTTTCAGTTTTATTAAGTTTTTTGGTCTAACACTCTTAGAAACTCGTACAGACAGTTATAGTAATATAATAATAATTAAGTAATATATTTTAATTAGGTAATTATTAATTTTTAATTAGATTCTTGAGAAAATTTCACAATTTTATCTTTCATTTTTTTGTATTTCTCGATTTTTAATAAGCCAAAAAATGTCTGTTTGTCTGCCGACCGGTCGTCGTCTGGACAACCAATCCGCGAAAACAGCGAATTTAAAATATATTGATTCCAAAAATATGCTTGATTGATGCGATGGTCCAGAAAGACAATAGGCTCAAAAACTGTATTGAAAGTGTCAAAAAACCATTAAGTGCTCATAACCACTTTTTTGCTTAAAAACGTTGAGTTTGAGTGATAATGGAGCAGAAACTAACTTTGAATGCCGATCTCGTATCGTTTGCATCTACAGATTGTAGACCACGTTTTCAAAAGATATCACTCGAAGCTGTCGTAAGCTTCTTACCCGACCCCCTGATATTTATAAAACTTCGAAAAAAGCCATCTTAGTTTTGATGGACGAAATTTTTTTTTAAATATACACTAGTCATGGACGTAACCAACGTAACGTCTGCTGTAACCGACGAAATTTGGCATATCAAATTAAATATTTGGGTGATATAAAATTTAATTGGCGCGAATTTGTCTGGGTGAAGCTAGCTTCTGCTACTTCAAACTAAATCAGTTGGCAAATATCAGGTTGTTGCAGATTTAATGTCACTAGTTCGCAAACGTATAGTAAATATTGAAAAGCAGTATTTATTGAATGGAAGCATTGAAAACATTTTCTGATAAGCTTTTTAGACTAATAGAAACAGTTGAAAAATATCAGATAGCATCAGATTAAATGTCATTATTTCGCAATGTTGAAATTACTTAAAAGAAGAAAATACAGACAGAGTTAATGCTAAACGAAAACTGCTGTTTCTGAGAATTTCTCTGGACCAATTGGAACATATAGATTAAAGGATATCAACTAATGTCAGAATAAATGCCTCTTTTTCACAAAAGTTGCAATTATTAAAAAGAATTGTTTTCGCTAAAACTAGAAGTTTTATACCAAGTTTCTGGAGAATGGGAACAGTTGGATTGGAAAATATAAGCTAGTGTCAGATATAATTATTGAAAAGAGGCATTTAACTATATAAAGAGATTTTCTGAACTGTTAGGCATAGTTGAAAAATATTAGTTATTTGCAGATTAAATGTCGTTTTTTTAGAAAAATTGGAATTATTGAAAGATTTTTTGAGAAATTTCCTGAGTGAATTCTCGTTTCGCTTCATTTCATGTTATTTTAACCGCTTTGCAACGATGAAATTCCAATGAATGGACTGTATCTAATTGGTTTAATAATCAGTAAATCATTAAAAATAGAGCAAAAACAACAAACTAAATTTTTTTTGAAATTTCGCATGTATGGGATCGGCTTTTATTGATTTATTAATTTTTATTAAATTTTTGATCCACGGGTGTGACAACTCCGCGTACTCCAGTCCCCGCTATTGACATACGAGCTAACGTGAGATATCATATACCACCGGCAATAGCAGTGAGATATCACTAGCCAAGGTGATATCTTAAGGGTGCTGACGGATGAACTGTATTCAGTCAACGACAGCACTCTCAATCCTAGCCATGGCAGACTCCTTGATGGTGGCACTCTGTTGCTTGCTCGAAGAAACGAGTTTTCATATATCTCTATATCTGGGCTTTAATCATTGAGGAAGATAGTGTGTCACATAATCAAGGATTATGTCTGTAGCAGGATTATTGGCAACCCCATTTTGTTCCTGCAAATTTTTAAAACAAATTTGATTTCTATCTCTTATTTTATTTTTATTTTCTCTATCCAATCATGAAATATAGGCCTATGTCATATTTTATATGTGATAGGATTTGTCGTTTAGTTATCCATTATTTAACAAAAAAATATGAAAAAAACAAAGAAAAAGATTTACGTTCATTAACATCCTTAGAACGCATGTTGTTGTAGGACATTGGTCTTAAAAGGTGTTTATGTGTTGTTGTGACACAAATTGTAATGCCTACTACACAACACATTTTATTTAAAAAAATAAATAAATAACCAAAATCGAACCGATTAACTTATGATTATTTTTAACTTTTGACAACAAACCATAAATAACCAAATATAAATATGCTTGTCACCCCTTTTTTGCTTAAGTCACTCAGCAATTCATTCGATTGGAAAGCGACATATGTTAACATATGATCTGTTATAATTTTCCGAAAAAACATTCACGTTTCGTGTTAGTTTGTAATAGATTCTGTTTACGAATATAATATCCTTGTATTATTTAAGTTTATTTTCAAAGAGTTTTACTGCCCAAAGCTAAAAACAATGTCAAAAAAGGACCAGTGTACTAAATCCTTGATTTCATTATTTTCAAAGATATGCCCGTTGAACCATTCTGAAATCCGATATGTAAGAGAATGTTTGAAATTTTACTAGCATATCTTTGAAAATAATAAAATCTCAGATTTAGTACTCATGGATGGCCTTTTTTGTAGGAAATTTAATTCTCTATGAAATGCTGCTATCAGAAATTTTTAAAAAAATTTCTACCAGGTATTCATGTTTGAGTAAAAACCTCATTTTCCCATGTTAATTAAATGAGAAACAAACTAGGGTTGCGCCGTTTACAGGTTTGATCTAGGATGCTGAAATTTTGGGCGAAATTTTTTTTATGTCCAATGCTAAAACATTCGCAATGGGACCGAAAAAAATAACACCTTAATGTCTATATACCAGCAGCGCTTTACTGGGGCAAGTGTTGGCACGTTTATCGTTTTAACACTGAGTTCCTAGGTTCGATTCTCCGCGAGGGCTTTGGAAAAACAAACTGCATCTAATTGCTTTTCTAATTAGTAAATTAATTAAAAAATTACGTAGAAGGTTGGCAATGCTGTCATGTAATCACCGGCTAATATAAAATAATAATTGTGGTTCGGAAGCTACAAAAATAGCTTGCCCTAAAGGTCCTATTTTATGGTTTAAAAGAGTCACGTAGTGTATCAAATTACTCGACGGTGCAAATATCCTGGTAGTCGAGTAAATAGTTTCTGAAATACCCAGATTATCCGGGTTGGTATTCATGTATTTGAAATCGAAATAATGATTATCAAACAAGAGAAGCTTAGATATAGGGTAGGTGTAGCCGTGCATAGTTAATGCATTCGAAGTTGTAACATTCAAATTTATATTGTTGCTTTTTTTGTTACTAAACAGTTGCGAATCACCTCTAAATAAACTGAAACTGTACCAATGGAAAAACTTGTTCTGAGAAATTTAAAATACAAAATTAAATTTAAGTCATGAGTAGGGCATTCAATGTCAATATTTTGTACAGTAGCAATCTCATCAATATAAGTATTGCTGTTATTAAAAAATTGGCATTGATTCCCCGAACTGTGATATTTGTCCAACAAACCAAAATAAAAGGCTATAACTTCTTTTAAATATTATGTTTTTGTTTCATTGTTATAACCGCGAAATTACGTGTTGTTAAACATGTATCATTTGCGATTAAGGTTCTGTATACGGTGTATTGACTGGAATTTAAGGCCTGACAGTTCAGACAACTAAACCGGTTGCGTTAACAGCAAAGATTGGATTCTAGTCAATTAATCCTATAATTTCCATCCTTGAACTAACAATCTACATGTTGTGCATTATCATGATTTTACATTCAACTCATCATACATACAAATAACTCTTTGCCTCACCCTTGTCCATAATGCCCATTTCAATAGTTTTGTGAATTCTCTTTACAGCGTTTCGAATTTCGTTTATTTTTCTTGTTTTTAATAAAAACGCTAACGTTTAAATTTTTCTCTTCATATTATAATAATGAAACAGAAAGAAATGAATTGTTTGCATTCTTCAAATTTTTTTTGATGTGGGTGGAAACAATTGATGATAGAAATGCTTGTTAGAAGAAAACGTTAGATAGAAAACAACCGATCTATTGAACTATGTGGCACATATTTGGAATAGCATACTTGAGAAAGGTGGTGAAACGTACGTAATCGCTTTAGACATCTCAAAAGCATTTGATCGAATTTGGCATGCCAACTTGATCAACAAGCTCGTTGCGTACGGTTTTCATCCCGCAGTCGTGAAGTTGATTCAAAATTTTCTGTCTAACCGATACATCTCGGTATCTATAGATGGCTTTTCTTCTGAGTCCAAAGTAATTAACGCTGGTGTACCCCAAGGCTCAGTTTTATCTCCCACTTTATTTTTAATTTATATTAACGAACTGTTGCAAATCACCAGTAACCCAATAAATAGTTTTGCAGATGATAGTACACTGCACAAGTCATTCGTCCCCCTATCTTCAAAGGGTAAAATGCATGAACGAATAAATCCCGTCCGGAGAGACGCTGCCATAAATGTAAACGAGGACCTAAAAAAAGTCGCCGATTGGAGTGACAAAAATTTGGTCAATTTTAATTCCACCAAAACACAGCTATTGATTGTTTCCAGATCAAAGACCGAGTTTCCCAACGATATTTCAATTAATATGTGTGACGACCAAATACGCGAATGTGAAAGCATTCGTTTATTGGGAGTCACAATATCCAATGACTTACTCTGGAACGATCATATAATGGCCATGGCAAAGAGCGCGTCAAGAAAACTCGGCCTCCTCAATAGATGTAAAAAATATTTTACTCCGCATCAATTACTCCACATTTATAAGTCCTATATTCGTCCCTGTATGGAGTATTGTTGTCAAGTTTGGGGCACTGCATCTGTTACTATCCTGGCTCTTTTGGACTCTGTTCAAAGGCGAGCTATACGAATTGTTGGTGATCGAGATTTAACATTAGGTCTTGATTCCCTGCAACATCGTCGCACTGTTGCTGATCTCGTTGTTTTTTATAAATATCGTCACCAGCAGTGCTCGGATGAAATCAGGTCCATAATGCCTCAGACATATGTTTTTCCCCGTTTTACTCGCCAATCGGTGTGTGCGGGCGGTCGAACTGTCGAGATTACTCACTGTCATAGTAATAGAATGCAAAGAGATTTCTTTGTGCGTACATCGTACACATGGAATGCTTTGCCCGAATCAATAGTCTCGAGTGCTTTCAATCCACAAAGATTTAAAAAAAGCGTCCACCTACACCTTAAGACGCATGTTGTTGTGGGACCTACGTCTTAAAAGGTATCTATGTGTTGTTGTGACACATTTTGTAATTCCTACTACACAACACTTCTTATTAAAAAAAAAAAAAAAAAAAAAAAAATTAAAAGAGTGATCACTAAATTTATCTGTTTATGTTTTATAAATTGGTAGAAGAACAGGAAAACTGATATGGAAAAAAATGAAACAATCTGTTGTTAACTGGTTACGTTTTCTAAATTGTAAAGGTATTGATTACAAACAATATGAATATCGAACATCTGTTTTCATGCAATCACCCCTACTCCCTCATGTTTATTTTTAATTTTTAAAATATATAAAGAAGAATGTTTCTTCAAAAAGTTGAGTAATGATTAGAACTTAAAAATAAAAAGTTGAGTAGTAAATTAAATTTAAAATAAAAATGTTCTTAACCTAATGGAATTTAAACAAAAAGAAATTATGTGTTGTGCTTGTCTTTTTATAATAGTAGTGGTATTTTTGTAAAAATGATAAAATGTTGAAAAAATGTATATTATTTGTTGATCAGGTTCATATTAAATTGATTAAATTAATTTATTGTTGTAATTTGTGTTTTTTTTTTTTAAGTTTTTCGTTCCTGTAAAAAAATTTATTGTGCTAAAATAAAAATAATATAACGGAAACAAAAAAAATTAAACGTTTCAAACGATGTGGCGGTAGTTCGAGAAAGGCCAGATGACAAAAATTTAAAAAGGAAATTTAAAACCTATATGAATGTGGTGTATATTGGATTATTTGTTTGCACAAGGTGTTCCGGAATTTCATCGTTATAGAGTTTTAAAAAAGCAGAGGCCGTGCACCGTATGGTCAAACGACGATGATTTGGAAGTGAGTTCATTCCATAATATGTTACATTTTTTTTATTGATACATGGAATTGGAAATGATTGCCTATGAAATCTATATTCATGTGAAGATCAGTACGTGGTATGGCAGTTTTATCGCGAACGTGGCACATTTTTGTGGCCTTGTATTTGCTGAAGATCTACACTTCCATTATAATATCGTTATGTTAAACAACATTGTTTTTGGAATAAATATAATTGTTGGCTGAAGAAAATAAAATTAAACCTGGCGTATAATACATAGTGATTGGAAGTTGACACCAAAGAAAACTACAATCAACAATATTGTCTTTTTATCACTTCTCTCAATATTAATTCTAGTTTTGCATGTTAGAATAATAAATTATTTTGTTTGTTTTAAAAGTCATAATGAAATGTCTTAGATAAATTATCATTGTAAATTAGAGATTTTTTCCATTCATTAGTCCGCGTTTTAATCCGTACTTTCGTTTATAATTAAAATTTTAAAACCCTTGGAAAATAGATAACGTAGGTATCTATAATAACAGTCGATTGCGACATCATGTTACCGTATTAAAATATTGCACCAACCAGTCCCTTATCATATAATCTTAATATCTACTGAGATCAGTGTCAACGATATTCGATCATAGGTAATTCTATTTTTTGTATAAATTTGCGCTACCTTTTGTATGTCTCGGGCTTGTTGGAATTTTCATTAATGATAATTTCACTCAGCATTTCCTATCTGCATCTTCTGCATGATCATGTTTCTCATTTTGTTCAAAAGCCTCATCAACGACTGTGCAGTTTTTTATTAGTTTGTACAGGCAAATGAATATTTCAGAAAACATTCAAGAAAACATATGTGTGTTGTTGTGACATATACAAGTTGTTTTGAATACCCCAAGCGGGTGTTCCCAGACTCTGAAATACGACCAAGTATTGGTTCACCAATGGTTAACATTACTTAGCTATTGTTATTGGGCCAGTACTAGAACCACTCATCGGCCGATCTATGGTTTACAAAAAATGACCAGTACATAGTTACCTTTGGATGCTCAAGCACTGTCATTGGGTTAAAATTCACTAGAGTAATATCCAATTTAAAAATATATATATGGTTTGAAAAAATTTACCTATCGTTTAGTTATCACTTATCAGCTGAAAGACTATGATAATATTGATGAGGTTGGTATAAGTGCTTAAAGTTTTTTTCATTAGACATTTTTATTTCATTTTAATAATTTTGTATACAATTTATTTAAGTTTATATATTTTTTTTTTTTTAAATAAAATGTGATGTGTAGTAGGCATTACAATATGTGTCACAACAACACATAAAAACCTTTTAAGACCAAGGTCCCACAACAACATGCGTTCTAAGGATGTTAATGGATAATGGATAACTAAACCATAAATCCTATCACATATAAAATATGACATACGCCAATATTTCGTGATAGGATAGGGAAAATAAAAATAAAATAAGAAGTAAAAAGCAAATTTGTTTTAAAAATTTGCAGGAACAAAACTAAAATTGGTTTGCCAATAGTCCAGCTAATGGCATAATCCCTGATTATGGGACGCAGTATATTTTTCAATGATTACAGCTCAGATATATAGTTATATGGAGGCTCGTTTCTTCGAGCAAGCTATAGCGTTCCAGCATCAAGGAATATTCATTAGCTAAGATTGAGAGTGCTACCGTTGACTGAATACAGTTCATCCGCCAGCACCCCTAAGATATCACCTTGACTAGTGATATCTCACTGCTATTGCCAGTGGTATGTGATATCTCACGTTAACTCATATGCCAATAGCAGGGACTGGAGTACACGGGGTTGTCACACCCGTGGATCAAAAATAGAAAAAAATTAACAAATTAATAAAAACTGATCCCTCCATGCGTACAATATATTATAATATTTTATATTTTTTTAATGGTTGCCACTACTCGGCCAATACTGGTCATCATTATTGTCCGTTAATGGCCCAGCTGTACAACCTTGTATGAACCATTGCTGATTTTTTCTCTGGTCCATGAATGGCAGCCATTTGTTGTCCGATGTTATCATCAAGTAAAATTATGTTACTGGCCCAGTCATGGTTGCCAGTACTCGGTCATTGTTGCCTTACTGGTTGCCAGTAATGGACCACTACTGGAGCAGTTGTACATTCTTGTATAGGATACTATTTAAACTCTAGGTGCCGCATCAACATGTGCCTGAGATGTTGATGGTTTGTTATTAATCTATTAGCAATTGAAACTATGCGAGATTATATGTATTCCAGGAATTCCATTTATATGACGTTAAGGCAAAGAATTTTCTCTGTATTGTGCTTTACTAGCTATCTCAATAGCTTGATTGTTTGCACAATTACTGGCTTAAAAGTTACATGAAACAAAGTGTTAAATTTTGTTTGATGGATTCGATTTCATCTTAATTGACTGCTGGTGATAACATTTATAAAAACCAACAAGAAATAATATAGTTTAACTTATTGCCTAAATATACCTCACTATAGTGATGGATTGCAAGAATTTTTTTTACTGATATGAATTTTAGCTAAATGACCTTTTTATTGCCTTTCAACAACATTTGGATCAACATTTTGTGAAAAATATTAAAAATTTGTAGTTCGACTTCTGACCATGCCAATTACCAATGAATCTCTTCACATCTCTTAAATGGTTGGTTTTCCATTTTTTAACGAAAATTTTCCACTTTTCCATATTTTAAAATCTGAATCTTTAGCGGGCGCCCTGGACATATAAATGAATATAAATGAAAGAAAAAAATAGATTTTTTTCAAATTTCTAAACCAGACCCTTATAAAACACCACTTCTCGTGATTATAAGTTAGTTTTTGCACGAGTAGTATATAAAGTTAAATTCCCCTCCCGCGTTTGCGGGAGCGGTTTGCATCTGTTACTCCCTAGGAAGTAAAAAATAACAAACCATGACAACAATGATAGTTTTCATGGAAACAGACAAATTTACGATAAATTCAAACAAATTTGTACAAAAACCGCCTACTAAGATGAACATTAAAAATTATTATTTTCGTTCTCTTTAAATTATATGATTAGATTTGGTTTTTATTTTGTAATATTATATATATTATGGTAGTGTAAAAAATAGTGTATATACACTTTGCATATATAGTTTATATATATATATACACCTTATTACATGTGTCATAGTTTATTTCACTTGTTGACTGTTTGTGGACAGAAACTTGTAAACAATTTAGAAGCCATAAACAAATATTGAAGTTTAATGGCTCAAGAAGACTTTTGATTAAAGTTAGTGTTTTGTTTTCGAATTAGCTCCCTTCAACATTTTATAAAACTAATACACCAAAAAATCTATATATACATATTTTCCAAAAAATTACCATAAAATGACGAAAGGGTTTTATTTTTGTAAATTACTATTCAACCGAAATTTTCTTTTTCAAAAAAAACAAATACTCATTCCACGACCCGCACTGACTTAAAATAATATTTCTTCCATTATTTTTTGTAATATTCTTTTTATTTTAACTCCTTCTTAATATTAAAATTATTATTATTAGTTTTTTTTTGTCTTTCTATTATTTTATACCTAAAAATTTGCTTATAAATTGTCAATTATTTATACTTTTATGACAGTTTACTTTAATGCTAATCATATTTTTTGCGTTTAGATATTAAAATGTATTATCTAAGTTTAACAGAAAATTTTCATTTTTAACTTTTTCTTCGTATCTGGAAAATGGAAATATAAATAAATATGAAAAAAGGATAAAAAAAAGAAAATTATATTTTTTGGATGGAAATTTGAAAATGTTTTCTTCTGATATTTTTTCTATTTGTTGTTTGTTGGTGTAAGATTTTTGAATGGATGAAATTTAGATTTAAAAGAAAGTGAATGGTTTGGAATTAAATGAAAATATTAAATGATAAGGATAAGATATGAAGATAACACTTTTTTGTTAATAGTAGAGTTCGAAGTTTCTTAATTTTGTACATTCTAATGTAAGATTTACTTAATACAAGCGTCTTTAAACTTCTAATAATTTAACTACTGACATTAAACACTAACAAAATTTGAGAAGCAATAAAACACTTGAAGTTAATTTGTTTTCGTGGCCTTAAATTCACAAAAAATAGGTTATCTATTGAACTGTTGTATTTCGATTAAAATAAGTTCATATGTGATTTTGACTAAAAAATCAACTTAGGCTGTGACGACTTATGACGACTTATTTGAAACTTATTTATGTAGACTTACTTATTCACCGCCATTTTAAATTTTTTTTTTTTTTTTAATAAGAAGTGTTGTGTGTAGTAGGAATTACAAAATGTGTCACAACAACACATAGATACCTTTTAAGACCTAGGTCCCACAACAACATGCGTCTTGAGGTATAGGTGGACGCTTTTTTTAAATCTTTGTGGATTGAAGGCACTCGAGACTATTGATTTGGGCAAAACATTCCATGTGTACGATGTACGCACAAAGAAATCTCTTTGCATTCTATTACTATGACAGTGAGTAATCTCGACAGTTCGACCGCCCGCACAAACCGATTGACGAGTAAAACGGGGAAAAACATATGTCTGAGGCATTATGGACCTGATTTCATCCGAGCACTGCTGGTGACGATATTTATAAAAAACAACGAGATCAGCAGCAGTGCGACGATGTTGCAGGGAATCAAGACCTAATGTTAAATCTCGATCCCCAACAATTCGTATAGCTCGCTTTTGAACAGAGTCCAAAAGAGCCAGGAAAGTAACAGATGCAGCGCCCCAAACTTGGCAACAGTACTCCATACAGGGACGAATATAGTACATTTATAAGTGGAGTAATTGATGCGAAGTAAAATATTTTTTACATCTATTGAGGAGGCCGAGTTTTCTTGACGCGCTCTTTGCCATGGCCATTATATGATCGTTCCAGAGTAAGTCATTGGATATTGTGACTCCCAATAAACGAATGCTTTCACATTCGTCTATTTGGTCGTCACACATATTAATTGAAATATCGTTGGGAAACTCGGTCTTTGATCTGGAAACAATCAATAGCTGTGTTTTGGTGGAATTAAAATTGACCAAATTTTTGTCACCCCAATCGGCGACTTTTTTTAGGTCCTCGTTTACATTTATGGCAGCGTCTCTCCGGACGGGATTTATTCGTTCATGCATTTTACCATTTGAAGATAGGGGGACGAATGACTTGTGCAGTGTACTATCCTCTGCAAAACTATTTATTGGGTTACTGGTGATTTGCAACAGTTCGTTGATATAAATTAAAAATAAAGTGGGAGATAAAACTGAGCCTTGGGGTACACCAGCGTTAATTAATTTGGACTCAGAGAAAAGCCATCTATAGATACCGAGATGTATCGGTTAGACAGAAAATTTTGAATCAACTTCACGACTGCGGGATGAAAACCGTATGCAACGAGCTTGTTGATCAAGTTGGCATGCCAAATTCGATCAAATGCTTTTGAGATGTCCAATGCGATCACGTACGTTTCACCACCTTTCTCAAGTATGCTATTCCAAATATGTGCCACATAGTTCAATAGATCGGTTGTTGATGTTTTGTTTCTAAAACCGTATTGGCTGTCAGATATCAAATGGTTGTCTTCCAAAAATTTGGATATGTGTGAATTAATATAGTGCTCGTATATTTTAGACATGACTGGGAGTAAGGCTATTGGTCTATAATTTGAAATATCACATTTCGTTCCTTTTTTTGGGACAGGCTGGACATTGGCCAACTTCCAACAGGATGGATAAATACCAGATTTATAGGATTTATAAAATATTTTGGTGAGGGTTGGTGCAAGTTCTTTTGAAAATGTTTTTAGAATAACTAGAGGAATGTTGTCCAGACCAGAAGCTTTGTTGTTGTTTAACCCCCTTAAAAGTTTTTCGACAATTTTAGGTTTGAAATGTAATTGTTTCATATTGACTCCTGAAGACTGGATTTGAGGAATTTCTTTAGGAGTTTCTAAAACTGTTGAATTTGAAGCAAAGCGTTCCGTGAACAATGTAGCTTTCCTCGCAGGGTCAGTAATGATTGAGTCACCATCAATGATAGGAGGGATAGAAGATTTAGTACCACAATTTAAAGAATTAATGGCACTGTAAAAACTTTTGTCAGAAATTGATATACTCGAAAGTTTTGTCGCTTTCGCTCTGTCAATCTCTGCTTTTTCGTTTTCAATTATCTGTTTTGATATTTTATTAGCCTTTAAATATTGGGATCGATTAACAGAGTTCTTTTTATGAATCCAAATATTAAATAATCTACGTTTGTTTCTAAGAGCCAATTTGGCGGCTTTCGAAAACAAATATTTTTGTTGGGGTTTCATTATTAAAAAGGGAACGAATTTGTTAATACCGAATTGAATGGTTTCAGTAAAGTTTTGAGCAGAAACATTTACATCGTCAGTATAAAAACAATAACGATCAAAAGGGAAACCTTGAAAAAAACTTCGGAGACCATTGGTGTCCATTTTTGAAAAGTGAAATATTTTACGGGATTCGGGAACTCTAGTTTGTAGCAAATCAGTTTTGATAACTGATGTGATTAGAGAATGGTCAGAATTTCCGATACCACCCTTATCGACATCGACACTCGTAATATCTGGCATAGATGTGAGATAAAGGTCTAAAAGAAAACTTTTATCACCGCCATTACGAGGAGTGAAAGTTGAGCTTTTTACAATCTGCGTCAGGTCGTGCGATGCAGCAAATATTTCTGCCTGCCTTCCATTGTCGTCGTCGGTCATTTTGGAAAATTCCAACCACGATTTGTTGTGGACGTTGAAGTCACCGGTAACGATAACCTCACAACTTTGAAATTGTGCTCTAATTTCGTCGACAACATTAGTCAAGTCATTAAAAAAATTGGGATTATGTTTGTTTGGGGACTGGTATAGAGCTATTGTAAAAAAAGAAATTTCAGGTAGACAAACCTTTAATACTACTGTACTGTAGCCATCACCATGTACTTCATAATTTGGAAAGCGTTTATATGCAACACTCTCATGAATGTATGCACATACACCTTCATGGAGTTTAAAAGCTGATTCAAGCCTATATTTGGGATTTAGTGTCACGTCATAGGGATAGTTTTCAGAAACTTGTGTTTCTGTAAGAAAAAGAATATGCGGTTGGTCGTGCTCGAGATGATGTTGCACGGCGTCCCGGTTGGCATTCGATCCACAAATATTTTGAATGTGTATTTTAAAAATTTTTTTATCAAATGTGATAGTCATTTGATCAAAATATAATTTGTTTTAAAAATGGGTAACTAAACAATAAATCCTATCATATAATAAAATATGACATAGGCCAATATTTCATGATAGGATGTAAGAAATAATAAACAGGTGAAAACAAAGTTTTTAAAAAATTTGAAAGGTTACTAAAATATTTATCCATATTGTTCCCATATTTAACACCTATTCTAAACGATTTAGCATACTTAACTTGACAGCGACATCAAAATACGTAAAAGCAAATTCGAAAATAAATTTAATTAAAACGATTTATTTCATTTGATCAATTAGTTTTCAAATAGCTATTTATGAAACAAGTTGCTGTATTTGTATCTAGTACGTTTTGAGAAAAAAATTTGATTTTATAAGGAGTAAGTAGCGTTAGTTTTCTTTTAGTTTTCATACTGCCAATTGTGAAAAATATCAAGATGAGTTCAAGTGATGATGATTTTGTATCGTCAGATATAGAAAAAGCAGCCAATGAAGCTATTTCTACAATCGTACCGGAAAAATCGAAATTGGCATACGAAACTTCATACAAAAATTTTGATGAGTGGTTTAAAGAATCAAAAACTACAACAATCAATGAAACGGTCATGCTGGCCAATTCTGTAAGAAAACTTTGGATCCATCAATATTGTGGTGCAAGTACTCTAAACTAAGAACCATGGTTTATTTGAACGCCAGCGTGGATATGAAACCATTTACGAATTAGATAGCTTATATGAAAAGGAAGAGTAAAGGTCACGTCGCGAAAAAATCAAAAACATTTACCAAGGAACAAATCGAAAAATTTCTATCGACTGCTAGTGATCGTGAGTACTTGTTGTTAAAGGTAAACGTTATCATAAAGGTGTTTTATGTGTTCTGATTTTTTCATGCAATTTTTTAGACTGTACTTATAGTTGGTGTAGCTGGTGGTTGTCGTAGGGACCAGTTACTTAAGCTATCAATAGATGATGTGAATGATACAGGTGAATTTGTGGTTGTTAACATTATTGAATCGAAGACAAAAGTTCCACGTCAGTTCGTCATCACTGGTGGATCTCTTGGTAACATCAGTTTGCTAGCTGTCCTGAATTGTACACGGGACACTGCTTCCGTAGAAGTGGTGCCACGTTGCTGGCGGATTCGGGTGCGTATTTGTCGTTATTGAAAAGATTTGGCGACTAGATTTGATTTCATTATCTAGTGTGCATCGCATCGGACGTGTTTGTTTTTTCCGTTCACAATTTTCAATTTTTGTATTTGATATTAAAATAAATTTAAATTTAATATTTTGTCTAATTATCCAATTTATATTATATGTTGGTTTTAATCATAAAAGATTAATTAAAATTCATTTTGGATTTTTGAGATCAATTAAACTCAAGTAAGTAAAGAAGTAATTGGAATATTTTCAATTCAAAGGTATGGTTTTGAAGTTTCTCAGAAAAAAACTACAATTCACATTTTACGTGTTTCGGATCGGATTAATTAAAATGTTATGCATACATTGTTCATCTAACATTACAAGAAAAAAATCTGGATTAAGCTGTTGTGTATGCGAAAATAGTTTTCATTCTAAATGTTTGAGCTTAACTAAAGATCAGTTTGATCTTATAACTTCTGGTGCAATTAATGGTTGGATCTGCAGCACATGCATACCATTAAAATCAAGAAAATCAATTGAAGTTCCTGTTCCAACTATGGTTTCTGATGAATCTCAGAATGAAGCACATGATATAAAAACTGTGCTTACTAAAGTTAAAATGGATTTAGATGCAATAACTATTTCTAACAAATTATTTCAAGAAACTGTTGATTCTTTCTCCAACCTAATTGACGGCTTCAATATTAAACTGGAGAATTTGGAGAAGAGAATGAAAATTCTTGAGCATACTGTGAGTGTTAATAAAAATATGAATAATGAAGTAATATCGCTGGATGATAATGAACGCAGTTTTGACCTTGTTGTTCATGGCATTCTTCTTAAAGCTGATGAAGATTTATCTTATATTAAACAAAAACTTCTAGCTTGAGAAGATGAAGTTTCTAGATGAAGTTTCTTCAATTTCTAATAATATAAAAAGTATTTCAAGGTCTCTTAAAAGGAATTTGACAACTATTCCTGTAATTATCTTAAAATGTGACGATATTTCGACAAAACAAAAAATTTTGGATGGCTTCAAAGCTAAAAAAGTTTAAATGAAAAGAAACAGTATTATAAGTGATATTGGCTATGATTTATCAATTGATAATGGTCGTAACACCTTCTACATTACTGAATATCTTAACCCTTACAAGCAACAACTGCTTTTAAAAGCCAGAGAGTTATTAACTGATAACTAGCTAAATATGTATGGGTTCAAAATGGCGATATCCTGGTAAGAAAGTTCGATAATGATAAAATCACTAAAATTACATCTGCTGAAATGATTCAAATTTTACGAGATAATTAAATTATTTCCTTTTTTTAATGTTATTTAGTTTAGTGTTATTTTATTTCATTTTATAGATAGTTTTTATAATGTTATTATCAATTTACTACCAAAATGTTAATGGTCTTAGAAGCAAAACAAATGATTTTTTTAAAAACTTACTTGCATCTAATTATGATGTCATATGTCTTACTGAAACATACTTAAATGATAACATTTCTGATACTGAATTATTTTCTAATCATTACACAGTTTATAGAAGGGATAGACATCTTAATCTTTTTCCTAATAAAAAAGATGGTGGGGGTTGTTTGATAGCAATTAATTCCAAGTTTCAAAGCTTTCGTTTACCATTATGGGAAGTTTATTTGGAGGAAATATGAGTATGTCTTAAGTTTAAACACAAAAGATTATATTTGAACGTACCTTATATTTATCCTAATGCAACTATCTTGGATTATGATGGTTATTTTGAAAATATCAACAATATTATAAATACAGTAAAACTCGCTTTTAGCGTACACCATATATAAAGTACACCAGCAGCCAAATTCTGTAATTGTGAAGCGGTGAAGTGATAAGTTTTTTAATGAAAAGAAACGAAGAAATTTTTATCACTTCACCGCTTCACAGTTACAGAATTTGGCTGTTGGTCTATAGAGTACAGCAAATTTTTTTCTTACATCTATAAAAATTTTACGAACAAATTATCCTTCTTATAAGGTACCTCGGCTTATAAGGTTATAACGTACACACGTTTAGTCCCGTGAAATATTTTTCTGTGTAATTTGCCCAGTTTATAAAGTACGAATAGAAAATAAGAATACAAAACAAACATAAAAATTTAGAAGTCGTAAGTTTTCGGTGCTTTACGATATTTATTATTTTTCTACGTTTGTTTCTCGTTCCTTTCATTAATTTGTTATTGTTCATGGGTTAATTCGCAAGTAAGTGTTGAGAAAATATTTGCTAATTTATCAGTTCGAATTCTTTAATGCATTCATGTTTTATAAAAATGCGAAAGGTGCAACACGGCCCCAAATCAAATTAAAATGCAAGTGATGACTTTGGCCAATAAATTAAAATGTTTGGCGGAAGTCGATCAATAGAAGTCTTTCTCAAGTTAGGGTAATGTTTGGATTGTAGAAAAATTTCTTCGATTGTCGCAATCAGTTAGAAATTGAAGCAGTTTGTTTGTTCATTGAAACGTAAAAAAATAGATGTGTTAAATTTCACAAAGTAGAGGAAACCGTTAAAAATGGATCAATATAATGAGCTCTTAAAATGTGCCTCTTAAAAATATTGCTCTACAGTCTACACTATAAAGTTCAAATTTAGGATTTTGTAAACTCTAGGGTATCGAACTTTAAAGATAGAGCGAAAACACTTTTAGGGCTTGAAGCCACATAGAACAGAAACAGGAACAGAATTTCATACAAATTTAACAGAAACAGAATTTTTTTCTGTCAAATTTGTATGAAATACTGTTTCTGTTGTATGTGAATGCCCGGCTTTAGATGTCGTTCATTTTATTTCGAAGTCGTAATAAAAAGTTAAAGCAACTACCATAAGCTATTGTTTCAAAAAACCTGGGATAGCTACGATCGTATACTTCGACATGTATTTGATAAAAGGGAGTTTATTAGACGCCTCAAACTAAATAGAATCTGAGTATGATGATTTATAGAAATTCGAACAAATGTTTTTTGGTCTACGGGAGTGACGATAATGCCTACTCCAGTCCCTGCTATTGACATTTATATGAGCAAATGTGAGATATCACATACCACTGACAATAACAGTGAGATTTTACTAGCCAAGGTGTTATCTTAAGGGTGCTGCCAGATGAACTCTATTGTTATGGAATATATCTCGATGATGGCACTCTATTTTGTTTTTTAAATAAAAAGTGCAATGTTATAAGAGTTACAATATGTGTGACAAAAGCACAGATACCTGGTAAGATCTAATTAGCACAACAATATGCGTTCTCTCTGCGACCAAGAAATCCCTCTTCATTTTATCACTATGACAATGAGTGACCAGTAAAACACCATTGACCATTGACAATTAAAACAGGGTAAAAAATATGGTTGACGCATGATTGATCTGATTTCATCCAAGCACTGCTGGTGACGATATTTATAAAAAACAACGATATCAGAGAATTAAGATTTCAAGTTAAGTTTCAATCACAACTCGTGTAGCACGTTTTTGAACAGAGTTCAAAAGAGTCAGGATGGAAACAGATATAGCACCCCAAACTTAACAACAATACTCCATACAAGGACGGATGTAGGACTTACAAATGTGGAGCAATTAATATGGAGTAAAATATTTTTTACATCTATTGAAAACTGAGTTTTCTTGGCGCGCTCTTTGCCATCGCCATTATATGATCATTCTAGAGTAAGTTGATAAACATTTTTACGATCAATAAAATTTTCACATTCGTTTATTTGTTTGTCACACACACTAATCGAAATATCTTTGGCAAACTCGGTCATTGATCTGGCAACAATCAATAGCCATGTTTTGGTTTAAAGAAAGGAAAACAAACGACTTGTGCTATCATCAGTGTACTATCATCTGCAAAATTATTAATTGGGTTACTGGTGATTTTTATTTCATATAAATTAAAAATAAAGTGGTGACAAAACTAAGCCTTGGGGTAAATCAGCGTTAATTAATTTAGACGCAGAAGAAAAGCCATCGATGGATACCGAAATGTATCGGTCGGTGAAAAAGTTTTGAATAAACTACATAGCTGCAGGGTTAAATCCGTACGCTACGCGCTTGCTGATCAGGTTTGCAGCCCGGATTTGATCAAATGCAAATTGACGACCAAATTGTAATTAAAGTGGAAAATATTATTCAACTTTGCCTTAAAGAACAGAAAATTACTGATTATTTTTCAGTAATAAAATTGTCCATCGCAGCTTTATCTGAGTAGGCACATATTCAAACATTCTCATTCGAAAATATTAACATACATATGTTTATGTAGCATCGATTTGATTAGCTTTAACATAACTATTTCATGATAATGAATTGTTTTTATACTATATGTTCCTATTTTTTGTGATCGCTTTTATATCAAGTAACATGTAGTAAATAATTCAATATGAAATACAATGATATAATGAGCATAACAGGCAAATTTGCTTATGCCTTTTTAACTTTTATGGATATAACGTACCATGGTGTATAACGTACGCTTACGTCGGTCCCTTGACCGTACTTTGACCGTCGGTCCCTTGACCTCCTCGACCGAGTTTTACTGTACTCACAAAATTGATTCTAACTTTCTTATTGGTGACTTCAATATACCTAATATTAAGTGGTCATTTGTTGCTGATACCTTAGAACCAAGCCTTTTAAGTCTCACTAGACCAGCTCAAGCACTTATCGAAACATTGAGCTTCACGGATATTACCCAATTCAATCATTTAACTAACAAATCTAATCGGATTTTAGACCTGGTTTTATCCAATTTACATGTAAGCAATGTTACGGTAAGCAATCCTACGGATGTGTTATCAAAAATTGATCAACATCATCCAACGATTGAAATTTCAATAAATCTTAAAAAATTTGATCTTTTAAAAACCGATGAATCTGTACGCTTTAATTTTTACAAAGGAAATTATGATGAAATTAACGTAGCTCTATCTGAAATTAATTGGTGTCACTTGTTTGGCAATAAAAATGTTGATCAGTCAGTTGATGCTTTTTATGATGTTCTTTATCAGTTAATCAATCAATTTGTCCCTAAATTCAAAACTAAATCTAGTAAATATCCCATCTGGTATTCAAAAAGTTTGTTAAAAATGATTGAATTTAAAAATCTAATTCATAGAAAGTTTAAAAAAAACTGGTGATCTTGATTATTACAATATGTTTTCTTCTTTGCGGAGCTCTGTTAAAAGGGAAATTAATGTATGTTATGCAAATTATTTAAGTGATATTGAAAGTTCCATTTCGTCAGATCCTAAAAAGTTTTGGTCTTTTACAAAAAAATCAAAAAAAACTAATGCTATCCCAGCTTCAATGCGTTTTAAAAACAATGTAGAAAGTTCAACCAAAGGAATTTGTGATTTTTTTGCGACATATTTTCAATCTGTGTACACCAGTACCCCACTTTATTCCACACCAACATTTGCAACAAGTGATATATCTTTGGAAGATTCTTTATTTTCTGTAACGGAAGAAGAAGTACTAGCGGTATTAAATAAACTTGATCTAAATAAAGGTTTTGGAGCTGATCTAATTCCTCCTATTTTCTTAAAAAACACTTCTACATTGATCTGTCAGCCATTAACCATTCTATTTAATAAGTCTTTTGAAAATGATGTTTTTCCTATTAGATGGGAAATAGCTAAAATCATTCCAATTTTTTAAACTGGTGACAATACTAATGTAGAAAATTATAGACCAATTGCAACATTGAATTGTTTCTGCAAAATTTTCGAAAGAATTGTTCACAATAAACTGTTTGACTTTACTAATATTAATATTATTAAAAACCAACACGGGTTTTTTAAGAGTAGGTCAACTTTTACTAATATGCTTAACTATACGGAATATATTTATGAATCGCTTGGCTCTGGCGCTGGTGTTGATGTCATATATATATGGACTTTTCAAAGGCCTTTGATAAAGTTAACCATAACACGGTGCGTCTTAACTAAAATTAAATAAAAAGGTCTTACACCTAAAAAATTAGTAGAGATTCTGAATTTACAATGTTCATAGATGAGAAAAATCAAAAAACTAAAATAATCTGTGGAGAGATTTTTAAATAAATCCACATTGAACATTTTTGCGCCCGAAGTACGATATTTTGGAAAATATGGCATTGTTTTATATGAATAGAAAGGAAAAAATGATATAATAATAATTTTTAGGTGGTAATTCTATTAAACTTTTATTATTTCAACATTTTAGTACTAATAAAATATAAAAATGTAACATAATTTAATTATAATAGTATATTGTAGCCTTTTATATTAATTTTATTATAAATATATTGGGAATAGAGCCTATTAAAAACAAATCAATTATTTTAAATTAAAATGTATATTTTACGTTTCGGCAAACATCCTTTGCCATTTTCAAAAAATATTAATAAAAAATTTTAAAATTAACAAACAACATCAACAACATTCGTTGATGAAAAAATTATATATAATTTTTTCATCAACGAATGTTGTTTGTTAATTTTAAAAAAATTTTTTAAATTTTTTTTGAAAATGGCAAAGGATGTTTCCCGAAACGTAAAATATACATTTTAATTTAAAATAATTGATTTGTTTTTAATAGGCTCTATTCCCAATATATTTATAATAAAAATAATTTAATTATAATTACATCAGTTTCAACTTTACCGAAGGAGGGATCAGTTTTTATTATTTTGAAATTTTTTTTTATTTTTGATCTACGGGTGTGACAACCCCGCGTACTCCAGTCCCTGCTATTGACATACGAGTTAACGTGAGATATCACATACCACTGGCAATAGCAGTGAGATATCACTAGCCAAGGTGATATCTTAGGGGTGGTGGCGGATGAACTGTATTCAGTCAACGGTAGCACCCTCAATCTTAGCTGTGAAATAATCCTTGATGATGAGACGCTATTGCTTCCTTGTAGAAACGAGCCCTTTATATAACTATGTGTGGGATTTAATCAATAAGAAAGAAAGTGCGTCACAGGATCGAGGAATATGCAACCGGCTGGATTATTGGCAACTACATTTTTGTTTTTTTTCAGCAAATTTTTGTAAAAATTTGCTATTTACTTTTTAATTTACTTTTATTTTCTCTATTCTATCATAAAATATTGGCCTATGTCATATTTTGTCAGTGATAGGATTTTTGTTTAGTTATCCATTCTTTAACAAAAAATATAAAAAACAAAAAAAAAGAAAGATTTACGTCCATCAACACCTTTGAACGTATGTTGTTGTGGGACCTTGGTGGTCTTAAAAGGTTTTTATGTGTTATTGTGACACATATTGTAGTTCCTACTACACATTTTATTAAAAAAAAAAAAATTTAAACATGTGAAGCATTATATCTACAAACAGCGCTCAAAAAGTGTTTAGGATAATCTGGGTGATTCGCAGCACCCTTATTCATTTCCCAGGAAGACATTAAGAAATCAAAATGTACGGACTCCATCGCCTGCTCCCCAAAAAATGCTAATCCTTCACCTTTTTATTCACAGAACTGTTCTATGTGAAAAAAAACTGCATGAACCTTTGGTGTGACGCTGACACCTAAGTCCATGTAGCTCTTTTTGAAAGCTTCTATACATGCTTTGTAATTTTGGTCAAGATTATTTCCGAAGCATGCAGAAACTACTTTTTTGAAGTCGTCAAATACTTTAACATACTTAGGTATTGCTAAATTTTCAAACTGGCGCAGAAGGTCTACTTTATCCAAAAGTGTTTTGCATGCATTTCCTTTAAACCCAGAACACCCTCGTCTGATTTCACGCTGAACGTGACAAGCTTTTGCCCATGACAGCGACTCATTTTCACACTCTTGCAACATATGCGTGAAAACAGTGTTAACAACACCAAACATAAGGTGTAATTCTGGCGGTGGAATAATGTCTAGGAATGTTTTGCCTCCAACAGTTGTAATTAGCGGTGGATGAATGCAGTTGAAATAATCTTTTGCTTTGTTTTTTTAACCTTTTCCTCCAGTCAGCCATGTTGTATAATACGATGAAACATTTTCGGGGGATCTCAATTCGCCACAGCTGCTTAGCTCATCTTTCTTGGCATAACAATAAGTACAGTTTTTAGATACCAAACAATTGATAGATAATTGGCTCTGCGACACAAGGTTAAACGAGTTTTGTTTTGGTAGTTTTATTTTCACAGTGCTTGTGTCGCTATAGTCAATTTAAGTTTTCATTATTTCTATTTTTTAAATTATGGTTAATAGACAATAATTAACAATTAATAAACTACTAATAATTATAAAATTTATTATAAACGGTGAATATAAACATTTAATACAAAATTATTGTGTTTTTTTCTATTTATAAGTAAAAATATGATGCCAGCATTTTTGAAATATCGTACTTCGTGCGCAAAAATGTTCAATGTGGATTTATTTAAAAATCTCTCCACAGATTATTTTAGTTTTTTGATTTTTCTCATCTATAAACATTGTAAATTCAGAATCTCTACTAATTTTCTAAGTGTAAGACCTTTTTATTTAATTTTAGTTAAGGCGCACCGTGATAATATTCTCCTTCAGAAATTACGTAATTTCGGTCTGAATATAAAGTTTATCAGGTGGGTTGAATCTTATCTAAAACAAAGATCTCAATTTGTATGCATTAACGACTATGAATCATTTTCTTTCTGTCCTCATTCGGGTGTACCACAAGGTTCAATATTGGGGCCTTTATTATTTATTTTGTTTATTAATGATATTTGCTTACGCTTGGATTGCAAAGCAACTTTTTGCTGATGATTTGAAAATATTTAAATCAATCAAATCCATAGCTGACGTATAGTGCTTCAAAATAATCTTATTAAAATATATGAATGGTGCAAAAGTAACGATCTATATCTCAACATTAATAAATGTTTTACCTTTAAGCTTAAGCCTAGATCTTTTCAATTACAATTCATTTATAATATTAACAATTTAACTCCATGTGAAAAACAAGCATTCGTGATTTAGGCATTATTATGGATAACAAATTAAAATTTATTATACAAGACATTGTTAACAAAGCTTTCAAAATGCTTGGTTTTGTTATGCGAGTGTGTTCAAATTTTCGTTCGTCTAAAACACTTATTACAATCTTTAATTCAATAGTTCGTTCTTCATTAGAATATATCTCGCCGGTCTGGAATCCAAAATATCAAACTCATATTGATCATATTGAGAGGGTTCAAAGGAAGTTTACTAGATTTTTGAACTTTTAATTAAGCTTCCCATATCAACCATACAAAGATAGATTAAAACGATATAATATATTATCATTGGAACAGAGACGTACTATTGCTGATCAAACAACCCTTTATAAAATTCATAACCATAGTATTGAATCGGATTTGGCTAGTCTAATTCATTTGAATACCACACCTTGTTATAATACTAGGCATTCGTACACTCTGTATTATAATACTTTTCTAACTAATCTAAGAGTTCATTCACCGTTGATTAGATTACAGTACAGCCACAACATTAAATTTAATCAAGTCAATTTGTTTTGCTCTAACTTAGTCCAGTTTAAAAGAAGCCTTTTACAAATTGTTAAATTAAATTAAATTAATTTTATTTTCATATATATATTTTAAATTCTAATATTATTCATTTTATCTTGTGTTAAACATTCTTGGTTTATTACATTAACATTATCTTTTTATAAACTAAATTTAAACTTTTTATTGTAATTTTTTATATTATTTTTTAAATACTGTCTTTAATTTGTATTACTTTTAAATTTAAACTTTTTACTGTAATTTTTTATATAATTTTTTAATATTGTCTTTAATTTGTATTACTTCTGTACTAGCATGTTATTGGAAATATTTCCGTTTGCTAGTATTTAAATTGAAATAAATAAATAAATAAATGGAAATCTGGTAACGTTGCTGAGGGTTATGTCGACAGCTCCATTCCCAACCAACACAAAATCGCATAACGAATTTTGGGCGATGATACATCAACTGCTTTAATCGCAACTAAAACGACCACGACTTCAGCTACGATCGCTAATGATAATACGAGCAAAGAAACAGAACTTTGGACCATTATACTTCTACTTCAGTCACGAGTATAATGTCAACGGTTGGTTCATCAAGCACTTTGGTCACTAATGCAAGTACGAGCAGAGAAGCAATCAAGAGAATCATTTCGTCACAAGAGGTGACGATCACTGAAAGTACGCTACAAGAACGTAGGGCTTTGGAAAATTCGCCTGCATGGCCAATGGGAAACGATAATATCAATTTACGGGGTTGTATATTCAACTCTTGTACTATTAACTTCACCTCTAACAAATAATTATAATTTGAACAAAATTTTACGTTTTCATTTAATTTTTGAACTATTATTAATACTTTAATGAATCATTAAACCCTTATTAGTAATGCTTTAATAAATTATTAAACAACTACAACTAGTACTTTAATGAATCTGACCAATGTACTAGATTAATTCTTAAATAAAGCTAATTTAATTACTAAAATGACGCACGAAAAAGCGTAGATTTTGCAACTTAGTTGCAAAAGCTATTTTTACACACTTTTATTTAACTTGATATTTGACAGTTGTGGTTGGTTGAATTTTGTCATCAATTTTTCAGCTACTTCCCATTATGGGATTAGTCTCAAATTTAAAAAGCAATTTTATTGAACCGTTCTGTACGCGTTTCTAAAAGTTTTAGACAAAAAAACTTACTAAAACTGAAAAAAATATACAATTTTTAAATAATTTTTTCTCCATCTCAAAGAGCTTTTGATTTTATATGAAAATCCATAAGATCTGAATGACCCATTTTCCGCGTTGGAATTTCGCTCATACTGAGTATTTCATTATAATATATGACATATTACACATTTTTGTCATTTTTATATGGAAAAATGTCCTTAAATTGTAAATAATGAGTATAAAAATTTACCTATTTAATACTTTATTTTCAAAGCTCCCAAACATGGTATCTTTAATGCAGCGGTGCCCAAACTGCGGCCAGTTTTATGATTTGGTGCGGCCAGTAAAAATATTATAAAAATAGCAAATACCACAATAATAATAAGTTCCGTTTAAAAAGTACAATATTTTGGTACGTACTCAATTCAAACTTAAATATTCCTAACAAATTCCTATAGAAATAGACTAACTGACATTAATTTGAAAAACGAACTAAGAATTAGTAATACTACACAAGAATTTAATGTTCGCGAATTAATTTGAATAAAAAATCTTAACATAATTTATACTGTTTATTTAGTTTTTTTTTCCGTGCGGCCAGTCATTCTTGTTCTTGTAAATTTTTGGCCATCTCTTCCATGATTTCTGGGCACCCCTGCTTTAATGCATCAATTAGTTAATAGATGTACTGGTAGTTAGTCAAAAGAAATTTTGTATTGTAAGCACCTAAAAAACAAAAAATTGTTGACATCCAAACTTGCTTGCAAAAATTAGTTAATTATTACACACTTTTACTTAACTTGAGATTTGACAGTTGTGTTGGGTTGAATTTGTGTCATCAATTTTTCACCTATTTCTCATTATGGGATTAGTCTCAAATTTAAAAAACAAATTTATTGAACCTGCTCGTACGCGTTTCTAAAAGTTTTAGAATTATATATTTGACTGTTAGTACCTTTGATAGATAAACAGTTTTCCGTTCCCATTTGTGACATAAAATAAAAATGGGTGGCGCTGGCGCATTCAATATAGAAAAGGAACAAATGTATGCTAATATTAATCTCTAACAAGAGACTAACAAACGTTTATGCCCTTTCTATACTGAATGCGCCACCCACTTTTATTTTATTTAACAAATGGGAACGGAAAACTGTTTATCTATCAATGGTACTAATAGTCAAAAATCTAATATTTGCATCTGTGCTAAGATGTATTAAGTACCATTTAAATATATTTTTTCTTCTTACAATTTCAAAGAAAATACAATTATAAAAGACATAACGTTTGTATACGAACTTATCGTTTGTTTCTTTGCAACATAACATTGTGTCAATGCAAAATTTATTTTTACTTTTTAGTCCGTTTTTCAAAAAGTGTGTTTTTAATAGTTATTTATGTATCAAGGGAATTATAAGGATGTTAATTACCGAGGGAAACGTTTACTACCCGAGGGCCTCTGGCCCGAGGCTTAGTAGTCACAAGGTAATTGAAATCTAATAATTCACGTGATACATAAATAATTTTATTTTTTACTATAAAACATTTATTAAACTAAAACGTTTATTTTTATCAAGTATTTGATAGCAAGATTTTGATTTTAATTGGTCAAGTTAGTTATGTTTTACTTCAAATTGTATTATAATTCCCTTGGGAATTAAGAATATCATTATTATTTCGGTAACTAAGGTCTAAATGACTCATAATATATCAGTAAAACATAATTTTTTTTTTCATGTTAAATTATTACATTAATTTTATTAGGGATCGAAAAAGAAGTTTTATTCCTTAAAATCATTTAGTAAACAAACATAAAAATATTTGACACTGTCAAATCAAATTAGATTTTTCTATAAAAAAAAATTTCAAATAAGTCACATCTTTAGGTTACTTATTCAAATAAGTAAGTCTCCACAAATAAGTTGCGAATAAGTTTCGGTTTAGAATACATCCTTACACATAGAGAAAGGATATTTAATAGATATGACAGATATGAAGTTGTACGATCTGTTTTTTTCTAATAACAACTCCCAAGCCTAATAATTGCATCACCATATCTTTTCATAATTTACTGGATATCCTTAATCATTGCTTACTTTATATATGAACAGGAAATATTGAGTGATAAATAATGGCATAAATTTACTGAAATAAACTTCTTTATTCAAATTTGTACATATAAGCATGACTTATACCTTCCTTCATCTTTTATTTGATTTTTTTTTTCAAAATTCACCACCAAAATTACAAAATAAAAAAACCCTTTTGTTATTTTACTCGCGTCTTTTATATAATTTTTTGTTGCCATCTTTTGGGTCTATAACGAAAAAGGGTTACATAGATAGAAAACAAAAAGAAAACTAAAGCACACGCGGATTAAAAAATAAAATGATATAAAGCATAAAAAACGAATTTTAAAAAGAAAAAATATTCTCTATATTTATACGAGCGAACATCTAAGTTTTGAGAAATGAGTTTTTGTAATATAAAATTACAGAAAACCAAACGAAAAATAAAAGGTGCGTAAATAACAAATATACAAAAGTAAAATAATTACAGTCATGTACGATATGATTATAAATTTATCTTTAAAAAAACAAGAAGCGAAAGTGGTTATGGCTCTAGGGAGTCAGCCATCCAAGCAAATATCGTCGTCATTTGTTTTTTTTTTTTGTAAATATATTTCCTCAAAATAATTCATAAATATTATGGGAATCAAAAGGAATAGGATGAGAGGCAAAGGTTTAACTTTTATATTTTTTATTTATAATGAACTGGACACATGAGGAAAACAAAGTGTATACATATTAGGAAATTGCGGTAGATTTAGGTTGATTATTTTCTTATTGTATTCAAAAATTCAAATCGAGTATTTTAAAAATATGTACAAGCGGAAACAGTAAATGTTAGAAATGGGAATGGCGTTTCGGATGATTTTAAATTAGTATTCAAAAGGTCATATCTTTTATTTTTGGATGATAAGGAAGTAAAGTAACAAAAGCGAATATCCAAACATTATTTTATATCATTCTAATTAAACCTGCTCATAGGGTCGAATTTAAAATATACCTTACAAATATTGTAATTACAATGTTATTAAAACATGAACATTTCATACACCAACGTTTTTGAAACGAGATGTTTTTGTGAAAGGTAAAGTAGCTCGAGGAAATCAATTGTTTATAAGAATTTGTGGTGCAGCAAGCAAGACATTATACAAAAATTATACAATAACATGCCTTTGAAAGTGCTGAACTAGACTATTAATTTCGGTAGATCATTTCATTTATACCCTGTTCGGATAAAGAAGCTCTCGGCATTCTATCAGTATGACAGTGTGGGATCTCGTTACTTAGTCTATTTTCACTAACCGACTGAGAAGCAACACAGGGACAATAATATGTTTGAGATATGATGGATGATATTACTAAAAAATAATGAGATCATGGAATATTGCGACGATGTGGTCATGAATCCCTCGATTTGATACAAAGCATCGCTTCAAACTTGACAAGACAAGCCTATTTATATTTATAGAGAAATATATTTTCATTTCGACATAATCCTAACATGAATTTGTCTCAATCCAAACATATATTTGTTAACGAATAAATGTCATGGAACGCTAATGTCAACTACTACTAAAATCATCATTGACATCATTAATCTTTTTCTTGGTCGTGTTTGAAAAGTCAATCAGAAAAAAATAATTCATAAGAAATTCCAAGTAGAGTTTGCACGGTTCAGTTAACCGAAAACCAAAACCGCGGTTTTCAGCTTATCAAATTGTAACCGTAAACCGCTGCTAAAAATGCGCGGTTTACGATTTTCAACAAATTTTAAATTTTAATTGTCATCGAAAATTTATTTTCTATATTTTCTGTCTAAATTTAATTTATTTGTTGTCTACTGATTCAAAGAAGATGCTAGCAATAATTGGTGTAAGGGTTAAGCTATGACAGTAATAATTTATAATAGCTACTTTAATTTTGAATCACAGTAGTAATTCATATGTGATCTTCATTTCGTTTCATATTGAACCAAACACAAAATCAACAAAAATAACTTTGTTTATCGCTAAATTTGAATTTGTTGATTGGATTGACTAATAATATTAGTATAAGTGATATACTGTAAAAAAAATAATAGGTTATTAATAAACTGTTGTTTATAATAACGAAAAAATGTTAAATTATTTTATTTTTACACTTCACACTATTCGCAGTTGAAATTGCAAAGCAACAATATTTAAAAAAAATATGTTATCATCATCAACAGCAGCAGTTTGGGAATATTTTACAAAAATTTCATCTACGAACAATGCCAACAAAAGAGCTAAATGTAAGAAAAGTGCAACGATCAACCACATGCGAAATGTTCATAAAATTTCTTGTAAAAGGCCACACGGTTCTGACACAAATGTTGCTTCAACAAATCTAATTAGAAACTCACACAAAAAATATTAGTTTATTTTATGAAAAAAGCTTCTCTAGATTGTTGGAGAATTGGCCACAAAAGACGGTTTTTCTATTAGAGGTATTACAAGGTCAAATTTTATAGGACAGGCAATTTTTGATATAGGCGTAATCCTCCCACCGAATCTGAACGCGTTTTTTCGGTTTCAGATAATTTTAGTCGTAAATTAAGATCTCGCCTTAGCGATCATTCACTTAAAACTAATCTTATTTGATACAAGAAGAAATATATTAATTCAAGTAAATATCTTTGCATTAAATTGAGCACATTATAATAAAAACCAAAAACCGAATCGTAACCGCAGGTTTCTACAAATTGAAAACCCGAAACCGCGGTTTATAAAAATCCGGTTTTTTTTGCAAACTCTAATTCCAAGCCCATAATTTCAGTTTACAGTGTCCGAACTCAACCGTCAGTTCGGAACCTAAATTATATGGTATCGACAATTCATAACCACGAAAATTCAGTTATTGGTAACTATTCTTTACGAGAAATGTTTTTCCTATGTTTTAATTTAATGGAGTTTGGTTATATCACAAAAATAAATTTGTTTGTGTTTAGTTTAAATATTGCTTTTTTGGTATTTACATATTTTAGCTTTTATGAAAGAAATATTGTGAAATTTTTGATAAGAATCGATCTTAGGGGATTACGAGAGGATTAAAAAACGGGTTTTAGTTAATATTTTTCAAAAAGTAATAATAATAAATAACAACGAAAGGGGTGATAACGATACATTTTTTAAGTAATTTCATGTTGTTTGACGATGGGTTTAGCTTACCGGCTTTATATTATTTTATATTATGTTGATTATCATCGAAATAATTTGTGATTTAGGCGTGAGAATTATAATTGGATTAGATTTGGTCTCTTAAAATTCGGGTGTCAGGATTTTGGAAGACTTGATTAGAGACATTTTGGATGTGTACGAGCTTACTAACCAATAGATCATAAATTTTAGAACCATAAATCCCGTGTCACTAGTCCTGATCGTTGTTGAAGTAATAATAAATACAATACAGTTGTTTACCTTTGTTACAAAATTTATTGAGTGTAAAGAATTGTTACTCCTATTTCCTTTGGTTAAGCATTTCTATTATTGTCGTTAAAAAAATTCTTCAAACTTGTGATAATTTATTGCATTTATTCCATGAATAGTTTATATAATGTATAAACTATTCATGGAATAAATTATCACAAGTGATATTAAAAAACGTTTATTGAGCGTATTTGCATAATAAAATTAATTTTATTTACATACATTAGATTTCTACAATGACGCAGGGCAAGATACTCTGCTTAATAGAGATTTTAATATAATTCACATTTGATTGATAAAACATCAATATAATCACACATTTATCAAAATTATAGTTCTAGAAAAGAATAAATGTAATTTATCAGATTGAAGGAACTATAGGTCTGATAAAATAATAGTGATATTTTTTTAATTTTTCGTATTTTTAAAAAAACATCGCATGCTATATTTTTGAAACACAAAAATTTTATATTTTGAAAATGTTTACCATAACACTCCCGCTCTTAGTGCCATCGAAGATGGAACGATATAAAACTAAGAAAGAAAAAAGGAAGAAAAGAGGTTCTAACAGAGTACTAAGAATGCGAGTGGAAGTTTTAGTCTCTCTACCGGCTTGTGTAACTGTGGATTCAAGGTAAAAAGACGTTGAGGAATGGGATGAAATCTAACCCATGTACTTGATGCAATAGCGTCAGCGTCAAGTTTCTTCGTCGCCCAAGACGTAAAAGGAGAAGTATATGATGTGTCCGAAGGAGCGGAATGGACATTTTCTGTAAAAGACGACGTTTCGTCTTCGCGACTGAGATTAGTACTCGAAGATGAGAAGTTTTGAGTTGAGGATTGTAATTTGAATTTTGGCTAATAAATAAACTAACTATAATGATAAAGCTTGGAAATCTTCAAGAAAAGTGATTCGTAAACAGAGTAATATTGACCAGTATATATGCGTGAAATTCGTACGGTGATTGGTTACGATAGCCATTTTAAGGATTAGGTGAGGGTGCTATCGTTTCATTTAATATTGTCACTTGTTGTAGTTTATTTCGAGAAACTTTTAGTTTTTAGCAAGCCAGGCAGTTCGGTCGCGTTTCTCGTACATCCTATTTAATGGATGACCAAATGGCTTTATTAGTACATAGTTTCACAGAACTGTAAACTTCTGGATGAGACAAATCGTTGAGACTCCAGAGGTTGCAGATACGTTTTAAATATTAGTTGTAAATTGAGCGATCAAATCAAAAATTCCTGAATGGGTGAGGACTTGCTGTGGCACGGTTCAGCGACAAAGCGCATATAAAGCATATAAAACGCTTATGTTCGTTGGAGAGAGAAAAGATTCAACCTTCAAAGAGATAACGGAATTGTTTAGTAGCAAACTTAACTGCTACCCGGGTAAGAAAAGCTAAGGGGCCAAGCCCGCGTCATGGCTTTAGGGGGTTGGGTCAGGCTTAATATTTCCAAACGACCAAGCATGCACTGATGTCCTGGGCCAAGTCTGGCAAACCACACTTGGGCCAAGTCTGGCAAATAAGATTTGGGTCAGGTCTACCATACCAATTTTTTTTCCAGACCTTTAAATGTGTGGAAAGAGTAACATATATGAAAATAAAGATAAACATAATATTGCCTGCACATGTTTACAATGCATTAGAATGGTTAATAAGGCGTAATATAATAAACTGAACCTTGGGAAGAAACTAAGATGTGGCGCTTATAAAGATCGAATAC
This sequence comes from Diogma glabrata, assembly GCA_963693315.1. Lineage (NCBI taxonomy): Eukaryota > Metazoa > Arthropoda > Insecta > Diptera > Cylindrotomidae > Diogma > Diogma glabrata. The sequence goes on from OY856188.1 coordinate 120,267,380, forward strand.
TTGCTTGACGTCTTCGGCCCATTGAATGACGCGTATTTCATTCTTTTTAAACCCTTTGAAAAAAATATTACGGATTGCTTGATTGCCCCCAGTATAAAGGATGAATCCACGGTAGAAGTTAGTCAAATATAGAACACAGTGGATATGCATAACCGTTTCAGGACGTTCGTGGCAGTTAAAAGAAAGTCAATATTGGTTTTAGCAAAGTTCCATTTGTCAACGTTGATAACGAGACAAACCTCAGGAAAACGCTTAAAATAGGTCTAAGATGTTTAAGGTGCTCCTCAAAGGTTTTAGAAGCAATCAGGATGTAGATGAAGCAGAAATTTAAGTATCTTAAAAGCAAATACATAAACCGTTGCAAGGATTGTCCAGCGTTTCGCCACCCAAATGTCATTCGAAGAGTCTGAACGTAGTAGAAATTGTAGTTTTTGCAATTGGTGCTGACCAATTGGAAACTGATTATATGCACGAACGAGATCAATGTTAGAGAAAATGCACCCGTGAATTTGTTGAGAAAAATCCTGAGAGCGGTAGTCTCTGAAAGATCTCCACTCGCAGTTTTTCCTTTAAACCAAGTACTATTAGACGGTCGGCAAATTTGTTGAGACAAAACTTAGTCAAACTCTGTCCTTGCTATGACCAGTTTGTCCAGAACTGGTCTGTATTTGCACGAAACATGTAACGAACACTGGATCTCCTAGTGATGTCACTAACAGGAAGCAATCGTAGGACTGCATACTTAGCGCAGTTTTTGTTCCAGCGAGCATTAGTCATGTGTCCGAGAAGTGATTTCCTCCAGGTCACTACAAATAATTAGATATGCATTATGCACGCAAAGGAGACTGTGTAAACGGAATTAAATAAGCGAAAACAAAGAGCACATACATACTCTGACGACCCCAAAGGCTGAAGAAACCGAAATCATTGCACACACACACACACACACACACACACACACACACACACACACACACACACACACACACACACACACACACACACACACACACACACACACACACACACACACACACACACACACACACACACACACACACACACACACACACATACACACACACCCCAATATAACTACAATTATTACATTTAAAAATATTAAATAAATGTTTCGCTCACTCCATGATTGTATCGGATCGTTGATTCTCACGTTGATTCAGCCAATCATACTAACTAATAGGTCTAATTATCACAATAGTAATAAACAATGTTGCGCCTCTGATCCGGGCGATTGTTGCATAAAATCCATCAAAATACTCCTAACAAATAGTAATACAAGTTGTACATATATCAAAAAAATGTTGCGTCTCTGGCGATCGTTGATTAATAAAAATAAAATGATATAAATCAATCGTTGCAACAATGCCGATAGCAAAACTTCAAATAATAGCTGAATCTAAAAAACACAAATACAGACAGTTGTTGAATAGAGGAATGTTGAATGCTGTGGCACATCAAATATTTGTAACAAAAAGTACAGCTGGCTAGTGAATTTTATTAAAACATAAAAGCAAATCGCTTTTCTATGGTCGTGGTTAGTTTTATTGAACTAAATTATTGGAGTTCGAAACTTGAAAACAACAATCAAAATTAAAATATCAACAATTATCAGTAATCACCAAATTAATTTTGATTTATACACAGATCAAGATGCTAACAGTTGCGGTACGATATGATGTCAGAAATTACCATCGATCAAACAAACCAATCAACACGCATGTTGGTTTTCTTATAACAACTTCTCTTTTCCAATGTCGCAGATCACCACTGTACCTAGTATGTTAACATACTTTTCCTAAATCCAATCAAATGTTCTAGAAAACGAAACAAACAACGAAAATTCTTTTTTTATATTTTGTAGTTAAATTACAAATTCAACTATCAATATCACTAATTAAAAAAACTTTCAAACAACAACAAAAAATAATTCAACCAAATGAGTTTAACTAACATTTCCGAACCAACTTATTGATCTCATTCCGATTGACTGTCTTTCAAATACCAAATATCCATGTACACATAACAAAAAAATTATGAATCAACAACAAATCAAAATAAGACAGCAATCGATGAAAATAAAATCATTGCAAACAGGGTTGAAAAAGATATGAATAAAATGACGATAAGTTGTATGGAAAGTAGTATGGACATATGCATTTTTACGGCAACAAAAACTTCGTTATAAACTTCCTGTTGGTATTTCATTAACATTAGTATAATGCGACTAATGTGTTTAACCAGTTTATCCTGATCATTTTTGGACGCTAAGTCCTTAAAGTTTTTAAGAACAGCGAGTAATTTCTATATCAAGTGACTCGTCGCTCGTAGTTAAATTTGGTGCTTAAAAAGTGGAAAGTGAATAAAGACGTAAGTAGAGTGGACAGACGTCGGTTTTTAAGAATGTTTTTCCTTAAAAAAATAAGTAAACTTTAAAAATAAGATCCAGAAATGTGAACCCAAAAACGTCTGAAAAATATTCGTCTGAGACCAATGTTTAGGTTTAGAGACCGTAGAATAATCTGTAAGAAAAGTTGCGTAGAAGTCTGTCTGTTCCTATCAACGAGGAAGAAAATTGTTGTGAATTTACATCGAGGACAGTAGACGGTGTTGGGAATGGCTATCGTCACGCGCCGATATATGCGAGAGGCCCAATATTTTTTTGTAAATAAAGCTTAGGAAGAGGAAGCGGAGTGTCTTGAATAGTGTTTGCACTCTGGATCACATTTAAAGGCATCTTTTATTAAGTAATGCTGGTATGGTAGTATAAAAAATACTATCAAATATTTAAACTCGCAACCTGGGCGCGACCAGGTCCGAGAGAGAGAGAAAGCGGTTGAGAGAGCGGTTAGATCGTTTAAAATTGGAATTGCAAAAATTGTTTCGATCTTTGAATATACTTCAATAACGAGAGGATGGTCGGTGATTTTTTTGCGAATACAATCGAATATATTAAGGCGTTATAACGGTCTTTTGGCGATCAAAATAGTTTTTATAAAATTTGCAAGTATAGAATACTTTGACATATTTTTATCAGTTCTTAAAAAGTTAGACATCTGCACAAAAAAAAGTCATCATCAAAAATTTGCATCCGTTCACTTTCATCTTAAATACCGGTAAAATAAAAATTCTGTATTGCAATTAAATTAGTAGAAAAAATTGATCCCTAAATTATAATACACAAACTAGTATGATATTTCGTAGTATGTAATAACCTTTGATGTGTGAGAGTATCATATAGTTTGGTTTGATCTTCACATATACAAATGTAATAAACAGGTTTCTGTTTATACCTGGATATTACAAATATAAAAGAAAAATACCAAAATGACCTCTGGCCCGTGAAAAATCTCTATAGAAAAAATATAATAATTCATATTAACCAAAACAAAAATTTACGATGGCAAAAATAATATATATTAAAAAGAAAATAAAGAAATATACATATATAAAAACTTATCTAAATGTTGTCCGTTAACCACAACCGCTTATTATTAGAAACAAATAATTTTGAGGCAAACGATTTTGATTCTCCAGTTGATTCAATCGCCAACAATTGTCGTTCAGAAGTGCAATTATTTATTCACTTATTTCCTCTGGCTGTAATTACAGCGTTAAAGAATTTTTGATGATAACGTTCACCCATAATCACTAATTATAGCTTATCTCTATATGAATAAGTAACTGTTTGTTGCGTAGTCAGTTTTCAAATAAATATTATCCATACAATGAATTCTGCCGTGTACAAAAAAATATATTGCGACGCTGATGCATAGGCTGACTTCACCACAGCTCTGGAAACATAGTGTTCTGGATATATAATGAGCTAATATCCATAAAATACTTTAATTAAAAGCTAACCAATATTATGGACTTCGTAGTTCTAATAATAAAAATATTAAAGCAGACAGTAGTATCCCAACAAACATAAATTCTGTTGTACGAGAAAAAGTAAAAAAAATTTTATCAGAAGTGACAAAGCGGCAGTTAGGATGCAGAACTGTTGTAAACCGTACTAAATGTGTATGTACCAAATTTCATCCAACTCGATTATCAGGTACAGAAGCTATTGAGCTTCCAAAATAACAGGTGCTTGGAGGACCCCCTACCACTTTGTTCACTATCACTAAAAAAACTAATCAGTTCCTTGCCATACATATTTGCATCTTTTTGCAAAGTGTAATCAAAATTACTTAACGAACGAATGTTGTATGCTTCCAACAAACACTAATTGGAACCCTATTCCATAAGTTTCATCATAATTACTTCGTTATTGTAGGCTGTAGTGTGCATAAAGACACTGACAAAACTTTAAAAAAGTACAAAACATTTTTTTTTACCGGAAGTAAAAAACCGGAAGTTGGGATGCAGAACTATTTTAAACCGTACTACATACTCATGTACCAAGTTTCATCCAATTCGCTTATCAGGTACAGAAGTTATAGAGCTTTCAAAAAAACAGGTGCTCCAGGGACCCCCCACCACTTTGTTCACTATCGCTCAAAAACTAATCAGTTCTTTGCCATACATGTTTGCATCTTTTTCCAAAGTGTCATCAAAATTCGTTCACGAACGAATGCTGTGTGCTCCCAACAAACATTGAAAAAAGTGTGACACATTAAACAGGTGTTAGGGAGGACCCCCACCACTTATTCCAATATTATCCAAAAACTAATCAGTTCTTTGTTACTTAAGTCTCCATCATTTTCCAAAGTGTCATTAAAATAAATTAATGAACGAAGTCTGTATGCTCCCAACAAACTTAAAAAACAAAGTGTGAAAAGTCAGCATTTGTATGGTAGACCCCCCACCACTTTGATCAATGTGTCCCAAAACATGATAATTATCTTTTCACACTAATTGGAACCCTATTCCATAAGTTTCATCATAATCACTTCATTATTGTAGGCTGTAGTGTGCATAAAGACACTGAAAAAACTTCAAAAAAGTAAAAAAAAAATTTTTTTACCGGAAGTGAAAAACCGGAAGTTGGGATGCAGAACTATTGTAAACCGTACTACATACTCATGTACCAAGTTTCATCCAATTCGCTTATCACGTACAGAAGTTATAGAGCTTTCAAAAAAACAGGTGCTCCAGGGACCCCCACCACTTTGTTCACTATCGCTCAAAAACTAATCAGTTCTTTGCCATACATGTTTGCATCTTTTTCCAAAGTGTCATCAAAATTCGTTCACGGACGAATGCTGTGTGCTCCCAACAAACATTGAAAAAAGTGTGACACATTAAACAGGTGTTAGGGAGGACCCCCACCACTTATTCCAATATTATCCAAAAACTAATCAGTTCTTTGTTACTTAAGTCTCCATCTTTTTCCAAAGTGTCATTAAAATTGAATAATGAATGAAGTCTGTATGCTCCCAACAAACTTAAAAAACAAAGTGTGAAAAGTCAGCATTTGTATGGTAGACCCCCCACCACTTTGATCAATGTGTCCCAAAACATGATAATTATCTTTTCACACTAATTGAAACCCTATTCCATAAGTTTCATTATAATCACTTCATTATTGTTGGCTGTAGTGTGCATAAAGACACTGAAAAAACTTCAAAAAAGTACAAAAAAATTTTTTTTACCGGAAGTGAAAAACCGGAAGTTGGGATGCAGAACTATTTTAAACCGTACTACATACTCATGTACCAAGTTTCATCCAATTCGCTTATCACGTACAGAAGTTATAGAGCTTTCAAAAAAACAGGTGCTCCAGGGACCCCCCACCACTTTGTTCACTATCGCTCAAAAACTAATCAGTTCTTTGCCATACATGTTTGCATCTTTTTCCAAAGTGTCATCAAAATTCGTTCACGGACGAATGCTGTGTGCTCCCAACAAACATTGAAAAAAGTGTGACACATTAAACAGGTGTTCGGGAGGACCCCCACCACTTATTCCAATATTATCCAAAAACTAATCAGTTCTTTGTTACTTAAGTCTCCATCTTTTTCCAAAGTGTCATTAAAATTGAATAATGAATGAAGTCTGTATGCTCCCAACAAACTTAAAAAACAAAGTGTGAAAAGTCAGCATTTGTATGGTAGACCCCCCACCACTTTGATCAATGTGTCCCAAAACATGATAATTATCTTTTCACACTAATTGAAACCCTATTCCATAAGTTTCATTATAATCACTTCATTATTGTAGGCTGTAGTGTGCATAAAGACACTGAAAAAACTTCAAAAAAGTACAAAAAAATTTTTTTTACCGGAAGTGAAAAACCGGAAGTTGGGATGCAGAACTATTTTAAACCGTACTACATACTCATGTACCAAGTTTCATCCAATTCGCTTATCGGGTACAGAAGTTATAGAGCTTTCAAAAAAACAGGTGCTCCAGGGACCCCCCACCACTTTGTTCACTATCGCTCAAAAACTAATCAGTTCTTTGTCATACATGTTTGCATCTTTTTCCAAAGTGTCATCAAAATTCATTCACGAATGAATGTTCTATGCTCCCAACAAACATAAAAACTTTGTGGAAAAAACCACCTGTTGTATGGTGGACCCCCCAACCCTTTATCCAATGTGCTCCAAAAGCTGATAAAATCTTTCTCATGTTATTTAAAAGCTTTTCGCAACGTTTCATGAAAATCGATTGGTAATTGTAGGCTACAGTAGGGATAAACACCTGAAAAAAAACTTTTTAACCGGAAGTGACAAACCGGAAGTTGGTATGCAGAAGTATTGGAAACAGTATTAAAACCTTATATACTAAGTTTCAATAAGATCATAGCTCGGGATCAGAAGTTATTCAAGATATAAACTTAGAGGTGTTCGGGAGACCCCCCGCCATTTTGTCCAAATTTAAAATGAATCCAGATCTTCTATTTTCAAGTGAACCTGTATCATTTGCCAAAGTTTCATCAAGATCCTATGCAGAAAACTCACCCACCCACCCATCCACCCACCCACCCACCCACACACAGACGTACACCAAAATTTTTATTGGCTATTTGGATAGAGGATGGTCCAAAACAAAAGAAAAAACAAAATTTGGGGTATGTAAGATTTTTTTTTTTCACGATAGATTGCATTACTTCACACAATTTAAAATTGTGGTGAAGTAAAAATGAAACAGACAGAAAAAAATTATTCAAATTAACCGTCCCATACTAGTAAAGAAAAAAAAACACAGCGTCCTTTATAATTCAACTATGTATTAACCATTGCGTACATTTTTCATTTATAATAATGTAAAATAAAGTATCTTGTTAATGATTCAACACAACCGCCTGCGCAGAATCAACTTTCTTTATTTTAATATCTGTTTAACAAAAAAATACATTTGTATCACATTGAAAAAAGAAAATAAAACAACATTTGATTATACACCGAAATATAAGATATGTTAATTGATTTAAAATAAAAAATATGCACTACAGTAGAACATCATACACAGACAGATGTTATTTATGAAACGAATATTTATGAAACGTTTGATACGGAATGAATGTAACGATTAATGTGAAGACTATCTGTTTTAGATTTTTAAAGAAAATGTCTACTGAACAGATTTTTGTTGGCCGTTACACAAGTGTCATACATCTATGGGGGATTTAATATTTTATTTCTGATCTAAACTAATTTCTAAAACGTTCCAAAATTGTACAGATGTAGTTTTGTGCATAATTAATTTTATTTTTTAAAATTTGTTTGATAATTCTGTCTAATTACAAACAGAATTTTTTCATTTAAACTGATCTGAATCTGCTGTACAAAAATCTGCTGACCAAGGAATTTCCCTTGTTTCGTGAAATGACCAAATCCGGATAGTTGTTGCTAGAGCCTTAATTGTCGAATAAATTAAATCGTTATGACGGCCGTTTTAATCAAAATATTTTAATAAAATTTATAAATATTGAATATTTGTTCATATTCCTAAAAATTTTTAAGAGTGGTGACCTAAGTGCCGAAGTGCTACGGAGAAAGCCGCTGTTAAGAAACTGTAAACTTAAACTGAATGTAAATAGATGATGTCCATACTCACATACGACTTAAAAACTTTTTTTAAAATTACAAAAATCTTTCAAAAAGTATAACAAAATCAAACTTATAAATTTTTTTCAAAACTCAAAAAATATTACAAAATCAAAAATTGAAATTTTTTCCACATCAAAAATTCAAAAAACTCTTTCCAAAATTCTAAAAATATCGCAAAAATTATAACAAAATCAAAAATACAAACTTTTTTCAAAATTGTAAAAATATTCCAAAAATTATAATAAAATCAAAAATTTTCAAAACTTTTTCAGAGCTTTAAAAATATTCCGAAAATTGTTACAAAATCACAAATACAAACTTTTTTCAAAATTGCAAAATTATTTCAAAAATTATAACAAAATCAAAAATTTCCATGTCCAATTTCATGTTCGATAATTCTTTTCATGTCAAACAAATAATTAATTTCATTTTTTTCTAAAAAAAAATTGGGTAAAAAATGAAAATCATTCTTTTGACACAATTGACAACATTTTTTTGACAAACTTATAATGCAATAATCTAGTTTTTGGTCTCACATACCAATCCAGATCCCTCCAAATTTAATGTTCCTACTCGTAATCACTCCAAATAAACGTTATTTTAGCAAAAAATATGCAAATTTCCTTGTTTTGACACACTTGACGATATTTTGACACACTTCCGGTACAGTTATCGAACACATCGTTCTTTCGGCTTTTTCCATTGAGTATACCTATTTTTAGAAACAAAAATTTTGGAAATCCCTCTAGCGGTTTTCTAGATTTCGTCGGTTGTGACGGCCGGCAGACAGACATACATTTCTTTTGCTTTTTTAGAATCAGTAGGTCCTAAAACGTCGAGAAATGTCAAAAAAGTGGGGGTAAGCATTTGACTTTTTGCTCGAGAGTGTAATATTTAAGTCTTTCAGACCGAAGTAAAATTGATAAGCATTGTTTATGGTATAAAAATTGCTTGATAATTTTTATTTATAAATAATATCTAGTAGTGTACATATGTATACTTTGATCTACATAGGGCGTTCATTTACTCTCTGGGGGATTTAATTTGTTATAATTGATTTTAACCAAATTAACAGAAACTATCCCCAAATTGTGTATATCAAGTAGTTTCAGTTAATATATTTAATATAGTTTATACTCTTTGCCGTATAGTCTTTGCGTAATTCGTTGAATAACTTATTTGTTTAGCACTTGTTTTTACGCACGTTAATATAAATATTAAAAAAATTAAAGATTTAATTTTATTTTTATAATCACTAAATATATTTCGTCCTTTAGGACATCCTCAGGAGTAATGAGGACGTGATTACTCCTGAGGATGTCCAAAATGACGAAATCCATTGAATTATCCTAAAAATAAAATTAAATCTTTTATTTTTTAAATTTTAATATTAACGTGCGTAAAAAACAAATGCTAAACAAATATGTATATATTAACAAAGTTAATCTAAAGTCAAATCAAAGTTAAGTTAAAGTTATTATATAAACGTCTGGTTGTTTATTTTAGCTTTAATTGCTGAGATTTCTATCTCTTGATTGTTTGACTATATGTTTAGTTAATAGGAATCGATTTTTATTGTGTTTTTTTGTTTTAATTTGTGTTGTTTTTACTGGAACACTGAATTGAATACTGAGGTAGATGTTTTACCTACAATCATCCCACCACTGTCACCAATTTGACAGTCCTGGATTTTTTATTTTTTATAAAACTTTTTTGCTCAGTTATTATTTATTTTCCTTTGTTTAATTAACAAAACTTTCTTTTTATAATCTCAAAACATGATTTTGATTAAAAACATCAATCAAATCTATTTCACTGTTGAGTGTTCTACGATTGCGGTTATTATCTAGATCCCCTTTTCTACTGTTTTTCATTAAAATTTCGCACACTTTGAAATTGAATAGTTTACAAAAAATAATAGTGGAATAAGATTCCATACGATTTAAATATAATTATGCTGTGGCCTGTGATATAATATTTGCTTTCCCATAAATTACTTAATTGGATATTTTATCAAATATTACATTTAGTTTATAAGTTTGTATAGCTTACTTACTAAACTAAATTAAAATGGCCACAGGTAGGGAGTAAAAATGGCTTCATAACACTTATTCATCATCTGAATTTCTGATCCGTATACGATTATTAAAACTTGCCGCAAGTTATCTTAACCAAAAAAATAATATAAAATTAATTTCTAAAACAGTTATCCTAAATTAAAAACTATAGTATTCAAAAAATGAAACAAAAATGAGTAATTATATTTATAATTAAATAATAATTTTATTCCGTTTTCCTTTAATTTTCAACTTGAACAATAGAAATTTCAATTTTGCTCGAACAAAAATTCAATTTAAAAAATTCAACGAACCACATAAAATTATTAAATAAAAATATTAACGAAATTGGCTAACAAAACCGTTTTTTTTGGAAATTTCTAACGTTTTTCTTCAATTTTTCAGGTTTTTCAAAGGGTGTCTAATTGAATTTTCCAATATAATAATAAAAATAATTTGATCATTTTCTTTTATGTTTATTTTTTTTTTTTTGCCTATTTTGTCAATTTTCCAAAAATTTTAAAAAATGTTTTACTCAAAATAGAAAGCACTACTGACTTTTGCTACTGGTAAACGGTTATAATTATATTGTAATTTTATTATTTTATGGAACATTAAGTTTTAGATTATGGAAAATAATGGGAAAAAGTGAAAGGATTAAAATTATTGTTGATGTTTCAAAGATGTATAATTATTTAAAGTTAATTGAATTTGAAAAAATTGTAGATTATTTGAGGGTAGATGATGATTTTTAAATTGTACAATTATTCGTGCAATAACAAAAATTTTGTACCGAAATTTCGTATTGTTTAACAAAAACTTTTTACAACATATACATACGAGTTATGCTAAGAAAAAACAAAACAAAACTTTTCCTAAAACATACACATGATTATTTTTGAGAAATTAAAAAAAAACAAGGTAGAAAAAGGAATTATAGGATTTTTTGATTCTTATATAAATTTTATGTTCTTGAGCTATTTTGTTGTATGTTGTTTCTCGTATGTTGTTGACTTTGTTTTTGTAAATTTTATTTTCATTTCAATTTTGTATGTTTTTGCGTTATCTTTAATTGCATTCAACATAAATTTGTTCAGATTATAAACTTTGAATTATAATTTTTTTTGTTTTGTTTGTTTATTTGTTTTTCCATTATAAGTTAAGTTTTTAATTTTAAAAAATAAGATTAAGAATAGATTTATTAAAAAGTTTGTCGCTTTTACATTATTAATATGTGATTTTGAGTATATATGTAATTTTTGTTATTTGCTTCTAAAAGTTTTACTTCGTAAGACTTGGAAATAGTTTTTTTCTCATGCGATATATAGCTGACATAGTTATAAGACATTTAGATTATAAAAAGTAGCAGTTTTGGTTACTTTTGCTAAAATATCTCCTGTTCAATTTTGCATTATTATTTATAGACCAGTTAAATTAACTTTTTGTGAGGAAAAAATTAGTAACAGGATGAAAACTATTGGATATATAAGAAAATACTGCGCAAATGATGGGAAACAAAAATTAAAGATGCTCCCAGTTGCGGTGGTGAAATGGGGTGAGCTTTTAGGGGTAGAAAATGGTTTTTCATGATTTTCAGCGAAACTAGACCTTCTATCGAAAAAAGTTTGAAGTAAAGGTTATAGGTAATAAAAAGGTCTATAACTTTTATGTCGGCCATTTTTTCACATAACCTAAAAATTGCCGTGAAAATAGAAAAAACCGAGGAAAAAAGGGCTTGTCGTTTTTAATTTTTATCTATACCCACAAAAAAAAAATTTTTTCAACACAATTTGGTGAAAACGTACCTTATTATATCCCTAATACGCTGTAATTTTTTGGCATCAAAATATTTATTTTTACGTTTAATTTTGATTTTAAACCAAAAAAGTGACCTCATTTTCACACAAAAATTCTCCCATATAGAAAACCGTTTTTTCAAAAAAAAAACATTAATCATTATGTTTGTTGAAACGTCTACTTTTAGATGGTGTAAAAAAAAATAATCATCACCAAGGAAAACTTTTCCAGGAAATGCCAAAACTGAATAAACTGGGTTTTAAAAAGTTATTTTTCAATCATTGTTTAAAATTTTTCATCGTTTGTTAAAATTTACAGTTGAAATACTTGAAAAATATAACATCATTTTTTTGAAATTTTGTGGACAATTAAGCTCAAGTAATCAAGAATATAATTTGAATTTTTCAATTCGAAGGTATGGTTGGAAATGTCTTAGAAAAAAACTCCATTACTAATTGTCGTGTTTCGGATGAATTCGAACCTCCTCATCAGGCCATGTTCGAATTCGTTTGTAGACATGCTATCGATTACGCCACTAAGGCGACGACTATTTTGCAATTGAAAATTGATCATCATTTATTTATTTTAGTTGAATTTCTCCTCTGTCATTAGACTCCTTATTATGAAAATGTTTTTACATTGTACATGGTAATTTTTATGTTAAAGTTATAGTATTCTACATTACGTTTGTGTAAATTCGTAGGATGGGTAATATTTCTATTCTAATTAACATCCTAAGTCACGATTATATAGTCATTACTGATTGTTTCTAATCAACGTGATATCAATGACTGAAACTTGGTCAATTAAGATATAATGTGACATTAATGAATTAAGTAATTAGAAATCGATGTAGTATGAGGTTTACAATATATGCGAAAATATTTAAGAAATTTAAGCCAGGCATTAAATATTATGTGTGAAATGGTTTCAGCCAGAAAAAAGTGCTTCTACAAGATTTTTAGATATACAAAAATTATAAATTAGATTCAAGTGACATTTGGGACATGGAAAAAAAAATCTCATAATAAAAGAAATGTATTTATAATTAATTTTAGTAATATTCAGTAATATTTAATTTTACAAAAAATTAATACCTAAGATTATAAACTATTAAATATAAATCAATAGTATATTTTTCAACGATGCCGAAAACAACATATTTTGAAGCGAGAGGACAGTTTATCAGCCGAGGCGAAAGCCGAGGTTGGTAATGGTCGCGAGATTCAAAATATGATTTTCGGCGAGTAGAAAACTGTACTTTTTCTACTACTTTTTTAAAAATTATTATTAATTATTAAGCATTTTCATTTAAAATTGCATACAACTCAAATTTTAAAACATATAAACATACAAACAAAATCTTTAAATTTATATTTCTGCTATTAATATATAAATGACTCAATATGAATAAATTATCCAATTTCTATGTTATAAATAAAACCGTCTTTAGTTACAAGCCTGATTGTCCTTTGGTACAAAAAAATCGTCAACTGTATACAATACCTATATTTATTCTATTTACACTACAAAATTCTATAATTTTATTCTATGTGGTCTATCAAGTCCCTAAAATCATTAAATAACACATCTTTAAAGGTTTATTGTTTTTTGCATTTCGCGTCTAGTAGGCTTATAACTAAAGACGATTTTCTAATATACAAAGTCAAGTCTAAAATAAAAACAACAGTTTTGATTTAGTTTTTGTATGGGGATGACGTTACGTAAATTCCTGATATATTTTAAAACAACGTAAATTATTTTATGCAAATATTTTTTTTCGTTTTTCTTAAATAAATAGGTGAAATCATTTTTTTTTAAATATCTTAAGGCCAACTGTTTGTTACCATACTATTTAAAAAGAATATGTGAATCTTATATAGTTAACTATTATATTATTTTTACATTTTTAATGTAAATTGTCCGTAAATAATTCTAAAATTAATTAACGTCATCTTCCCAGAAAGACAAATTAACACTAAAAAATTGTTTCATTCATTTAATTGATTCTCTTAACGGGTGTTCTAGGATGATTTATTCTAGTTAAGAAATTAGAAAATAGATGGCTTTTAAAAAATTACTTTCGTCACTAGGTACGAAAGTAATTTGTATAGGTTTTTTTATCACTGGTGCCGAAAAAGAAATTTTCGATGCAATGAACAAACATCGAAAGTAGATTTTTTAAGTTGGGTAGTAGAAAAAATTATTACTATCAGTAGCATTATATTTATAAATAGTTCATAACATTATTCATAACATAATATTTGGTAACGCCTTAAATCGTTGTCACAGGGTAGAAAATTATTAATTGTTAATTATTTTTGTTAATTGCCAAATACTGTCAAACCTGTCAAAGCAAACACGTAACTCTCGCGTAAAGTCTTTCCTAGAGACATCTGCTTTGTCATCTTATAAGATATCTTATCATCTTATACGATCAACAGGTTGAAACAACAAATAACACGAATAACACCTTATTTTAAAATAAGATGATAAGATCATATTCGTGTGTACCTCGGGACATTTTTAACCGAAATAAAATGCGTTATGTTTTGTCTTATTCATGCAAACGCAATTTCATAAACATACTTTGTTTTTTGTTTCAAACTGTTCATCTTATAAGATGATAAGATATCTTACAAGATGACAAAGCAGAGTATCTACGAACTACGAGTAAAAAGTAAGCAAGTCGCCATTTTCTTTCCATATTTTTACAACGGCAGTAAAGTAACATATTATTTTGAAAAAAACTCATCACATGATTATAAAAAATTTGATGTACTAATTTGGTATTTATAAAAAATTTAAACGTAATTCGGAGCTAAAATGACCTCTTGTGTATCGTGTATAACTGTCAGGACCGCTATGTTCGGCCGCTACGCTATAGACGCATTCCCTAGGCGACATGAAAACGTTTTACGTTCGTGAAACTGTCTCACTCGAGGCCTAAATGCGTCTCGTTTAACAAATTTTCACTCTCGAAAAGACATTGTTTTTATCCCTTGTTTTAGCAAAATTTGCTAAATTCTATAACATTATTGAAAAAAAAAACATTTTTACAGGAAATTAATCTGGCATGAAAATAGACTTTTTATATGCTATCGTAGACAAAATTATTAATTACTTCGTCGGTTGTTAATTATATTTATTAATTTTAATAATGTTCGTCAATCAATATATAAAAATAGACTTTGTTTAGCCAAAGTGAAATTTATTTGCATTGGGTAGAGCCAATTTGTTTCTAGGAAATAATTAAAGAAAATAAATTGATATCTATCTTATATTTTTTAAGTATTTCAACTGTAAACAAACGATGAAAAATTTTAAACAATGATTGAAAAATAACTTTTTAAAATCAAGTTTATTCAGTTTTTGCATATCCTGGAAAAGTTTTCCTTGGTGATGATTATTTCTTTTACACCATCTAAAAGTAGACTTTTCAACAAACATAATGATTAATGTTTTTTTTTTTGAAAAAAACTGTTTTCTATATGGGAGAATTGTTTTGTGAAAATGAGGTCACTTTTTTGGTTTAAAATCAAAATTAAACCTAAAAATAAATATTTTGATTCCAAAAAATTATAGCGTATTAGGGACATAATAAGGTACGTTTTCACTAAATTGTGTGGAAAAAAATTTTTTTTGTGGGAGATAAAAATTAAAAACGAAAAGCCCTTTTTTCCTCGGTTTTTTCTATTTTCATGGCAAATTTTAGGTTATGTGAAAAAATGGTTTAAATAAAAGTTATAGACCTTTTTATTACCTATAACCTTTACTTCAAACTTTTTTCGATAGAAGGTTCGCTGAAAATCATGAAAAACAATTTTCTACCCCTAAAAGCTCACCCCATTTCACCACCGCAACTCGGAGCCCCTTTAGTTTTTTGTTTCCCATCATTTGCACAATATTTTCTTATATATACAATAGTTTTCCTGTTACTAATTTTTTCCATACTTTTGCCTGTTTTTAAGGTATAGTATAACAATAGTTTTCCTGTTACTAATTTTTTCCATACTTTTGCCTGTTTTTAAGGTATGACTGGTCTATTAGTTAAGTTGGTTATCAGATGATCAGATCTGACATCCTGTTTAAAACAATAATCCTAAATAACCTTTCGTGTTTATTACACAAATAAAATTTTCTCCCACACGAACGATTTTTTTTCTAATGTTATGACTGGGACGGGGTCGTACATCAAGGATTTGCTTAATATAGAGTATTTTATGACAAAATGAAATTACAATCATCATACAGTGGCTTAAATATTATAATAAAACACACTGATTTTTGTTCGATAAAAGTTAACATTTAGCATAAATTTAACTCAGTTGATATAAAGGAGGTTATTATTTGGATAGAAGTTTACATTGGCAGCGGAAAACGAAGAAAAAAAAAGAAAACCACACAAGATTGGAAAATATCTACAAATACTAGGAACGTTAGTCCTTTTTTAAGTTTTATTAAACATTACTATAAGGCAAACAGCTATTTAAATTCTGTCTTTCATAATATAAATCTCTTGAATTTTTTTTTTCTGAGTTTAATCAATATGTAAAGTAAGATAATTGTTTTTAGTAAGAGATTTTTAAATACGGAACGTCCGTTAATATTTTTTTTTTATATAAATCCACGACAACACGTTTTATTCAAAACCAAATTTGGAAATTGCCAAACAATTGTTTTTATCAGGTTTTATAACACCAAGCCACGATATCCCATTTTTATCGAAATTAGGTATATGCTATTCTAAATATGTAATCAACTAATAATTCTACTTTATATTCTCTGGTTAGTTAATTCCGGTAAACTGCTTTTGCATCAATGCAAACAATCAACTTCGAAATATTATCGTCTATGTAGAGTAGTGGATAGCGTCTGTCAAAGGATTCGAATCATGGCACTGATGAGGTTATAGGTTCGAATCGCAGCCGAAAAACGTAAAGGAGAAAAATGGAGTTTTTCTGTGAAAATATTCCAATAATTCCTTTGAATTGAAAAAAAAAAACAAATTCTTCCGTTGTTACTTAAGTTTGATTTCTCACAAATCCCGAATAATGCAAATATAAATTTTATAATTTTACCAATGCCGACATTCCAAATGTTACCGTTATTCATAACAGTTTCAAGTCAAGTCAGTCTGAAAGAAAGAAAGATTCGAATTATTTTTGGTTTTTCGAAACAAACTTTTAAGGATTTTTGGCGACCTAGTTTTGAGGAGTAATCAGTCGATTTTCATAAAACTTGTACATACTTGATCTTTTTCGGCAATCCAAAAATATAATATATGGTTTTCCGTTTGCATTTTTTCGAACAAACCAGTCTCGAATATTCACCATGATCATTCGCAGCAATGGTATAATTATCATAGCAGCGGATTTTATTAACTAATTAAATTAACTCGTTAATCAAAATAACTCCTTTAAACCAACTTCTTAAAATTAATTAAATTATTGTTTCATGTTTCTGTAAACAAATAAACATGAGAACTAAAACCAAATAAACATAAAAGAAATCTGCAATAAAATTGGAAGAAAACATAGAAATATAAAATTAAAAAAAATTTTAGTGGAAGGAATTTCCATTTTCCTTTCTTTTTGTGTCAAAATAAAAGTCAATGAAAATATTTAAAATACCTTGAAAAGGGGTTCATTTAATTTTTTCCAAAGTTAGAATAGATATAGAATTTAACTGAATAAAAAATAACAGAACGAACAGATACATATAAATGAGTATCTAGAGACATCATCAAATGAGATCTTATATACCATGAATGGCGTATTATGATTTTTTTTTTGTTAGCGCAAATTAAATATAAAAAAATGAATTTAAAATAATATGAAGGTACCGACGATAATGGTGATGGAGGAGATGTTGGTGGTAGCTGTTTTTTCTTCTTCGTTTTAGATTGTGCTGCGACATGGACATTAATAATTTTCTTTAATTAAACATTCACAGAGAAAAAAAAGAAAATTGTGTCTAATTTAATTGGAAAAGATTAAGAACGGAACGAACACAAGAAAAAAAAAATACAAATCTGCAGTAATAAATTTATATTTTTATCAGAAATTATGAAATTATTTAAAATTATAAAAATATTATGATCTTATCAGGATTGCAATTATGTTGAATTATGTTTTAAGATTAGACAAAATACGAAAGTACAATTTGATATCACGTTTTTTTATGATTTGATATTTTTTTAATAATGAAACCACTGTGTGATGTGAGGATGTGGATATATTAGTTTAAATAACGATTGAGGCATTTGAAAATTTTATTTAAACTTATAAAAAAATTAGAAAAACTTGAAAAAAAATCGAAAATTTTCTTCATTTTCACAAATGAAACGTACAAGATTCAGTCACCATAAATTTTCATTAATTTTCTTTACGAAAGTAATTTACGTTTTGCTTTATCTTATTAATTAGAAAATTTCATCGAATTATGTTTGAAAATACCTTGACGTTTCTCCGTTAGCTTTTTTTTTGTAAAGAAAGGAATGTGAGTTTGATAGAACCACGAGATATTTTTTTCTTAGATAGTGATTTATTCAAAAATTAAAAAAAAATCTTGTTGTTGCAGAGTGTTGGTTAAGATGAATCGAGCTACTAACAAAGTAATAAATGGAAGCAAATTTAAATAAGGAAGGGATGAGGAAATTATATCAATATATAATCTCGCTGGTACTAGTCTAGTATTTCTGAAATGATTACTGTGGGTTGTTTATTTTTGAACTCATGTGTTTTATTTTATTCGGCATCACACAAAATAAAGCTCATAATTTGAGTTATCATTGAACGAGAAAGATACCAGAGATACCAGAAACGAGCTTAAACCAACACAATACACAACTGTCACTATGTAAGTGTAAGTGTGTACATAATTTTGATGCATAAAAACTGTATTTAGCAGAAAAGCATATTGAGGAGCAACGTCAGTCTTAATCCTAAAGATAATTTTTACTAGACATTGACTAAATCCTCATCACTATAATTATTAACCGAAATCAATTAGACTAATGGTTTCCTTGCTATCAAGTTTCGTTTTCAAACCAATCTTCCAATTCAAAACACCACAACATTTGATTCTATTCTTGACACAATTTTTTACTCAATTTTTTTTATATTTCATATCTCCTTACACTCATTTATCCTGTCATATTATTTCAAAGGGTATAAACTTTAAATAAACATTTTTAATCACTCGCCTTTGCTTGTTGTACAACAGTATAAAATTTATAAAAAAAATACGCGAAAATAAAAAAAAATGTGATCGTGCCGATGCATAAGGTAATAACAATACAAATAATAAAAAAAATGTAAGGGAGATTTATTTCAAAGAGATATATTTGAGGAAAGGGTTGTAGAATTATAAATAAAAAAAATCGAGAACCACCTTCAATTTCTCTTAACTTAACCTCTTACCACATCTTTTTGTATTTACGATAAAATAATATTTTTTTTTTCTGTTGTTATTTTAGAATGAAATGGCTACTTGCTGATAACGTCAAGTTGGAATTATTATTAAAATGCGTTTGTGTAACCCTTTTTCAGATTTTATTTGTGGAAATTGTTCTTTTTTACTTTGTATTTGGATTTTGTGTATTTATTATGTTTTATTCTGGTTTATATCGCGGAAAAAAATTATGTTTGTCGTCTGGTTTCTTTTTGGTATTATAGATTGTTTGTTTTATTTCTATTAATTTGAAGTGGTTCGAGCAAATAGATTTGGAAGTGATTAATGAAAATTATTTTCTATTAATGTATTGAAATAATTAATTTTAATTGTAATTTACTCAGTTTATAAATATTTTAAGTTTTATTTTTGTTTCAGGTAAGCTGCGTTTACACCGTTTCATATTTAAAATATGTATGGTAAGTGTTTTGATGCAAAAAAGTTTTAAAGTTGTAGGTAAAACCATTGATTAAGTAAAATACTTAATTAATGGTAAAACAAAGTTGGTAATAAAAGATAGGAATTTTACTTCGTCAGGTTTCGATTTTATATCAAACATTATCTATATTTACATTTTTTTTAGCACCAAGTGCGATTCGTCGTGTTATGCTCAATTTTTTTAGGTCCTTCGTTGCAATCAATTTCCATGTTAATTAGGCCTTTACTACAATATAATGGTTTTTACTATTTTGTCGTATTAAATTAGTTTACATATTTATAAAAATGTGTCGTTACAACTGAGTCAAATACAAATAACAAAGTAAAACATTTATTATATGAAATTTGACTCATAAAGAACGACAACATGAAAAAGAAGTTCGAAAACACTGAATCAGCCTTAAACATCGCGATTACCTGTGATCAGGAATCGAACATGAACTGCTAAACAGATCGAAAGAAAATCTAAACGCATGCCAAATCAATAAAAGACTGTCACGGAAAACTGAGTCAATAATGTTCATCAGTACCGTTAGGTTCCTGATACAAACCAAAAAAACATAAGTGTCGTGAACCCCTAGTGAACGAAAATAAGATTTAGGAAACCATAAAAAATAACACAAAAAGATCACGCTTTAATATCCTTTGCATGATGAACCCCGATATTTTTACTATACAGGGTTCCACATTAAAATCACGTTATCTATCCTAGACTTAATGATTGCCGGCATTAATTTAGATGTTAGATTAGCAGAACATTTATTTATTGCGTCTCTCAAATGATGTTGCTGCACGAAGACTCGCTGTTGAGGTGAAAATGTTCTAATACGAGTTCGCAGATTATATTGATGTTTAGATTTTTCAAACGCTGATTTAAGATTTGCTTGAACACGACTCCTAAGTACAGATGTAAAAGTAATATTACCCATGGTAAAATTACCGGTAAAATTGGTAATATTACGTAATATTACTTAGGCTTGGTAAAATTGGTAAAATTGCAATAAAATTCGAATAATTTTTATTTAATAAAAAGTAAAGTTTGTGCTTTTTTGTTGCAAGCCCGTATAGATCAATAGATCGATTTCAAGCTGAACAACCATAAATGTAGGGAATTTTAACGTCTCTACGTGTTCTAAGTTGAGTAATTTGGGCAAACATTTATTTTGTCTACTGGTGTCAATCGGTGGGTTGGAATGGGTAGTTTTATCCTCTGGTAGCAATAACGCAGCTATTCTGGATGAGGCAAAAGGTAAATCTATGTCATTTTGGGATCAAATTGCTGCCACGAAGAAGGTTTCTCCTACCCTGATATTGACAGCTTGCTGATTATCCCTGTTATTCACCCTCAAAGGTCACTCGTGTAGTAATTTTGTTACGTTCATCATTATCAATGCTTCGTTGTAAATTTTTGCTGCGAAACGCACGTTCATGTTTAAATATTTCTTGCGTTTTAGAAGGCAATTTGAAGCAATTTGCTTCAGCAATTTGCGATTTATATTTTGCCATGAACGAGAAAGAAACAATACATGAATTAGATTATGATGTGACGTGTTGCACACGTAATGCATACATTTATCCCAGTGTCGGCCAAGGCAAGTGTTGTACGCGAAAAGTGAGATGTGTAACGCCGTTAACAATTCTCAATTGCAGAAAAAGCGTTGAACCGGGTTTATTTTCTAACCACATGCGATGAAAGAAGTTTGATTGGGTACATTGCGTACAGCCTTTACCAAAGTAAGTTTAATTGAAAATGCTTGGTTATCTGTCAATTTGCTCTTTGCATTTGAGCCATTAAAATGCATTTCTACTTCCATTCCATGTGTAATACATATACAACAGTGAAGAAAGCAGTTATTGTTGAAGTCAGTGTGTTCAAGATTTGTTGCATTTTTGCACTTGTGAAAATAGCGGGCAGCCTGTTTTCAAGATGTCCTGTTAAACGAACAACAGCTGAACTTTGTTCATGTATGGATGGGCATAAAAGAATTTGTCATTGTTGCATATGTACGTTCCTGTCTATAATACTCTGCGAATGAAGATATTTTCACTCGATAATAATATATTTGATTTGCATTTTATGTCTTCATAAACTAGAAATGATTGTGATAGTCATCAATTTTGAATTAAATGAAATTGGAACTATATTTAAATGTTTTGAAACAGTTTTATATTTTACCAATATTACCAATTTTACCAATCTTACCGGTAATTTTACGGTAAAATTACCACAAATATATTTTACCGGTAAATTTACATCTGTACTCCTAAGTATGGCCAAATGGTCCGAACGATCCAATGCTTCGTTAGTCGTTTCAATGAGGATGTGAAGGTTTAGAACCGGGATACGACCCTAAGAAATCTATATGGACTCTCTGCCATGGACGTTCTGTTCGAGAGAGAGGTCTTTATCTGTATGCAGGTATTACAAGATATAACATAATTGTGGACTTGTGTCGCCATGCCAGACCAGCTGTATAGACGTTGGAGCACCTCCAACGTCTTCTTTACACCTTCATGTACAGCAGTACTATCCTCATGAAGTCTCTTGATCATTTTTAATTTTAAAGGTTTCGGTACCCAAAGCCCACACAGGCAAATCATTCGGGATCGCATTAGGTTTTGATTCTACACGAATATACAGCTTGTCATCAAAATGGTTCACCAAAGGAACATTTTTGGGTGACATTTGGATCTTAGCTATCACCTCCGTGTAGTCTTTGTGCTGATAACCTTCATGGTTACACTTTATTTCATTTACTCCGAATGAACTCCGAATGAAGAACTGTTTATTATAATCTGGATCAATTAGAACCGGTCGGGAACTCAACAGAGCTTTCAGATTTTCAAAAGCTAATTTTACTTCCAAGGTCCAACTTAACTTCTTCGGATCTTTCTTCAATAGTTTGGTAGTTGCAGATACTACACTCGCATATTTTGGGATGAATCGCTGCTTACCATCCCGCCAATTTCCAATTTCACAACACTTGAAGCAAATTATGTAATCTGTAGAGGTTGATGAACCCGGTTGAATAGATGTTAATGGCATAATGGACCTTGTAGCACACGAACCGGTCTGTAACCATAAGCTTCCACGTATGTAGAAGGTTCTGGTTCGTATCGTATGGTTCAGCATAATCATGAATTTGCTAAAGTTCACTGATCCTTTAACCCGTTCACCTAGCTGGACCTGGTGCATACCACAATCTTTCGAACTTTTGATATAATGTTCGAAGTGCGCCCTTCGAAGTTAAATTAGCTACAGGGGTAGTATTCTTTAGTTCTGTACTCAGTCCTTCCCTGGCGATCCTTATCCTTTCCCTAGCTATAACCTCTGATTCAGCTAACAAGTCCCGTGCATGTGAATTTATTATCAGAATTAGTTGCATATTCTCGCAGCTCCTCCACCCAATTCCCCCACTGAAGTTCACCCTAAACAAACATTCGACTCCTAATTCAGTAGGCTGCAACACAAAAAATGGATGATCAACTGGTAATACGACCGCCGTTTTAAATATTTACGAGCGCGAACAGCGAGAAAAACAGTGATATAAAAAAAAGGAAACAATTGTCAGAGAAAAAAAAGAAAAACCGAAGTATTGCAATTTTTGTGTTTACAACGATATTTTGTGTTGACGACAAAAACCAAGGTAATACCATATACCATCCTCACTTGAACAGGAGTCGCGTGCTCACGAGCCCTCTGCACAAATGGCGTGTAAGATCTGACTGGATTGGCCTCTGACGACCAAATTCTACAGAACAAATTCTTCCACCCTTAAAAGAGACAACCACAGCTGTCAGCATGTAACACGAATGACCAAATTCTACAGACTTAGCTATGGTTTCCCTACCTAAAAGCAAATTATTTACAACTTAAATTTAATGCCATTCCTGAAGAGTGCTCCTGAACACGAGAGGCTATGTCTCCAGCTCCCATGGTCATAGTTTCTATTCTAAGCCTCTTGATGACTTCTTAGACCTACTATATTTAAATAAATTTTATTTCTTTAAAATCAAATTTTAATTAAACACGCTCAGAGGATAGTAGGGGTTGAGACACTGTGCCTTACTGGCAAAGCTTTTTTGGAGAAGCACCGCCTCAGCCTCTGCCTCTCGCCTTCTTCAGCGCAATAATTTTGGGGCATTTATGTCTGGCCCTTCGAAATCGTCTGGACGTTGTGGGGTCGGGCAGTGAAATTTGTTTGTCCGAAGGACTGACCACTGAGCAATAAAAAAAAATTCAAATTCAATTTAAAACTTTAAACAAAAAAGTACAACAAGGATTTCAACATTCTTTTCCAAAATAAACCCTATCTGGTTTTACCAAAATATTAAAAAAATTCCAGGCCTCTGTTTTGGCGCCACTTGTCATATACCTGTATTTATACAACATTATTTAATCAACAAAAAAAAAGGTTATTAAGACAGAACTCGTATCTACCACCAAGTGAATGCCCAATTTGTGAAAACTCTTATAATCGTCTGAAAATGTCTATATTAAATCAACTAAAAAGACACCAAATAAAAATTCTAGCATCATAAAATAATATAAAAATCTTACAGCTAATTCCTCGTCATTCACCAATTCCTTCCTTGTAATATTTCCTCGTTCCTTAAACAATGTCTTCCTTGCAATAACACGTTATTATCAATTATTAATTATCTGTACAAATTTATAATTTCCATAACAATGTTCACTATTTTATTTTCTTGGCAAAAAATATGATAAAAGCCAAAATAGAAAAATATAATTTGTAATGGCGGATGCCTCAAAAAGGCTGCTACTAGCAAGTAATATTTTTTTCTTGTTTTCAAAACAAAACTTGCTTGTCATGTCAATTTATGTGCATGTCAATTTTCAAATAGTACATTAAATGAATGAATTTGCTTGAAATGAATGAATTTCGTCATGAATGACGGGCATTTCGGGAGTAGCTCAAAGATCAAAATCTACCCTATGTGAAATTTGTATGCTAAAAATAACAACGGAAGTTGATAGAAAAATGCATTTTAATGGAGTTAATGTTCAACGAAGTTTATTCGAAACGTCAATATTTTTAGGGTTCCGTATTTTAAAAACGTTTATTTACAGTTTGTGAGTAAGTGCTATCTAGTTGAAATTTTCTAGAGTTTTTAAACGTGTTTTCCCACGCCTACTGATAACAAAAAAATTCAAATGTTTGTTTTCATCTATATTTTATGAACATAGATAAGGAGATAGTAAAATAAAAGTTTTTTGTAGGGAATCGAGTTTGGTTTAGAAAAATCGAAAAAGATCAAAATATTTAAAAAAAAATTTCATTGATTTTTCGACTGCTTAGTTTTTTTGATATTGCAAAAAACGAGTGTTGTTTTTCCTGTGGAAATTTTGAAAAAAAAATATTTTTGACCTTGTGGGGTGGGGTGTCATAAAAGGTTGATTTTTTTCTAGTCTTTTTTGTAATTTTCAAAAGCGCAGTTTTTGAGTTATGTTCAAAAATGTGAAAAAAATTTCCTGTCCTCCCCCCCTTAACTTCGAACATTACAAAAAAAAATTGGAAAAATTCATGGTTATTTTGAAGGGGTTGAGGGTGGAAATTTTGAAATTTTCTGACCTTGTTGAGTGGGGTGTCATATGAAAAGTTGATATTTTGCTAGTCCAAAACAATTTTTTTCGTAGTTTGTAAAAACTCAGTTTTTGAGTTATGTTCAAAAATGTGAAAAAATTTCCTGAAAAAATTTATGAACCAACAACAGTTGAAGCTACAACAATTGATAATATATTTTCCAATATAAATAATTTATAAGCTGGCGTTATTGAAGCTTTCTTTAGTCACCATAAACAACTTTGGGTAAAATGCAATCCAACGTGAAACTATGCAAAACAAACTGTTGTTTTCTCAA
Organism: Diogma glabrata; assembly: GCA_963693315.1. NCBI lineage: Eukaryota > Metazoa > Arthropoda > Insecta > Diptera > Cylindrotomidae > Diogma > Diogma glabrata. The sequence continues at coordinate 120,293,028 of OY856188.1, forward strand.
ATATTATATACACGGAACCCTCAGCGAGCGAATTATATTCGCACTTGCCTGACTTTTTAAGTTATTTGTGACTGAAAGTGTTTATTTTTCATCGAAAAACGCACGGTTTTTGGGATTACTCAGTTTAGTTTCAATTTCCCTGAATTCCCAATACTAACTGAGTTATGACTTACTTGTTGAATATAAATTTTTGTTCATAGAATGCAAAAATCGACACATTCAACATTGAATAACTAGAAAACGGTTGGTTATTTCGGGAAAAAAACTTCTAAGATCTTTTTTTAAAAAACTTTAAAAAACCTTTTAAAAATAACTACTGGTCCCTCGCAAGTTATAACAAAAATAAAGTAGTTTTCTATTTTGTGGACTAACACGAAATCGCCCCCTGTCATAATCACTCCATTTAAAACTAGTATTTACCCATTTACAATTTACTTTATTTACATGGTACAAATTATTTATGTACAAGAGAGATATCGATAAAAAACTAATCACGTTTTTCGCACGCAAAATATAATCGAGACTGTTATACTTGAAGTTTTTTTTTTTTGATAAAATGTGTTGTGTAGTAGGAATTACAATATGTGTCACAACTCACAACAACACATAAAAACCTTTTAAGACCAAGGTCTCACTACATATACGTTCAAATGTGTTGATTGACGTAAATCTTTTTGAATTAAAACTTCCTTAGGCGCGATATGACAAGTAAATCAAATCACTTTTTTGAACGGAAGTAACATTTTGAAAAAGAAAAAATAAATAAATAAAATAAAGAAGAAATTCAAACAACCATGAAATAAAAAGGTAAACGAATATTATGATCGGCAAGTTTACGATACAATTCGATTATGTGTATTGTATGCATGTCAATTTTCATTCATTTGTTAATGTTTTTGTAGCGTATTAAATATTATAAGAGTTGGATGTGTCAATTTTAGATACATAATTATTTAAATTGTTGTGTTTGTGTCACGAGAAAAGGCCGTTGATTTCGAGAGAGCCCCATGGTTTTCTATGATAGCGTAAAAATACCGTTTTTCAGAAAAACCTGTATTTTTATGTATTTTAGCCGATTTCGTCAAAACATCTTCTTCGTCGTCCAAATATCTGTTTATATAGTTTGATGCCCAAAATACATGTGCAGAAATTCTGCACGCAGTGCTGCATGCATATCTGCATCTAAAATAGATGTGCAGAATTTTAATATATTTGACGTGCAGATTTTTCGTAACAATGACAGTTCATGTTCTTACATATTATGAAATAAGTGAAAATTGTCGCAATTTAAAGAAAACTGTCTTTTTAATTAAAAGATAGAAGAAAATAATTGAATCGTTGCCTGTAAAAACATTTATGTCTAAATTAAAATTTAAGTTCAAATTACATATACCACTGTTTCCGATAATCCTTTCCCAAAAATTTATTTATTAACAATATTAGTTTTAATTTTTTTATAATTTGGATTATTTAGAATATTTGAATATCTTTATAAACAAATAATCATTACAAAAATAATTTCATTTTCAAAAAAATATCATTCATTTTTATTTGAGTTAAAAAAAAATAATTCATTTTCAAACAAAATGTCAAAATCATCAATTTTTATCTGACTTTTCAAGTAGTTTTTGTTTTTTTTATTGTGGTAGCACTGCCTCTGTGCAGCGAAATTAGAATTAGAGATATCTTGCAGAATTTTTCTGCATGCAGAATTTACATGTAGTTGCTCTCATATAACAACACATGTTCTAATTTCGCTGCCTGCAGAATTCTGCACATGTATTTGGACCTTGACTTGTATTATATTGCTATAGATGTCGAGATGGTCGTATATAATTTTCTATGATTGGAAATATGCTGTTTTTTTAAAAAGTTTTTTTTAAATAAAAATGTTTGTGTTAATTAAATTTGTTTTGTTAAATACAAAAATGAGTGCGTGTGATCTTTACATGCGGTTGAAGTAAATTTCTTTGGTGACTGTGGTAGGTATTACTAAAAAGAGTAAATATAAAATAAATATGTCATATTGCAATTTAGAGTAGCATTTCTTGATAATATAATTTACAACGTGTGTAATAATTACATAATGTATTACAAACTTAATTCAATTATTATCATAATTGAAATATGAAATTAGAGGTTTATGATACATAAAGTGAGAAACATAAACTTGACTTTAAAAAATTGCTAAATTTCTTGAAAAACTGCATTATCTGTACCAAATCTTGTTGTTGAATTGACTGGACCTGATGCTCTATTCCCGAACACATAAATGTCATCACAATATTGTAAATTCACACAATATTGTGAATTTCGTATTATGTAACACCAATTCAAGAAAATTCAACACAATATTGTGAATCTGACAAGAACAATATAGTTACTGTCAAAAACACGATTTTGCTTTATGTTTTATGTGTTGGCTTTTTCATACAAATTTCATCGATTGACGTAAAAATTAATTTATAACGCATTAAGTCTTTAATAATCTTGTAATTAATTTTGTAAAACTTCTGTTATAATTTTGTAAAAATTTGTTATAATTGGTTTGTGTCTAATATACACAAATATGAGTTACAGAATACCATTTTTATACAAAGTTGTTAAGCATTTTGGTGAAATTGACAATATTCTCGATTGACAAATATGTGTTCGGGAATAGGGCCCCTGTATTTATCGTGAAATTTAATTTGTAATACGTTGTAAGACTTTGTAAAACATTATGTTGTTGTAAATTATATTATCAAGAAATGCTACTCTAAATTTCTATATGACATATTTATTTTATATTTAATATTTTTAGTAATACCTGCCACAGTAGCCAAAGAAGTTTTACTTCAACAGCGTGTAAAGATTACGCACTTAATTTTTTTATAACTTTTGTTAAAGAATGGATAACTAAACAATAAACCCTATCACTGACAAAATATGACATAGACCAATATTTTATGGTAGAATAGAGAAAATAAAAATAAATTTAAAATAAATAGCAAATTTTTACAAAAAGCAATGGAAGAAATCTCAACTCAAAAAAGTAAAGTTTCCAGATTTGATTCTTCATAAAGATACCGTCAAGCAATGTTTAACAAGTCGGTTTTCTGATCAAATTTTTATTTCGGGCAGGACTGTCTAATATTGTTTTTAATGTAGAGAAAATGTTTGAATAAAGAGAAAAATTGCAAATAGTTTTTTCAACAAACAGTAAATTTTTTTCAGATTCGTTTTGACTATATGTAATTTGAAAAATAGTAATACCGAATTATAACGCTATTGATAATTCGGTATCGATCTTGCAAACACCACGGTATACCGTTGTTTCGGTATTTGGTATACTGGTAGTTAATGCCCTATTTTCACATCGTAAAAGTAAAACAGAAACTCATGTAACCGTAATGACAAAGATAGTCTTGCGTCGCCCTAATTGTTTTAGATTTATTAATAAGATATTTCCTATGTCGCTTCCTTATACGGTACTGAAAATTAAGAAGCTTATTAACGGTGTTTGATGCTTAAAAGAATTTGCACCTATTTGCTTTTGCGAAATCGATACACTTGTAGCATACAATGTTAACAGTAACACTACTACATACACAATTTGAAGCGAAGGGGTTAACAATATTCACAAAAATATTCAGCTGGTTGTGTTTTACGGATCGAATCGTATATGGTTCAATATAAAAACTATAACTACTCTAAAGCGTTCTGCCCATATAATTACAAAAGATTATGTCAAATGCCCGAAATTAGCAAGTTTGAATTGATATCAAACAAAATTTAGAAAATACATAAATATTTAAAACAAATAAAAATATTTGTCATAAAATCATAATCCACAATTTCCTTAAATCATATAAAATTTGTGGTTATGTTACGAATTAAAAATTAAAACAACAAAACAAAAAATCGTTGGTTACCAATTCCCTTAACTCAACGAAAAACATAACTTTCTGAATTATTTTGGAAACCACTCTTATGACTTTGGTCAGAGATAATATTTCCGGTAAAGGACATATCGCCTACAATGATGAAATATTTATTATATTAAAACCAAAAAAAGGCACAAACCAATGAAAATAATGTAGCAACCGAAAAAGCTCCGATCTAATTTTTTTATATATATATTTTATTTTGGAAGTAATTTTCTTTTTTTTTTACTTTAGCAGGACAATGGTTTGAACGTGTTTTAATTTTTAAACGGTTTTCTGATAAAATAAAAAATGTGTGTCTTTTTGTGTTTGTCTCATTTTAGATTTCAGTTCCTATGAATTTTTTTTAATTTTTTTATTTTGAACTTTCGTTAAAAAAATATCAACTCCTTGTAGATTTGTAATTTAGCTAGTTGAATTGAATGTGTACAGTCGAATTTATAAACCACAAATGCAGTAAATGGAAAAAAAATATTTCGTAAACAAAGTTACTCAAACAATAAAGATTAGCATCATACATGGTATGTGGTATGCGAAAATATTTTCGTAACGGAACTTTCTTTTTTGTGATGACAAGACCAAATAATCTTTAACCCTTGTGTTATTGGCGAACAATGAAAACTTATTTCACAAACAATTGTATTGTTTATATAAACATGCACGCCAATGTTGGGTAACTTTAATACGCGTTTAACAACTGTAACCAAGACCCGCTCTTACCGTTCCAACTATTTCAACCAATTTTTTTCTGTTCGTAAAAAAACTTACCCAAAACATGAAAATTATGATTTTATGTAAGGATGGATGTATGATTCTCTGATTCTATTCGGTGGGAAGAAGTAAATATATAAAAAAAATTAATTTTTTTTAACTAATTTATGAGATGACAAGATTCTAGGACACGAATTTAATTATTATATTTTTGTGGAGAATTTTTTATAATATATTTTCTGATTGCAGATATAATTTTTCTGTTATTTCGATAATTTATTACATTTTTAAATAGAAAATGGTTCTTTTTGTGTTTTAGTTAATTATAAAAATATAAGGATAATTTTATAACACGATTTGTTGCTGTTGTAGGTATATATAGTTTTTTAAATTAAATCATTTATGAGATGAGAATCAAACAACGAATAATTAGCGATAAAAGAATTTATTTCAAAATAGTTTTCCGATTGTTCTATAGATAAGCTTAAAAGTTTATCAAATGTAGTCGAAATAATATTATATTTTAAAAAATTAGCTTTTGAAAGTGAACCTTAGGCCTTTGACTGATACTGCAATTACACCATTCCATTTATGACAACCATCCCGAGCAGAAATTAGTTAGGGAAACTGAATACAGTCAGGGCGTGATCCGGTCCTGGTCAGTCTAGAAAGGGCAAGCCTTATTAGGGCGATCTGTGTAGGCCTGTTCCGGCCCTGTATTTACAATACTTTTTTAGGTTTACCTTATTTGAATATATCAGGCCTTGATTTGGTTTTTCGTATTTGACCTATAGCTGAAATTTCATTTGGTTAAAATTCACTAGACTAGAGACTATTTTAGAAAAATACACTATTATTCATTTTAGAAATGTATAAGTTAAAATCGTTTCATGTAAGTTTTAGTTATCGCTTCTCGACTGGAAGACTATAATAATAGTGATTAAGGAGGTATGTATGTTTTAATTTTTTCCATTGTAATTTTTTTATTTTAACTTAATTAATTTATGTATATAATATAAAAATATATATCAGGCTTTGGTCCGGCTATCCCAATTAGGACCTGATCCGATTATCCCAATCAGGGTCTGATCCGGCAATCCCAATCAGGACCTGATAGAGAGAAAACGTTACACTCATGATCCGGGCCCAATCAGGTTGCCCTACCAATGCCTGATCCAGACTAGGTCAAACCTGATCAGGTCCTTATTTGAGCCCTGACAAATTTCTGCTCGGGATGCTTCGAATCTACATCAATAGAGTTAGTTTTTGAAATTTAACCAAATTTTTATTTATAGCTGTGATTACCTTTTTTATTACATACATACTAACATACATACATACTAAGAATTTGTTTATGGTTTGTAAGCAGATTAATTCGAAAGTAATCTTAATCTTTTTACTACTTAAAGTTAGAAAAAGGGTTTTGAGATTCAGATACATTCCCTTGATTGAATATGTTTTTTTCCAAAAAATATTTTCAGAATCAATCAAGAAGTCTAAAATCGAAATTGTTAATGTCGTTAATAAAAAAAAATCTGCAATTAAGGTGACCACCTTTTGCTGAGCATTACACCCGGACTTTCAAAAACTTCAACTTTAGCCTTTGATATTTATAAAACTTTTCGGAAAAAGCCCACATTATTTTTGACGGTTGAAAAAAATTTAAAAAAACAAAACGTAGTCAAGACTATATGCACCCGATAATGAAGATTTTCATTTTATGAAAGAATTGAATTTGGATTTATAATAAATCAGACTATATCAGCTGGTCCCGGAACTCCTAAACTGTGACATAATATCATCATAAACTTTAATGCTCTTTGTCGAAGAGGCTTGTTTTGTTACGATTCTACATAATCGCAATGAAATACGAAACAAAACTGTACTGAACCTTGATTTCCCCTATACAATATTTCAATAACAAATATAAAATTAACATATGATACAGTGTCCAAGTTTCCAAGAAAAAGCTTCAACAAAACAAAAAAATTAAATAAATACATGCAAGATAATGACGTCGATTATTCTCAGAATTTCTGGAGTTTTCTAAAAACATTTACCTCGAAATGAGAAATTAAGCAGAATATCATTTAAGGATTACTTTTTGTTGAGCGAAATATATGTAGTTCAACTTAGACTGCGATAATGTAAACAGTTCAAATTGGAATGCAAAATTGTGTTAAGTAATTAATTGTAAACGAAACCCTGTTTCGTGTACATTTAACCGTGTGAATAAAACAAAAGTGAATTAAACTATATATAATTGGAAATAGTTAAAATTTTAAGCGCAATTGAAGAGAAATATTTTGCACATTATTTTGAACGCTTAGTTCAAACAGGAATTTTCTACAATCAACCGTTGCAGTTTCTCAAGCTGTTGAAGAAATATTCTTGCTGAAGAATATTGTTTGTCTGTTGTTGTGAAACAATAAGTGTGTTGAATACTTACTAGAACCTGGTGTTTTGCTTAATAATCAGTGACCGAATCCAGTAGGAAATTTAGAAATAACGTTTATCGGATTAAAACAATTTGAAGGACGGGTACCAGGACGTAGCATTATACTGCAAATAGATCCTTATTTGCGACTCTTCTAGCATCTTTTAGACTAAAAACATTTGTGTAATATTTCTTGTTTTAATGCTACCGTATTTAAGGGATTGTTGCTTATTTCATAATTATTTGCTCTAGACAAGCTCTTAACCGGTATTTATATTTTTATTGGTGTTGATGGATAGCCTATTGGTAATGTCCTAAAACACACGACAGTACAACAGGAGTCCTATTAAATTAGAAGGTGGATTTTGGAGATAAGGGTGATAATGTACCCTTTTCAGTTATTGCAATAAATCTATCAAACGGAGCAAAATTTTCATTTATGTACTCTTGTATTATGTATTCTAATTATGTATTTTTGTATTATGTATATTGTATTATGTATTCATTTATGTATTCTTCAACAATGCCGAAAATTACACATTTTGAAACGAGAGGAGAGTTTACCAACCGAGGTTGGTAATGGTCACAGGTTCAAAATACGATTTTCAACGAGTAAAGGACTATAATTTTGCTATATTTTCTATATTTTCTACTATCCTCCGAAAAAATCTACTTTTGGTGTTTGTTAAATACATCGAAAACTCCTTTTTCCTCACCAGTGATGAAAAGAACAATACAAATTACTTTCGTCTCTAGTGACGATAGCAATTTTTAAACTGGTAATCCGTCCTAGAATACCCGTCCTTTGTTTTATTGTATATTATAGAAAAATAATAATAAGTATAACTGGTGAAACAAAACAATTGAATGAAATAATTTTGTAAGTGTTACTTTATCTTTCGTTTAAAGATGTTGTTAATTTATTTCAGAACTATTTACGGACAATTTCTATTAAACTGTAAAAATAAAAATATTTATATTAAACAATATAAACATTATTTTGGGGATTTTTCCATTAAATTTCTACACAGGACTATTGTGTGAATTCATAGAATGTGTAATATTTCTATAATAGTCAACTTTCTAAGTCACGAGTGTATAGTCATTATTGATTGCTACCAATCAATGCGAAATCAATGAGCGACACTTGGTCAATTATTGTCATATATACTTGCATACTAGACCACAGTATACAAGCCCATATGCAATAACCAATGAAACTTCAAGCATGTATTAGCGTACGATTAAAAGCTTTACAAAGTAAATAGAATAAAACTTTAAGATTTTGTAGTGTACTTCGCGGTTTCTTTGTTCGAAAAAACAATCAGGTTTGTAACTATAGGCGGTTTTGTTTATGACATAGAAATTAGATAAACTTACATTAAAAGATTTTAATTTGCAAGAGTGTATGTTTTAAATTGTGAATTGTATGTAATTATGTATGAAAATATTTAATAATTAATAATAATTTTTCAAAAAATCGCTTTCGCTGGTAAACTGTCCGCTCGCTTCAAAATATTTTATTTTCGGCATCGTTGAAGAATATACTATTTATCTATAGCTACAAACTATTTACACTAGAAAACTTATACAATGCGTATACCTATATCTGACACAAAAGTTATAGGCGAAAAAGCAAAAGAAATTCGAAATTTGTTTTTTTTCTTTTTGTTTCAACTGTAGAGTCGGACTTTTTATTACTAGAAAACAAATATTGATTATAAGAAATTGGTTCTGTACTGAAGAAATTCGGGACTGTAAATCTTTTATAATAATTATAACTTATAATTATATAATGAATTATTTCTTCCCCCTCCACATCATTTTAAAAAAATTAAACAAAATTCCAGCTTAAACAAATCACCCGGGTAAGAATTAGCAAATGGGCCAAGCCCGCGCCACAGCTTTTGGGGTTTCTGCCAGGCTTAACATTTTCAAACGGCCCAAGCTTGGCCCAAGCCTGGAATGATGTTCTGGGGCCAAGACTGGCAAACCAGACTTGGGCCAAGCCTGGCAAATCAGACTAGGGCTAAGCCTGGAAAATCAGACTAGGGCCAAGCCTGGCAAACCAATTTATCGAATACCAATTTTTTTAATATAAAATACAATAAATTAATATTATCATAATTTTTATTTAAATTCCATGTTAAAAATGTTAAAATTTCAAGTTCGGTTAAGTTATTTTTTTATAAAAGTTTTAACGAAGTTAGTTTTTAAAAGTTTTTCAAGATTTTCAGGATTTCATGAAACTTACCATCACTATAACAATGCATAACCAGCTGGTGAATATCGTGTAATATAATAAACTGAATCTTGGTTAAGTCTAGGCATTTACAACTGGCCCAGACTAAAACCGGAGTTAACTAGCCAAGGCTTGGCTCGCCAATATTGGCCCGAGGTTGGCCCATTGTTTAACAGTGGCAGTTCCTACCCGGGCAGTAAACCAAGGTTTTGCAAAGAACATTGTGCTCAACATACATACCAACGCGAAAGTCAAAGAAGACCACAACAGTTTCTCCGTCATGGAAATAAAAAGAACAAATACAATAATAGATGGGATGACGAATCATATGATTATATCAAATTCAAAACGAATGTCACAGCTTTCGTAAGGCAAAGGATCAATCAACTTGTAATTTGCATGAATTTGGATATTTTTCTCTCTCATACAAAAATATACTTAAGAAAGCATTTAAAAATTTGTTGATTGATTGGCTGCACTCACACTTCTATCGCCATTTTTAAATTCTTCTTTGTGTTCGACTCCAACATTGTAATAAATATTAATAGAAATAAATAAATCACTTTAAAATTTTAGTGCACTGTCGTCGAAATGAAATTTACAATTTGTAATAGAACCGGTCGTTACTCAACATTTTCGATATTAAAAAAATGTTTTTGGAAAAAATGGAAAATACAATTTCACAAAAACTTTCCACGTGCTTTTTATTATTAAATAATCCAAATAAGTTTTATTTACACTCTAGTCCGCAAAAATTTCAAATTTATAAAAAAATGCTTATAAAATTTCAGAAAAATATAATTTTTGAACTGAGATGCTCATCGTAAAAATCTATATCTGACAAAAAACGTGTTCTAGACCGAGTTTTGAAAACTAAACCGTTTTTGATTTTCTTGAAAACTGGTATGCAAGTAGTATGGTCTATGGACAAAATAAAAAATACAACTTATTTTAGAATTTTTTTAAAGTGCATAGTTTGAGCATAAGAGGCACCCCAACATGCATGGAAAATGAAAATTTTGCCAATCAGAGAGAACTTTGAAATTAAATTGCTCAAGAACGGCTATCCCGCTTTCAACAAACTTTTTTTCGTTGTTTATAGTTAATGTTTAGAAGAAAAATTAAATAAATTTGTTTTTAATTTATTGTAAAATTAAAATTTAAAAAAATCTTTTTTAAAGATAGGGCGCAAGAGTGAGTATTAGCCCTTCAAGCTAATGCCTTTCGGGACTTAACGTTTCCACGGACGCCGAGTTACAGTAAAGTTTTTGTTTTGTTCAGGAGGTCAGTGATGACGGAACAAGCAGGTGGTGGACCTTGTTGGGTATTGGTGGTTCCCGCCAATACCATCCCATCCTGCGAATGTTTCGTTAGACTTTGGGTCCTCTGCAGAACGAAAGCTTTAAAATGCTATGCTCAATTAAACTGTTTTTTCCATTGTCTTCAATTTTTTTGTTAGAGCATAGTCTGTTAGGGTGCTGTTGGGTGTAATATTTGTGGACGATAACAGAGATGTATTCGTCTGTTCTTCGTGCCACGGTTGTTGCATCCAAGGAACACCAGTCCTAACACCTTTTTCTTAATACAGGTCGCTTTGGTGTTGGTGTTGTTGGGTTGACAGCTAAACATATGGTGGAAAATGCTAGCCCTTGGCTTTCTGAGCTATACCTAGACATCATATGTTTGCTTTTAGGACAGATGACATCACCTGAACAGCCTATCAAAAACCCTATTTTTAATTTTTTTACCCACCTAGGTTCTGGAAGTGGTGGAGCTGTCAGTTGCAAATCTGCCCTTACTTTTTTTTAAATAATTTATATTGAAATTTTGGGTTTTTTAGGTAGATTTCATATTAAAAGTCCTTGTGAATAATTTTGTTATTTGATGTTAGAAATTTTTTTGATTATGTTGAATTTGAAATATTTTTGAAGATTTTTTTTTGACTATATTTAATTTTTTTGTATCTCAGTATTTTGGAAATACTTTTGAATTGTTAGATAACACTAGTTTACAAATTTTGAACTTTTTTTGTCTCCCTGAATAAAACCCAACTTTTCTTATGGATTTGGACCTTCTGAACACGAATATCATATTCATTTTTTTTGGTTAGCTCTTGTTTTTGAGATATTCACGAAAAAACAATTTTTTCGGTGATCAAAAATGTTGTTTCGGTTTTTGGATCTCATATTTTACAAAACAAACAAATTAAATATATTAATAAAACAAGTGCATAGTAAATATGCCAACAAACATTTTGAGTTATATTTTGTAAAAATCCGTCAAAATTTGGAAAAAAAATTTAACTATAAGAATAATTTAAACTCTGCAACATAATTGATTTATATATAGGTTGTTTTCGTATTAGATCTAGCTCCTCCTACTTCGGGATTATTTTAGAAGTTGGAAAATATCAGTTGGTTGATTATGAAATGTCTTTTTTTGACAAAAGTTGTATTTTATTTGTATATGATTTTTCTCGAAATTGAGATTTTTTTTGTGAAATTTTTTGACATGATCTAGCTCCTTCCACTTCGGACTTATTTTAGGAGTTGGAAAATATCAGTTAGTTGATTATGAAACGTCTTTTTTTTACAAATGTTGTATTTTATTTGTATATGATTTTTCTCGAAATTGAGATTTTTTTTGTGAAGTTTTTTAACATGATCTAGCTCCTCACACCTCGAACTTATTTTAAGAGTTGACAAATATCAGTTAGTTGATTATGAAATGTCTTTTTTGGACAAAAGATGCATTTTATTTTAATATGGTTTTTCTCGAAATTGAGATTTTTTTTCTCGAAATTGAGATTTTTTTGTGAAGTTTTTTGACATGATCTAGCTCCTCCCACCTCGGATTTATTTTAGGAGTTGGAAAATATCAGTCAGTAATGAAGATAGGCAGTTCTTATAAATGGGGTGATTCTTTTAGCAGTATGTATTATGTTACTTCCACAAATAAAACAAAATGAATTTGGGCTATTTTTACACTTGAAACCTTGACCTTACACTTTACTAACAATTTGTGTTACTTAGCTTATAGCTGCCTATCACTATTGATTTATTGATTTTTAAAAACAATACACTATTTAAAATTTATATTTGTAATATTTTTTCGTTTTTAATTACTATGTTCACTTGAATGTTTGGAATTAAATTTATCCTCAGAGAGATTATATTTGCAACTAATCATACGACAACTATCTACTTAAACAGAAATTAAACTAATTAAACAAAAGTTGGCAAAACCGAAAAACTATTAAAAAGGAGAAGTAATTGCTTTCTTAAATTAAACTTAAAATGATCATAAACGTAAGGAGTAACACAAGGTGGGCGGAGATAGAAAAAAATTTACATTATCAAAAAACCAAAAACAGAAAAGAAACAAACCTTACAGGTATTAATAGACATAAATAGGGGCTTAACTTTATGGTGCTTGAACTAACTTAAATAGTTCTGATGTTATGATGTTTTGCCTCTCCTCACAATTCATGATCTTTTGTTTATATTTTTCTATATACGTCTCATATCGATCCAATTCCAAACTTCGAAAACAAAAATGGAAATTATACATTACTATTTTAAAACAATTCTTTACTGATGTTTGAGAACGACTAAACATTTAAAATTATTATTTAAGGCACAATAAATTAAGTAAAACACTATTTTTTCCAAATTTTGAGTTTTGACTTTTTTTGGGAAAACTTGAATAGCTTGGTGCAAACTGCACCAATATTCGTATCTTTTAGCTTAAAAGTAAGAAAATTGAAGCTACTATAGGCTCCAAGAAATTAAAAAAAATTAGTGTCCTTATTTGTTCAAAATTTATGGTGTTGAAAATGGAAAAATTTTAAAAAAACGTGAATTTTTCGTATTTTTTCAACTTTTTTCGACTGTAACTTCCAGAATCCTTAACGGATTTTTACAAAATATAACTCAAAATGTTTGTTGGCATATTTACTATGCATTTGTTTTATTAATATATTTAATTTCTTTGTTTTGTAAAATATGAGACCCAAAAACCGAAACAACATTTTTGATCACCAAAAAATTTGGTTTTTCGTGAATATCTCAAAAACAAGAGCTAACCAAAAAAAATGAATATGATATTCGTGTTCAGGAGGTCCAAATCTATAAGAAAAGTTGGGTTTTATTTCGGGAGATTTTTCTTGTAAACTAGTGTAATTTTTAATTTTTGCGCATTTTTTGGAAACTTTGTTTCGTAATATTTTGTATAATTTTAAAATTTGTTGTATTAGTTGTAAGTTTTTTATGTTGTTTTTTATAATTTTTAAAACTTTAAATCTTGTCAATTTTTTGTATATTTTTAAATTTTAATAACCATTTAGTTTTTAGTGTAAATTTCTTTGAAAATTATTTGCCTTAGTTTTATTTTAATTTAACCCAATAAAATTCTCTAAAATGTAATGACATCATTCAATTTCACCAATAACATTTGAATTATACTAATAACAAATAGTTATACGTCTGGCGTACTGGGATATTAAAAATTATTAAATAATTTTTTAAATAATTAACTGATATCCCAGTAGGCCAATGTATAATTCATAAAAAATATATAAAGAAATGAAAAATGGCAAAAAATTTTCTAAACGAATTCCCCTCGTTCGTTGATAAATTCTCATAATTTTTTGGAAAATTCCTCAAGCAAGTGGTATTGATAATAGCACCAGGCCGACGGCCTCGTGCTATTATCAATATACTTGTTTTCGAAATTTTGTCAAAAAATTATTTCGAATTATCACCGCCCTTGGGAGATTACTACTGAAAATTTTTTGCCTTAGTTTTATTTTAATTTAAACCAATGAAATTCTCTAAAATGTAATGACATCATTCAATTTCACCAATAAAATTTGAATTATACTAATAACAATATTTATACGTCTGGCCTACTGGGATATTAAAAATTATCAGTCTAATTTTGAAATAATTCACTGTTATCTTAGTTGGCCGTATAATTCATAAAAAGAATAATAAATCTCATATATTGTAATTTGTAAACAAACGCAGTTGTTGACATATTTAAATTAAACAAAATGTCTGATAAACGATTTGGTAAAGAAGAAAATTATTCAATCGACCAACTAATTCAAGAAAATAACCCAATAAATACGATCAAGAGCAACAAAACTACTTGGAAAATGTTTACGGAATTTTGCTGCATCCGAAACTATGAACTTGATGCAAATCGCACTATAGAAGAATTGGCGTTAATTTTAAAGGACTGGGCAGTAAATACGAGAAAAAAAGATGGGGTACTGAATACAAAGAGGCTACTCTGAAAACTATATGGAATGTAAGAAGTAAGTTACTACAAGAAAAATATTTCATTGAATACAAAGTTATAATAGATCCATTCAAAAGTATAATTTTTAAACAATCACGAGACGCGCGTGATGCAACAAGGAAAAAATTACAAACAGATCCCTTAAAACTTAAAGTGATTTCAGTGCCATTAAAATCATCCGAATTTAATAAAATGATAAATAACTGGGATGAAAATACTCCGGCAGGGCTTCAAAGGAAATTTTATCATATCGCCGCTGAGGAATTGGCTTGGAGAGGTGGCGACACTACTGCTTGTAAAATAGATTTTTTAATATCGAGCTTAATAATGACGGTAGTCCAACTAATCGTATAGAATATAATCCCATTTTCAGTAAAACCTGCCAAGGCGGCTCAAAAAGTTGTACAGGGAGTAAATGGCTCATCAAAAACAGTGATAGTAACGTCTGCTCTGCTAGGCTCTATCGTAAATTATTGGCCAAACGCGGCCAAAAAGTTACTACAAATCGGCGATTTGGAAAAATGAATTAGATAACTGGTTCGACAATATGCCTATAGGCAAAAATACAATCAATGGATGGGCAAAATCTTCTGCTAAAGCAATTGGTCTAGACACTAAAAATAGCAAAATTACTAACCATTCCAATAGATCAACGGCAGTTACAAATTTAGCCAAAAGCGGGGTTGGAGAGCAGCAACTTTTAAAAATAACAGGGCATAACAGCTCTAATTCCATAAAACCCTACTTAAACATCGACGAGGAGCATCACAATCAAATAATTTCAAATATGCGTGAAAATACCACAGTAAAAACTAATTCTTCAAGTTGTGCTACTGTTTTTAATTTTACAAATTGTGAATTTGAAAATGATTGCAATAAATGAATTTCAATTGAACAACTGAAGAACAAATTATGTTCACTATTATAAACCTCAATTATTATAAAATTGAATATTAAAATGTGCAAAGAAATCAATTTAAATTGATTCACTGTTGGTTGATAAATCGTTGATTGTGAAAAATAGTTTTGAAAAATAAAATAAAGTAACAAAAAAAAAAAGAAAATTGTATATGGAAACCATAAGAATGTAAAAACGGTTTGCCGAAAAGTGATGTTTGTTTTGTTTAAAATTTTGTAATTCACTTGAAGTGCTAAATATTGTACTTCATTTAAAGTGTTAAATAAGAAATATAAACTAAAGAAAAAAATGAATAAAAAACAAATTTTTTTGATTTTATCTTGATTTCTTCAAAAGAATCGGTGGAAATCTAGCAATTTGATTGATTGGATGAGTTTTGTGTGAATTTTCTGGTTGTTTGTCATTCAGGTGTGGTAGTTAGTATCAATACAAAAGCTGGTATGGCATCGATAGGTGGACAATCATCATCAACATTATTTCACGGAGTGAATAACTTTTAGGTGGTGAGTGGAAGCATTATTTTTATATTGTATTCCTTTTGAATGGTAGTTCTTATGATAACAATTAAGTGCTAAATTAAGTATAATAAGGGGAGAGTTGTGAAATGATAGATCTCCCTTCTGGAGATCCTGGATGGTGATGTAGGTACGCCGCGCCGCTCGCGTAGCTTATTTGAAATTTTCTTGGTTGGTCAATAGAACGCCCGTGCAAATGGTGCTAGCGGCAGAGTATATTGCGTGCGCGACTAACTGGTTGACCTTCACGGACCACCAGACAAACCTTGTAATAGGAGGTCTGATAGACCGTGCTGGTCTACCAGTTGGTCTTACACGCAAACCTATATGACCAACCTCTACAAACAAGAAATTTTAAATTAAGCTAACAAAAAAATTTCGCGTGCCTAAAAACACCTAAGTTTTCCTTTGGGAGGATGAACTACCGGACCACAACCGTCTCTAAATTTATTTACATTAACCCAACATCAACATATTATTAAAATTTTAAAAGAAATAATACAAATACAAGTAACTTCACAGACGGTGGGTGTGTCCGATGATCCCACATTCAGCTTCGGCTGGTTCCGAGTCAAGGTAGAAATACAACTACGAAATCATGTAGGGGCCTGGAATTAATTCTTTTTAACTTATTTATTGCTTTTCCATTCAAATGCATGTTTTAATGATCTTGGTATACATTTTTTCTTAGATCCTTTTCTTTATAACAATATCATCTCACAATTTAACCAACCAACTTATTAATATTTCGATTCTAAACTAATCATTTCGCCATAGTATTGGGCTATTTTTATTATAATAATTTGTTCACCAAGGTTTTTATTTTGATACTCAAATTTTTATTGTACTAATAATTTCACTAATATTTTTATCGTAATATTTTTAGTTGTACTAATAATTTCACCAAGTTCTTCACCAACCTAATACGGGCTTCCCGCGTAGACCAGTGAAAATAACCTTTTGTAAGAAAAAAATAACTAACCATAACATAAGGCAAGCAGCAAAAAATAGAAACAGCATGAAAACTATTGGATAAGGAAGAAAATATTGCGCAAAGGATGGGAACAATAAATTAGAGTTGATCCACGAGGAGTTTTCAGGGGCAGGAAATGGTTTTTTACAATTTTCAGCGAAACTAGGCCTTAAAAGAGATTTCATTTTCACACGAAAATCCTCCTGTGCTGGAAACAGTTTTTTTCAAAAAAATCAATAATCTTTATTTTTGTTGAAACGTCTACTTTTAGATGGTGTGAAAAAAATAAACATTAACATAGCATAAACACGAAAATATTTTCCAAGAAATAGACCTAAGCTATAGATCTTTTTATTACCTACAACTTTTACTTTAAACTTTTTTCGATAGAAGGCCTAGTTTCGCTGAAAATCGTGAAAAACCATTTTCTATCCCTAAAAGCTCAACCCATTTCACCCTCGTAACTAAGGTGATCCTTTAATTTATTTTTCCCATCATTTGCGCAATATTTTATTCCTTATCTAATAGTTTTCATGCTGTTACTGATTTTTTTTCTTTTTTTGCCTGTCTTTAAGATATCTGTACTGAATTTTAATTTTTTTCAATAGTTCTATCCTCACTCTGTAGTAAGTTAAAATTTTTTGTTATTAGAAATCGTTCAAAAAAATAATAAATAGTTAGAATTTTTATAAGGACTGAAAATCTTTAAAATTAAATATCTTAATGGTAAATTTTTACATATTTTAGAGTAAGAATAAACTATTTAATAAAAAAAAATTAAAATTCAATTGCAGTTTGACCCTAAAAAATCTTTTTTAATATTTTTATTTTAAAATTGATTAATAAAACATTAAATTAATTTTTTGTTTTTGAAAAGATTAAACAATCACCTATCAAACAAAAATAAGTTTGGGAGAAATTGTGAATAGTTAAACTCAAATAACTGGATGAGTAATAGGAATTTTTCAATTCTGAAACCAGTTTTGGAATCTTCTAATTAAACCTTACATGTTTTAATCAGAAAAAATTTTACGTGTTTCGTGGCGGTATCGAACCCCATGCATCAGTAACACAAATTCGATACCTTGTGTTATACACGTTTTATCAACTGAGCCATTCAATTGACATGTTTTATGGAAATTTTAGTTAGTGAATTGAAACGTCATCAACAATTACAATGAAGTTAACAATTTCACAAAGATTGCCGACCTAACGACATGATATATTCAATTAATTATTTCTAATTAATTATCTATCTAATTTTTATAGAGTTATTTCGATTAATTCTCAAGACGCTACTATTCCATTAAGTATGGTAAGTTAATGATATCCATTATTTTACGTACACATTCTCAATGTGGTAGAATCATTACAATTAGTTGTTATTCAACTAATCTGAAAACCAATCTAATATGATCTAGGCTCACATTGAGAATGTGTACGTAAAATAATGGATATCATTAACTTACCATACTTAATGGAAATGTAGCGTCTTGAGAATTAATCGAAATAACTCTATAAAAATAAGTTTGTTGAAATCGGTGCAGCCGGTTCTTGAGAAATTTAATTTCATATAGTTACCTTAGATTGGCAAAATTTTCATACATGTTTGATGTTGGGATGCCCTCACTCCTATGTCCAAACTATGCACTATAAACAAATTCTAAAATAAGTTTTATTTTTTGCTTTCTCCATACTACTTATATACCAAGTTTCAGGAAAATCAAAAATAGTCAAGTTCAAATTTCGACTTTTTCCCTTGTTAAGTATATCACGTTTTTCATCATCTGTAGAACTTTTCGTTCTTTAAAACTTTAGTGGGTTTTAGAAATTTTCATATAGTGGAAAAAAATTCAAAAAATTCTTGGGATCAGCCATCTGGAAAAAAAATAACTTCTCAATATTTTAAACAGTGTAAGCAAAAATTTTACCTTGTGTTTTCAAAAGATCACTCAATTGCCTCTCCAACCAATATAAAACCGTTAAAATCGAGTAAGTCCCTCTCTTGCAATTTAATTTCAAAATCAAAATCAATCGCTAAGTTTGAATTTTCAGAAACCTTTCGAACTACTGATCTCAAACTAAACACTTAAAATTTTACTTAAAACACAGGTGTTTTTTATTTCACCTATACTACTTGCACTCAAAAAAATAACGGAAACTTTTACAACATTTTTATAAATATACAACACACAAAGTTTTTTGATGAAACTAAAATTTTTTCCTTCAAATCCAAAAATAAGTTTTAAATCAAATAAATTTTTGGTTTTTTCAAATAATTTTTTTATAATCTACAATTTTTTTGTAGATTACAAAAAAATTATTAAAAACTTATAAAAAAATTTTCGGCAGACGGCTGTAAAGTTTAACTTTATTGCCGCTAGGGAGTTAGTTAAAGTTTTACTTTTTTGACTTATAATCAAAGCGGCTGCAAAAGTAACGCCATTTTAATTCTATATTACGGTGGCAGTAAAATAGCATTTGGTATTTGTTATTTTTTCAAACAAATTGTATAACTATGACAACAAAAAATAAGAATTTGAATTATTGTCAACAAAACATAACAAATAGTTTAATTGGATAATGAAATTTTAAATTGGAGCTTGTTTTGATGAAAAAATTTAATTATGCAAATTTAAATGTTTTTTTTTCTTTTTGTACGTAATTATGACGGCAATAAATCATATTTATATATAAATATTTGATGTATTATAATTATACATATTTATAAAAAATTTAAACGTTTGCCGAAAAAATTGTGTATTTAATTCGGAGCTAAACTGACTTTTTGTGTATGTCTGACATACTTTTGACTTCTATAATTGACAAACTGCAGACTCAACACAAAAAGTAGCACTTTAGCTCCTAATTAAATAATGTACTACTGTGAGTTGTATATTTATAAAAAGTTTGTAAAATTTACTTAGTTTTTTTTTTGAGTGTGTATATTCCAAGCATGAAGTCGTTCAAAAATGGCCGGGCGTAGGTAAAGCTCGAATTTCATCAATAAGGAAGCTAAGTAAAATTTGCTCTTTTTCCGCGATTTTGCTGTCAAACCCGGCTTTGCCTTCCATAATCTGGTTAAAACGGCGAGGTTTTTTACCCTACCCTACCTGCCCGACAGTTTTGCTAGAGATGACATAGAATTACGATTATTTGACATTTAATTATAAAATTAAATGTTTTGTGAACTTTATATCATTAAAGTTTTTGGACTGTATGTTCCAAAATAAATTACAATGAAAAACACATGTCTTTAATAATATATCAATGAATAAGTATCGGGCAGAAAAAATCTATTGTTTCCTTAAATAATCAACTTTCATTAGACTCCTAGTCATCTTAAATACATAACAACAATATTCACACAGGTCACTAAAATAATCAACCTTTCATATAATGTATTTCTCGATTTAAAAACTTTTATATCTTCTTCATACGATTGATTTGCGGCAGATAAAATTCTTTTCTCTTAAAAGCAGATAAAATTTATTTTTGATTTTCTTAAACGTTGCATAATGTATCGACTGTATCGTTGAGATACGAATGACTCGCCATATGGGTTTCCGTAATAATTTGTGAAAGTGTTGCAATCTAAAAATATAATTAATTTTATTTATTTACTCCTGATATAAATACGAAAGAATCTCGCTATCTTTGTTAATAACATATCTCTTCTACCTACTATCTATCTATCACTTAGTTGTCTGGACATTATTTTTTCAGTCAGTGGAAAATAATCTGTATATTGCATGGTATTTCTTTATGTTATGCGTCACAAGTTCGATTAAATTTTAAAAAAATAATATTATAAGTACAATTTACTTATAACTGTAATAATTCAGAGTAGGACTAACTATTTAAAATCGCCTAACATAAATTAGCTAATTTTGATGTTTTGCAAAACTCTGGCAAAATAATTAACTGATGAAAGTTCTAGTTATAATCAAATGTCATCTGTCTTAACTTTATTACAAATTCAATCGTTATCTCTAAATAATAAATATTATCAAGTGGTTAAAAAGTTTAAGGCGGCAACAATTGTAATAGTCTAACTTGCAATCTCGGTATTAAGAGTAAATCACTTCCAATATTTTCCACAAAACCGTATTAAGCCTCAATAAACAATTATAAATTGTTTCAAGCAAATTATTCATCGAGTTGTTTCTATTTAAAATAAGAAATAATCTATTTAAATGAATTTTTCTCTTCATTGAGTTTTTTACCATTTCTGAGTTCTTGGTACAAATTTAAAACCAATAATGACTATCATGCAGATTTTTTTATTGAAGTCTTCATAAAACTAGTAGCACATTGTCGTTACGACAGTTCAGTTCCAACAGTAACGTACAATTTTTATTTTCGAAAACTAGAAATTCTCTTATTTTATTAGGACAACAGAAAACAAAAAATTTATTGCAAATTCCACTTTTACTTCATTTTTTTTACCACACATTATACACAAATCACAATCTACTATATTTTTTTGTATTTCTTTACTCTTGGTAGTTTTTTTAATCAAAATTGATCATTGCAAAATTGTTGTTTTGTTAAATATTAATGTATAAATAATAAAATGATGTATAAAATTTAAGTAACTATCGGATTTCTTCGTCCCTGGTTGTTTTGCTTTCTTAACAAAATACAGATTTAAGCGGATATTTTAAGAATGCTTTTGACTGACTGGTATTGTTTTGAGGATAATTTGAAGTTTTCTTGAACAGTTCATTTCTCGACACAAGAAACCAATAAGTTAAATGAAACCATCTGAGAACCAATATTAAAAAATGTTTTGTTTTTCGCTTTTGGACGCTTTTGGAAAGGTTTTCTGAAAAAAGTTTTTTGAATGAATTCGGTTTTCAATTTTCATTACTTTCGTACAATAGGAACAATTGAACCGTATCAAGTTCTTTTAAATTTTCTGACTGGGATTTTCAAAAAAAAACTTTATTTGATTATTTTTATATCTGCCCGCACGACCATAGAGTATTTTTCCAGTTCATCAACCAGTTTGATGGTTTATTTGAAAAACCGAGATTTTGTATTTTTGCTGACATTTATTAATTGTGTTACAACTTCAATTTATAGAACGCAGCTGTTCCAGACATGCCATTTTTATTTTAGATGCAGCATATTTTTTTATATTTCATAAGATTAAGACCGCAATAAAATTATCTTATTTGTGTATCATTTTATTGTTATAATTAAGGGCAGCAATCTTTGTAACTACAAAAAAAAATAAAACCAATAAAATTTTTAAAAAATTCTAATTCAAAACCGTTCTTCGTCGTACTAAGATTTGCTTTTAATACATTTTTTTCATATTTCGTTTGATGATGGCTACTTATACCTCTCAACCGCATTTCTTTTAATCGTTAATAATTTTTTTTCGTTGTATGAATGTGTTTCATTGGGATTTAAATAAAAAAAAATTATGAACGGGAAAGGGTTCTACTGGGTAGAGTAGATGATAAAATAAAGAAAATGTTTAAAAAAAATGTATATACAAGAATAACATGGGTATTAAAAATATAAATAAAATAAATTCAAATGTGGCATCTCCAGTTGTCCAAGAAAAGTGAGATTAAAGGGAGATTGTGATTTTTTTTCTTCTAAAGTAAAATATGAAATATTTAGCGAAAAGGGTTGTTGTTCAATGTTGGGTAAGCGATTTTTCTAAAGAAAAAAACTTTTATATAATTTTTAATGATTCTAGAGTTAGCTGATCATGAATTTGGTTGAATGAATTGGATTTGTATCTTTGTTTAATTTCGAAACAATCGTTTCAGAAAGAGCGTTTTATTTTTTAAATTTTCTAAACTAATTTTATCCCGCAGATAAAAGCCGCATAAGTTGGAATCAACTAGGGCTCGTAAAATACTCGAACATTAAGTACCCGGGTATCGAGTAGTTATTTTACTCAAATACCCGGATATCCGGGTAACCCGGGTATTTGGATAATTAAAACAAAACGAATTTTCAATAGTTCATTTGCACATATTTAATTCAATTACTATTTATATTTATGTATTAAATTCAATTAATTTAATTCTTAAAAATATGTTAAACGTTAAATGAAATCGAATTTTATAATAATATAACATTTACCATAACTTTTTGTTTATAAAATAGTATTTTTAAAATATTAAGCCGTTGAGTGTGGAAGGGATTGCTCAACATTTAAATTTTCACTTTTGTCTTTGGTTTTAGTTATATATGATGCAAGACAATGCTGTAGCTCATTATATACTGATGTTTGTTCCCGCTCTCTATCAGAAGAGCTTGAGCTTTAACTCTGATGTTGTTTTCCTTCGAGTATAGACGTAACAATAATTGATGAGCAAGCTACTTTGTAGAAATTTTTGTTGCGTAGCTTAACAACTCATTGCCTTTTGGAAAAATACCATGATGCAAATATAACGATAATTAATTAAACTCAATTAAACTCAATTAAACTCAAGTAAGTAAAGAAGTAATTGGAATTTTTTCAATTCAAAGGTATGGTTTGAAGTTTCTCTTCACATTTTTCGTGTTTTGGTTGGGATTCGAACCTACCTCGTTAGTGCCCGGCTCGAATCCTTGGGCAGACACGCTATCGATTACGCCGTTGAGGCGATGACAATTTCAAAGTTGAAACTTCTTCATCACTTATTTATTTTTACTTAAGCTGAATTTTTTTCACTGTCATTAGACTCCATATTATGGAAATGTTTTTACATTATATGGCATTTTTTTTGCATTAAATGGGATTTAGTTTTTTTTGCATTAAATTTCTAGACAATACTTTGTGTGAATTCATAGAATGGGGAACATTTCTATTCTAATTAACATCCTAAGTCACGATTGTATTGATTGTTTCAGTCATTATTGATTGTTTCCAATGATAATGTTATTATATCCTTTTGTCAACGTCCATCAACTTCGTTTTTCAAATTTTTAAATAGTTCACGAGAAAGAGGTGTACTAATCTCGTTTATTTTTTTAGTACGAGTAAAAGTTTACCCTCAGCTATTATAAGGGTGGCGTTTTCTTTACTCAGTTCTTGTGCTGCTAGCATAAGCGGTTCGAGAATAAATGAGATTTCTTTTAATATTTCTAAATCGTATTCGTTCATTTTGTCAGCGCCTAGCTCATCGAGTGCAGTATTAATGCATTTTTTAATTTAAAAAATTGATTTATTGCTGTAATGAGCGTATTCCACCGTGTTTTACAATCTAAAATTAGTTTTAACTTTATGCCTTCCTGAACTTCTACGTGCTTTGATAAAATGTTAGTTCTTACTGCCATTTAGTTGCAATACATTAAAATAATTTTTTTTTACTGTTTTTAAACATTTTAATTATAAAAATAAAATAAATTAAACAATCGGAAAATACCTGTAGTCGTTTGTGTGGGAGTTTATATTACTCATGAATCTCTCAAGGATCTACATTTTAAGGCGATAGAAGTATTTCTAAAAAATCTAGATTCATTCTTTTTATAAATCTTTTTTGGCTCAACGCTCCTTTTACTTACAAGCTTCGTAACTATTTGACTGCCTTAGCTAATTTACGAAATATCTAAAATACTACAATACAACATATATTTTCTGAAATTATTTTTTGGACAAATCAGCAAAAGCGACAGTGAGCGTCATAAGAATTTTTCATTTTTTTATTACCCGGGTACTCGAAGCTATTACCCGGATATTCGAGTAGTAAAATTTATGGTCAAATACCCGGGTACCCGGTTATCCAATACCCGAGTATACGAGCCCTAGAATCAAACCAAATTTTAGTATTATTTTTGTAAACGTGAGTTCTTGAAATGTTTATGCGCCCGATCAAAGCCCTTTTTGGATTGACTATACCAATAATATTATTTAGCCAGAGTAACTTCTTGTATTTAAGTAATAAGAGGCTTTTTCTTGTTAATTTTTTTATTTTTACATGGTACTATAAAAAAAAATTCCTTCCAAAAATCACATTTTCTCTGTCCTCAATGTTTTTTTATTTCTAAAAATATACAAAAATATTGTATTTAATCCTTTTCATCATGGAAAAATTAAATTAAAAAAAAATATTAAATATTAAAAATTGTTGTAAGATTTTTTTTTGTGATTTTGAAAGATAAATTTTTATTTCAGTTAAGAGAGCAGAATAATGCTCAGATTTTATTCAGCTTTTTTCCTAAGTCAAGATGGGTAATAATGTGTTATTGGTGTTTTTTTATTATTTCGGCACAAAAGTGCCCTTTTCATAGTACGATGTTGTTTTTTTTTGTATGTTACAGCTAAGTGATCTTTTATTTTTTTTTATTGAAGGAAATTATTTACAGAAAAGTGCAATGGTTGTTATTTTTAAGTGTTTCAGTTTTATGAATATTTGTTAAATATTTTAGACAAAACTGTTATTATAAAAAATCGAGAACAAATGTGTTGAGAGGTAGTGATGGAATATTAAAATAATTTTTTGAATTGTTGCTCGTTTCTATTTTTGAGACTTCATATTTTTACCACAATAGCAATAAAATTTTTTAAATCCATATTTCATAATAACAATAAAAATTTAAATGTATAAAGAAAACCTCCTTCAAACCACTCAATTTAATTATGAATTTTCTAATGACACCTATCTCACCATCAATTAATTTAAATTGCTTATTTAAAAAAAAAGCGGTACTTCGAAAATATAACCAAATTGAATAAAAAAAATTAATTACATATAATTTGAATAGTAATTATGATAATTAAGTAATAAAAAATATCAAAATTTCACGGTGAAACACAACAAATTTTAGAATTAAAAAAATTTAAAACCAAAATTCAATTTCACCCTTTTTTGCTTTTCTATTATACATAATAATGTTTAAGATAATAATAATAAAAGTAAAATAATATTGGATTAAAGATAATAAGAAAAAAACGTTACAGAAATTTAACGATTATTTATAGATACAGCTTATTAAAAGAAACCATGTACAGAAATATCGAGATCCCCTTTATTTTAATTGTTTTATTTTTTATAATTAACTTGGATACTGTTTTGGTATGAACATCGAAAACAAAGTCATTCGGTTTTTAATGCTATTAAGAATCAACCGCAATTGGAAAGATGTCCTTTGAAAATGCTGCTCTGTTATACTAACCAAAGAATAAGCTTACATATTTCATAGTCAAAAAATGAGATATTCTGAATAACTACTAATAAATTCCCTATACACCTCTCTTTTGATTAGCAGGGTCCTTGAAGAAACCATCATATCTCAACATTTCCTTTTATATCAATTTCACATTTTTAAAAGGGCAACAATATGTCCAAAACGTCAAATTGTTTTTTTTTGCTCGAAAGTAACTTTTATTGACTAATGAATGTTTAATATTTTAAAATATTCTCAGGTGTTTCATATTTTATTTTAGAGCTTGGAGCACCATTTTAATAAATAAACAAGCTGCACGTCATTTCTCTAAAATCTATTCTGTCGTAACGTAAAATCGTGAACATATTTTAGGTAGATTTCATATAAAAATCTACCTATTGTAATGGGCTTCATCTCGGAATTTCGGAAAAATTTTGGTGCCAAACGACTATATATAGACGACAGTAGAATTCGCTTATAATGAACGACCAAAGGGACAACATTTTTGTTCATTATAAACGTGTGTTCATTTTAACCAAATATTTGGATATAATGAATGGTGTTGCTTATAACCGTTTATACATGGAATGTGCATACAGAGATATGTATGTATTCAAAATAAAAATATAATGTCTTATACCAAATCAAATCAATTCATTGTTTTATTAAATAGGAATTCATCGATATAAAAAATAAAATATGTATGTACAAATTTGTCTAGACGATTTTCAATTGAATGCAAGTTTTGTAACTCATTCTGTGTTCCATCGTTAAAGCTTAATGCCAGTCTAATAATATTAATAGAGTTTTGGATTTCCTTTTGGGTTGGTGGTTGGAATTCTTCTTCTTCAGAAAATTCATTGTCAGAATCTATGACTTGGCGAACATCATTTAAGGGGCCAATACACCTGCAAGCATGCTTTAACAGCACAGTTGTGTACTAATGAAACAAGCATTTTGATAGTGTATGTGAGTGATTGACGGCTTGTTCAATCTTTCAAAAATGTTTGATGAAATATCAAACATGTTTGATTTTTCTTTGCAAGCTTAAGTTTGATTGTGTGTGTATTGTTATGATTGTGAGGTTGTTATGTTTTTTTCTTTTAAATGTTTGACATTGTTTTTCAAAAATATAAAATAATTTCGGGACAAATCGGAAATATAAAAATTGTGAGTGAGTTTATAAATTTTGAAAGATATGCTTGATTTATATCCACTCACTATTCAAGCATTTTTGCATGTTTGACAGCTGTGCTGTTCAAGCATGCTTGCAGGTGTATAGGCCCCTTTATAATATCATCTTCATTTATTTCCTCAGATGTAAACATGTTTGCATCAACATCTATATATTCTTCTAATAAGACATCTTTAACGATTGTCTCTAGCCGGGAATTGGTCCATAATAATTGAAAAGTGTCATCAAATATCTCTTCAATTTGATGACTAGAAGTAGTACCTGCGAAAAACCCTGCTTTACAAAAACAATTATTAATGGTTTCAGCTCGAACTTTGTCCCACGATCTTTTAATAAAATGTAGTGCATCTAGAATATCTATTTTGAAGTTTGCTGATAACACACCCTCTTCATTTTCCAAGTCCGCTATCATTTTTCGAACAACAAATTCACGATAATAACTTTTTAATATTTTAATAATACCTTGGTCCATAGGCTGTGCGACGGCTGTTGTATTAGGTGGCAAGAATATCAACTTAATACTTCTTAAATTCGGTACGATAAAATGCGATGGACAGTTATCGGCTATAATAAAATAAAACGTAATAAAATATTTCGCCTTTTTCTTAAAAATTTTTTGTCCAACTCCTTTAAATATTCTTCCCATTCAAAATTTGTCATCCAGGCCTTTCGATTATTTTTATAAATAACCGGTAGTGTCCTGATATTTTTAAAACATCGTGGTTTGGTGCTTTTGCCAATTACCAATAATGGTAGCTTCTCGGAGCCAATAACGGTAGCTTTCTTTACACAGTTTACCACCCGAGCAACTTTTATTTTTGAATTCGATAGTTTTGTTCGGAAGTAATTTGTAGAACAGACATGTCTTGTCCAGGTTGACAACGTCTTATTTTCTATATCCACAAGAATACGAGGCAATCTTTCTGTAATCCAGTCACACACATCTGTAGAAACAGCGGCTTTTTCTCCTACAATGTCTTTAAAGACCAAATCGTTTCTTTTTTTGAAGCGGTCAAGCCAGCCATCATTTGGCTTAAAATCATTGAAATTCAACTTGTGAGCAAACTGTGAAGCTTTTTCTTTGAGAATTGCTCCATTTAAAGGTATACCTTTTGTACGCATTTGTTTTACCAATATTAAAAGGGATTCAAATTCAGGAAATTTACCTTCTCGTATTTTTTTCCGTTTTGAATTCACATCCAAATCTTCCAGTATTTTTCTTTTCTTTACAATATTCGCTATAGTAGTCTTTGCCCAATAATATTTGTTCGCTATAGCTTGGTAACTCAGCTTTTTTGCGTCCACCTCTTTTAAAATATTTAATTTTTTTTTGCACTGATATGGCATTTCTTTTTTTTTTTCATCGTAATCACAAAATTATAGCAAAACTAATTTTTAAAAATAATTTTAACGTACACTTCTTTCTATTTCCTATTCAATTTGTAATTACTAATGGAAAGCAACCAACTCGACTTGCCAAATAAAATTATAAACGTCAATTAACATTATGGTGGTTCCCATTAAAAATTGAAAAAATAAAGGTAAAGCATGCTACAGACCTACAATCAAATTTTTTTTTTTTTTTTTTAATAAAATGTGTTGTGTAATAGGGTTTAGAATATGTGTCACAACAACACATAAATACCTTTTAAGACCTAGGTCTAGACCTGGGTCCCACAACAACTGGCGTTCTGAGGTGTAGATTAACGCTTTTTTTAAACATCTGTGGGTTGAAGCCACCTGAGACTAAGTGTTCCGGCAAACTATTCCATTTGTACGCAGTTCGGACAAAGAAGTCTCTCTGCGATCTGCCAGTATGACAGCGCGGGATCTTTACCGTTTCACTGGTTGCGGCAGCCGATTGCCGAGTGGAACGGAGGTAAGAATAAGTTTGACGCATGATGCCGCTGATTTCATCTGAGCACTGCTGATGACGATATTTGTAAAAAACAACGAGGTCAGCAACAGTGCGACGATGTTGTAGGGAATCAAGTTTTGATGTCAAAGTTCGATCACCTACAATTCGTATAGCTCGCTTTTGAACAGAGTCCAAGAGGGCCAAGATGGAAACAGAGGCAGCACCCCAAACTTGACAGCAGTAATTGCTCAAAAAATCGAAAACGAAATGATTTTTGCACTAAATTTTATTTCGTTTATTCTCGTTTTCGATTTTTTGTGCAATTCAATTGTAGGTCTGTAGCATACTTAAAACAAATCGGAGAGATAAATTGTAGGGATGCACAAATCTAAAAGATACGTGTGAATGTAAAATGAAATGTATAATACATAGAAAACGAAAACAATAAGAATCGACGTTCATTTTAACCGTAGTATTTTGCATAACTTTTGATATGTTAGAACATATTTATCGTTCATTATAAGCTTATAAACGAAGTTCACTATATGTAGTGTAAACAGCAAAAAATGTCTTAAGTAAATTCAAGGGACTAAAAAAATTGTTCATAATAACCGTGTGTTCATTATATGCAGGGTTAATTATAAATGAATTCTACTGTATATATATATATATATATATATATATATATATATATATATATATATATATATATATATATATATATATATATATATATGTATATATATATATATAATATATATATATATATATATATATATATATATATATATATATATATATATATATATATATATATATATATTTATATATATATATGTATATATATATATATATATATATATATAGATATATATATATATATATATATATATATATATATATATATATATATATATATATTTATATATAAATATATATATGTACATATATATATATATATATATATATATATATATATATATATATATATATATATATATATATATATATATATATATATATATATATATATTTATATATATATATATATATATATATATATATATATATATATATATATATATATATATATATATATATATATATATATATATA
Source organism: Diogma glabrata (assembly GCA_963693315.1). Lineage (NCBI taxonomy): Eukaryota > Metazoa > Arthropoda > Insecta > Diptera > Cylindrotomidae > Diogma > Diogma glabrata. The sequence goes on from OY856188.1 coordinate 120,323,341, forward strand.
TATACATATATATATATATATATATATATATATATATATATATATATATATATATATATATATATATATATATATATATATATATATATATATATATATATATATATATATGTATATATATATATATATATATATATATATATATATATATATATATATATATATATATATATATATATATATATATATATATATATTATATATATATATTTATATATATATATATTTATATATATATATATATATATATATATATATATATATATATATATATATATATATATATATATATATATATATATATATATATATATATATATATATATATATATATATATATAAAACGATTTTATGAATCAAATCAACATAACGTAAAATAATCGAGTATTCTAATGTTTTCTCAAGGTTTCTGGAAAGTGATGTCGAATTATCTAGAAGTATTGCAGAAGGTATATAAGAAAAATACCTTTTGTAGTTTTTAATTAGTTTATTTTAGACCTGCGACAGTAAAGTGAAATTAAATGTAGAATTAGTTTATTTTAAACCTGCGATAGTGAAGTTAAAATTATAAAAGTGATCTTTAAATTTGTGAATAAAGTTTTAAGTTTTATTGAGTAGAAATATTTTGTGTATTATTTTAAACGTTCTATTACTGGAAATTTCTACAATCAACCTTTGGAGTTTCGGAAGCTGTTGGAAGAATATTCTAGTCAAGAATATTGTTTGCTGTATTGTTTTCCTGTTGTTGTGAAACAATTAAGGTGTTGAATACTTAATAAAACCTGGTGTGTTTGCTTACTAATCAGTGATCGAACTCAGAAAGAGATTGGAATTGCGTTTATCGAATTGTGAGTTAGGCAAATTCGAAGGAAGTTTAGAAAAACGTAACAATATATATATATATATATATATATATATATATATATATATATATATATATATATATATATATATATATATATATATATATATATATATATATATATATATATATATATATATATATATATATATATATATATATATATATATATATATATATATATATATATATATATATATATAATATATATATATATATATATATATATATATATATATATATATATATATATATATATATATATATATATATATATATATATATATATATATATGTATATATATATGTATATATATATATATATACTTGCGTGACCCGGCGTGCTTTGCTACGCCCATAAATAAAGTTTGTGTGTATACATTTTGTTGACGTAGTAGCAATAATTTCAAAGAGTTGTAATGAGAAATGATCTATTTTTTTTTAAAATATGAATGTAAAAGGATCAGCACTCTAGTTGATCAGTAAAATATAAAAAAATAGTATTATATATACAACAAAGGATATATAAAAAAATACGCGATCAAATAAGTTTTCAGATGTGTCTCTATATAGAACATTAGAACATACGGAACAAATATGGATTCACAAATTTTCACAGTGCTCATGCGGTTTAATATACGCTTTCTTTACCTGTGGTAGGTTACTAAAAACGTTGCAAACAATTTTGATCGTTATAACATTTTATGGTCAGCAAGGGCAGTAAGAATAGTGATAATATATTCGATGAAGGTATGGAAGAAGTCATGCAAAAAAGGAATAGAGAAGTGATGCCAAAAAAATCAATATTATTTGGATGTTTTTGTATTACAATTCATAGGATGTGAATTCATAGGGTGAGAAATATTTCTATTTAGTCAACATCCTAAGTCATTTTAAAGTCATTATTGATTGTTGCAAATCAATGCGAAACTAATATCTAACACACGGTCAATATATTGGCATATATGTTCCATATATAGACAACATTAATGGAATATTAATTTTTGGGCGATTTTGTGAGCAATTATTGCTCAAAGTAATTATTGAAAGTATTATTCGCGATAATAAGTAATTATTGTCGGGATTGAACTCACACTCATCAGAGACATCATAGTTCAAAACTTCAAAGCCATCATACAGACTCAGCCACAGTCTATGAAACAACAATAAAACATATTTCAATTTTCATGTTCAGATAATTTCTAAATTGAAACTCCATTATCTCATATTTATTTAAATTGAATTCTTCATCTGTGATTATACTATTGTAAATTGTATTTGTTCCCGACACGAAACACACAAAAACTGTTTTAAGAAGTTTTTCTGAGCGAAAATAAAAAATGCTTTAAAATTGCAAAATTCATGTGAATTAAAATAATTACTTTAAGCTTAATCACTCTAAAAATCTCTCAAAACTTTATTTACTTAACACCAAATAGTGTAAAACTTTTGTTTATTTAACATTATACCCGTCGCATATTGTCGGTATCTCATAAGAAAGGAAATTCAAGAAAACTCGTTCTGATAACAGCCGTGTTCGATTTGACTGAAGCATTTGAAACAACGAAAAATTTAATACAATTGTTGTTGTTTTTTCAATTGTTTTAGTCACACTAAACGTACCTAACATTCAATTTACATTGTATCATTTTTATTGCAACAATTATTTATTTTAATAAGAAAAAATTTCAAAATGTCGTTTTAATTCTATTTCTTTGCTCGTGCTTGTGGGCACACATTATATTTTACGTTTTTCCGTCTAGATGCGTACATGAATAAATCAGAAGGTATTCCGACGTTAGCTGTCCACCACATACAGTTGTCCAGATGTGAGAAGTATGGATTCTCCAAATCTACCACATCCTTGCAGCAATTTTCCTTGTTCTTTGTTGACAGTCATTGCAAAAGCGAGTCGCACTGGAAACTAAACGTTTGAATTCAAATGCCATATCTGTTGGGATCATTGAAATGCGTAGCAACAGTCTCTCCCTCTTTGAATTTTCCATTCAAAATTGATTGTAGCTTCAATGACTTTGTTCATCATCTTTTTCACCAAAAATTTTTAAAAACATTTGTGCTATTTCAAAATATTTGAAATATTTTTTTAATAAAATTTGTTGTGTAGTTGGAATTACAATATGTCTCACAACAACACATAAAATCCTTTAAGACCTAGGTTCCACACCATCATGTTTTTTAAGATGATGGACGCAAATTGCTAGTGCTAGAACCATATACCAAGATCATGTAAACATTGTTTTGCTGAAGGATTAAACCCGGCACATTTAATAGTTATATGGAAGCTCATTTCTCCAAGTAAACGAAAAAGTTCATTTTTTAAAAAAATATAAAAAACAAAAAATTTGCGTCCATCAAAACCTTAGAAAGCATGTTGTTGTGGACTTTATTCTTCAAAGGTTGTCATGAGTTGTTGTTACTTACATTGTAATTCGTACTACCCAACACATTTTATTTTAAAAGAAATAACGTGTCATCATCAAAGAATATTCTATAACTAAGACTAAGGGTGCTATCGTTGATTGAAAAAAGTTCATCCGCCAACATCCCTAAGATATCACTTTGCCTAGTGATATCTCACTACTATTGCCAGTGGTTTACGATAACTCAAGCTAACTCATATGCAAATAGCAGGAATCTAAGTACGCTGGGTTGTCACTCCCATAGATCAAAAATTTAAAATTTTACAAATCTTCCTGCGGGAGTATATATTTATTTCGTTATTGAATTCTTTAATTATAACTATAAAAACATTGATCAAAGCAAACTATGCTCATAAACCGATATTTAAAAAAAAAATCTAATAAAATATTTATCATCAATCACCAATCAAAAAATAATACACGACAATTTGAAAAGCAAATCATAGTGTATTTGCACAAACTTCGACGTTAAAAACAACGTTCTAAATACAAATACAACACCATCTATTGGATAACCCAAATTTATGAGGCGTATATCACACTATCAAATATATTGGTCAATAAAAAAAATATGACATGAATTGGAGAGTGCAAACGTTGTAAAAAAATAGACTTCGCTACCTAGTTTTTCATCCAGTTTTGATGACAATTTTTTTTAGCTCTAATCGTTATATTTTAATTAGCAATACAAATAAGAGTATTTTTCAATTTGATATTGATTTTTGTAAATTAACATAGAAGATCAATAAAAAATTTAAAATAATAAATAAATAAATTTAAATTATTGTTTTCTTTAATTTTTACTCTTATATTTATTCCAACTTTATAAAAACCAATACAACAAATTTTTTACAGGTTCCGAATTGCGACACTTTTTAACACTTCTATAATTAATATATAACCTCCACAATAGTTATTTAAGTATTAAGGGCAGTAAGAGTGTTTTACCGATTGAGGATATATGTTTTGAGATCGAGACGAAGTCGAGATCTCTAATATATCCGAAATCGGTAATACTCTTAACGCTCAAAATGCTTATTACATTTTTTGCACGATTAATAAAAATTCAATCAAAACTATTTAAATAATAAAATTCATTCACAAAATTCAAGTTTGAATGTTTTAAAGAAAATTTCTTAAAATGTCATTTCAAAATAGTAAGCTTTGCGTTTCATCATAATACTATAGGTTTTTTTGTTGCAAAACTAAATTCCATCGAATATATTTTCAAAATTAATTGCTTTCTTTAAATCTTTTAACTGCAATATTTTAAATGAATGTTATTTAAATTTGAAGCTAGTGAATAGACGTACACAATTATTTAAATAATAATAATTTTTATTCACACCCTGAGGTCTCCTTTACTGGTAAGTAATTACTTACCGGCTGCATGATCGGTAAGTAATTACTTACCGACCAGTGATTTGTAAACGAAACTTCCTATGTTCATTTACGAATCAGCGAACATGCAAAATCGCCTGATCGTGCAAAAAATTATTAATAACCTTTGGTAACGTATTTGACTTAGCATAATATGCTTTTCGTTTATTATCAAATAAAACAAAACTTTCTTTTCTAAAACATATTTGATAGTCTAATAATGGCCTTACACGAAGTTCAAGTTTACTATCAATTGAATAAATTGATTTACGCTGCCATCTGAAAGTTGGCATATAAACCATTCATATTTAACATTTAATTCGCAATTAAAAAATATCTAGGGATTTAATCAAGATAATAACTATCCTATCTCTCAAGCTGGACCATCATACACACATTGTACAAAATTTCATTAAAATTGGTTACATTGTTGCGGAGTTCATCGCGGACAAACATCGTGACACGTGATTTTTATATATATAAGATATATATATATATATATATATATATATATATATATATATATATATATATATATATATATATATATATATATATATATATATATATATATATATCTGTAGGTGGGAGGTAAACTACACCAAGTCACATTTTTAAAATTTTACAGGAAAGCCAAAAAACTGTTTGAAAATGGACTATTTACTATGGACTTGGACTATTTAAAATTGTTCTATCTCGAAAACTACACTAGTTAGGACTCAGTGCTATTAACCTCTCGGTAGAGAACAAAATTCTGATTCTAACAGTATAAAAAAACGTATTTTGAAAAAATTAGACTTGGTGCAAAAATTGGACTTGCAAGAAATATTTAGCCCGAATAACAAAAATTTGGTTAATTAGATTTGGGGGTGATGATTGTGGTTTTATGTTATTAAATATGAATTTTTTTAAACGCTATGTGTTAATATCACATGTTTTAATAGAGTTTATACATATCTGTTATTTTTATAGGAATGTACATACTTAATTTTACTGTTTAATTAACACTAATTAATTATTTGGTTGGTAAATTATATATTATCTCCCTAAAATGTGTTTCATATATAGAACTTTTTGAACGCCTATCGCACAAAGATTTGTCAATTGGTTCGAATAGTATTTGCAAGTAAAATGTCAACAAAACTAAAACAAAATTCATATTCATTTTGTATACACTGAAAACAATCTTGAAGTTCATGACAACTTCATCTCGAAGTTGGCAGTTGATTATTCATGCAAAGAAAAATTATTTGCAAACAATTTCACTGTGATTGGGACAACTACACGATAACATTTTCCTAAAAACAGAATGAGGTTTATTTAAAATATAAAGTGTTATAGTGTTATAGCCAATATAACAGTAGTTGAATAAAGATAATAACTATTTCCCTGAAAAAAATTTTGTTTGGCCTTATATCATGAATTTTTCATTTTAAAGTTTAAGTATTTGAGATTAATTGAACTATATTTTATTTTCACATAAATATTTCGTGTGATTTTCTCAACTTCATCGATTTATAATTGTAGAGTTGTTGAAGCAATTTCGTAGTTTGATTCGCCATATGTGACCGCACGGTGAGGTTGAGACAATTGCATTTCGATTGGAAATAGGACATGTTTTTTTCAGTGTAGATTTTCATTTTTTTAATTTTCATATATATTAGGTTTTGTAATTTTTTCCACACAACATAAACTTCATCGCAACTATTGAGGTTTATGTTTCCATGGAATGACCCATCGTCAATCTAAATGATTACACTAGTTTACAAAAAAATCTCCCTAAATAAAACCCAACTTTTCTTATAGATTCAGACCTCCTGAACACGAATATCATATTCATTTTTTTAGGTTAGCTCTTGTTTTTGAGATATTCACGAAAAACCAATTTTTTTGGTGATCAAAAATGTTGTTTCGGCTTTTGGGTCTCATATTTTACAAATCAAACAAATTAAAAGTATTAATGAAACAAATGCATAATAAATATGCTAACAAACAGTTTGAGCTATATTTTGTAAAAATCCATTAATGATTCTGGAAGTTACAGTCGAAAAAGTTGAAAAAATACGAAAAATTCACGTTTTTTTAAAAAATTTCCATTTGCAACGTCAAAAATTTTGAACAAATATAGACACTAATTATTTCTTCGAGCCTATAGTAGATTCAATTATCTTTCTTTTAAGCTAAAAGGCACGAATATTGGTGCAGTTTGCACCAAGTTATTCAAGTTTACCCAAAGAAAGTCAAAACTCAAAATTTGGAAAAAATAATTTTTTACTTAATTTATTGTGCCATAAATAATAATTTTAAAAGTTCAGTCGTTCTCAAACATCAGTAAAGAATTATTTTAAAATAGTAAAGTATAATTTCCATTTTGGTTTTCGAAGTTGGGAATTGGATCGATATGAGACGTATATGAACCAATGGGTGAATGTAAAAACATTCGTTTATTGGGTGTCACAGTTTCAAATGACCTACTCTGGAACGATCATGTAATGGCGATGGCAAAAAGCGCGTCTAAAAAACTCGGCCTCCTAAATAGATGCAAAAAATTTTTCACTCCATACCAATTGCTCCATGTTTATAAGTCCTATATTCGTCCCTGTATGGAGTACTGCTGTCAAGTTTGGGGTGCTGCCTCTGTTTCCATCTTGGCCCTCTTGGACTCTGTTCAAAAGCGAGCTATACGAATTGTAGGTGATCGAACTTTGACATCACAACTTGATTCCCTACAACATCGTCGCACTGTTGCTGACCTCGTTGTTTTTTACAAATATCGTCATCAGCAGTGCTCAGATGAAATCAGCGGCATCATGCCTCAAACTTATTCTTACCCCCGTTCCACTCGGCAATCGGCTGCCGCAACCAGTGAAACGGTAAAGATCCCGCGCTGTCATACTGGCAGATCGCAGAGAGACTTCTTTGTCCGAACTGCGTACAAATGGAATAGTTTGCCGGAACACTTAGTCTCAGGTGGCTTCAACCCACAGATGTTTAAAAAAAGCGTTAATCTACACCTCAGAACGCCAGTTGTTGTGGGACCCAGGTCTAGACCTAGGTCTTAAAAGGTATTTATGTGTTGTTGTGACACATATTCTAAACCCTATTACACAACACATTTTATTAAAAAAAAAAAAAAAAAAATATAGAAAAATATAAACAAAAGATAATGAATTCTGAGGAGAGGCAAAACATCAGAACTATTTAAGTTAGTTCAAGCACCATTGAGTTAAACCACTATTTACGTCTATTAATCACTGTAAGTTTGTTTCGTTTCTTTTTTCTCTTTTTTTTTTGTTTTTTGATAATCTAAATTTTTTTCTATCACCGCCCACCTTGTGTTTCTCCTTACGTTTATGATCATTTTAAGTTTAATTTAACAAAGCAATTACTTCTCCTTTTTAATAGTTTTTCCGGTTTTCCCAGCTTTTGTTTAATTAGTTTAATGAGGTTTCTTTTTAAGTAGATAATCGTCTCGTATCTCTGAGGATAAATTTAATTCCAAACATTCAAGTGAAAATATTAATTAAAAAAGAAAAAATATTACAAATATAAATTTTAAATAGTATATTGTTTTCAAAAATCAATAAATCAATAGTGATAGCTGCCTTGTAAAGCAACATAAATTGTTAGGAAGGTCTAAAGTCAAGTTTATTTAAATGGCGTCGTCAAGAAGTTTCAAGTGTAAAAATAGCCCAAATTCATTTTGTTTTATTTGTGGAAGTTACATAATACATACTGCTAAAAGAATCACCCCATTTATAAGAACTGCATATCTCCATTACTAACTAATCTTTTCCAACTAAAATAAATTCGAGGTTGGAGGAGCTAGATCATGTCAATAAACTTCACAAAAAAAATCTCAATTTCGAGAAAAATCATATACAAATAAAATACCACTTTTGTCAAAAAAAGACATTTCATAATCAATTAACTGATATTTTCCAACTCCTAAAATAAGTCCGAGGTGAGAGGAGCTAGATCATGTCAAAAAACTTCACAAAAAAAATCTCAATTTCGAGAAAAATCATATACAAATAAAATGCAACTTTTGTCAAAAAAAGACATTTCATAATAAACTAACTGATATTTTCCAACTCCTAAAATAAGTCCGAGCTGGGAGGAGCTAGATCATGTGAAAGAACTTCACAAAAAAAAATCTCAATTTCGAGAAAAATCATATACAAATAAAATACAACTTTTGTCAAAAAAAGACATTTCATAATCAACTAACTGATATTTTCCAACTCCTAAAATAATTTCAAGGTGGGAGGAGCTAGATCTACTACAAAAACAACTTATATATAATCAAATATGTTGCAGAATTTATATTATTCTTATAGTTAAATTTTTTTTCCAAATTTTGAGTTTTGACTTACTTTGGGAAAACTTGAATAACTTGGTGCAAACTGCACCAATATTCGTATCTTTTAACTTAAAAGATAGAAAATTGAAGTTACTATAGGCTCCAAAAAATTAGTGTCTATATTTGTTCAAAACTTAGGGTGTTGAAAATGGAAAATTTTTAAAAAAACGTGAATTTTTCGTATTTTTTCAACTTTTTTCGACTGTAACTTCCAGAATCATTAATGGATTTTTACAAAATATAGCTCAAAATGTTTGTTAGCATATTTGCTATGCACATGTTTCATTAATATATTTAGTTTGTTTGTTTTGTAAAATATGAGGGCCAAAAACCGAAACAACATTTTTGATCACCAAAAAATTGGTTTTTCGTGAATATCTCTAAAACAAGAGCTAACCTAAAAAAATGAATATAACATTCGTGTTCAGGAGGTCCAAATCTATAAGAAAAGATGGGTTTTATTCAGGGAGACAAAAAAAGTTCAAAATTTGTAAACTAATGTAAATCATAGCTCAGTATAGTTTTTAGTTTTAGATGAAATATATTTTTTACTTTCGCATGTGGCTATTCTGTGCCTCAGTCTCATGGAATTTGTCAGTTTCATGGAATTAAAAACTCATTTATTTTTATGAACTTTAATTTTTATATAATTCTTTCAACAATAATCGTGTATTCAAAGTTCATCTAAACAGTTCATGTAGTAGGTCCAAAATGCTTAACAATGGTTTGCCACAGGGTTCCGTCCTGGCGTCATTACTTTTTAATCTGTACATTGATGACATTCCTGACACAACATCAAAGAAATTTGGTTACGCTGATGATTGGACCCTGGCCACTCAAAACAAAGACATGGGTGTCTTGGAAGATTTGCTCTCAACTGACCTGGCGATAATGAATGACTATTTTCGAACGTGGAGCTTATTTCCCAATCTAAGTAAAACCGAGAGTTCTTGTTTCCACTTAAACAACAAACTGGCAAAACACGAACTATCAGTGTTATTTAACGGCACTGTCATTAAGTACAATCAACAGCCAAAGTACCTGGGCATTACTCTCGATAGAACTCTTTTTTTTAAACTCCACCTAGAAAATACGTCAAAAAAACTTAAAATTAGAAACAATATATTGCACAAACTGGCAGACTCGACATGGGGTGCTTTTCCAGCTACCCTCCGCACAACTGCTCTAAGTCTGGTTTACTCAGTGGCTGAGTATGGCGCACCAGTCTGGTTGAATAGCACACATACTGAAAAAGTTGACCGCCAGCTGCATGCCACGATGCGTACTATAAGTGGTACTATCAGATCCACCCCTTTACCTTGGCTTCCTGTGTTAAGCAATATCGCTCCACCTGAACTCAGACGCTCGCATGCTCTCATGCGTGAACATAAAAAGGTAACCAACAACATCACGTTACCCTTGCACGAATATTACGGTTACCACACTCGTTGTCGATTGAAGTCAAGAAAGCCTCCACATAAATCTGCCAGCAACCTGCTGGCAACTAATTTTAATATCTTGAATGCCTGGGATACCTCCTGGCATCATTACAACACAACTGACCTTTCTATTACTAACCCGACTTCTACCCAACCTGGTTTCGATTTGCCATGTAATACCTGGACTACATTAAACCGAATAAGAACGAATCATGGACGTTGTGCTGATTCTTTCTACAAGTAGGGCATTGCAGAGTCCCCTGAGTGTGACTGCGGCGCTCCACAACAAACCATAAAACACATTGCAGCTGTGTGTCCAATTCGACGTTACAATGGCAACATCTCAGACATCCATTTGGCAACTCCCGATGTAGTAGCATGGATAGACTCACTCGATGTAAACGTCTAATGTTCAAATGTACTGCCCAATGTTCCAATATTTTACTTTTTATTTTTTTACTAAAAGACGTACAATCAAATCGATTGTAAGTTCATTTAATGTGTATCCATGTTTTGTTTTAGGTAGATTTCATAGAAGAGTCTACCTATTTTAAGTTTAATTTTTAATGTGTCACAAAAAAAAACCATACGCTAAATAAATAACAATAATTTTATTTTATCTTAAATTAATTTAATAATCGATATCGAGTGTTAGAATTATTGGGGTAAAAATAATTCACTTATCTCGTGGAAGAGCAAATGATTCGCGTTTTATATCTAAATTATAGAAAATAGTTCTGGTGAGTTTGTTCGCCAGTCCGTTTGTTCGCTAGTCATAAACAATTTACTATTATAAATGGTTTGAAATTCAAAATCTGTCCAGAATCAAGTTTTTTAATTTATCGGTGAACTTCTCGTAGTTTAAATACGTTGCTGCGCTCTAAAAAGCCGAATATAGGCCACTTGATGTAAAAATTAAAGCTGCCATCCCATACAAGGTTGTACAACTGGTCCAGTAATGGTCCATTACTGGCAGCCAGTAATGCAGCAATGGGCGAGTACTGGCAACCACGACTGGGCCATTAACAAAATTTTACTGGATAATAACTTCGGACAATAAATGGTGGCCATTCTTGGGCCAAATACTGGCAACCATGACTGGGCCGTTAAAAAAAATATACATTATTATCATATGTAAATTTAAATAAATTAAATACAAACTAATTTAAAATAAAATAAAAATGACGGAAAAAATTCAAAACTCCCCATACAACTGGTTCAGTTGCAAGAATGGCTGAGTAATGGCAAACACCGCCCTGACTCCGCCATTAAAAAATATATAAAATAATATTTTTTATACATAAATTTAAATAAATCATTTACAAAATAATTGAAATAAAATAGAAATGAAAATAAATTAAAACGTATACCAACCTTTTCTTTATTACCATAATCCTTTATTATCATTAAACTAATACCATGGATGATGGATGGAACATGAATTTCTCGAATTAATTTGCATATACGAACAGTTGAATCGTTTCGTGGAAGAATCGATGCAGATTATCACAAGAACAGTTCATCTTTAGAAGAGTTGCCTATAGATTGTATAAAAGACCTTCGTTTGACGATTTATTACATTTAATCGATCTCGGAATAACAAAAAGATGTTTCGTAGGCTGAGGCCATCCCAAGTAGGTTTTGCCAGACATTGACATACGACCAAGCACTGGTCCATTAATGGTTAACAGTACTTGGCTATTGTTACTGGGCCAATACTAGAACCAATCATCGGCCGATCTATGGTTTACAGAAAATAGCCAGTATATTGTTACCTTTGAATGGCTAAGCACTGGCCCATGAATGGTAAATATTACTTGGCTATTGTTATTGGGCCAGTACTGTAGCCATGAATTTGCCGATCTATGTCATTTATTTTAAATTTCGCTAGAGTACTATCCCTTTTAGAAATAACATAGTTTGAAAATTTCACATATAGTTTAGTTATCGCCTTGTCGGTTGAAAGACTACGATAATATAGAAAAGGTTGGTATATGTTTTAATTTATTTGCATTTCTATTTTATTTTAATATTTGTAAATAATTTATTTATTTTATTTTATAATTTTATAATTTATTTATTTAAATTTATGTCAGCTATTCTTGCAGTTTTGAATTTTTCCGTCATTTTTATTTTATTTAAATTACATAGTTTGTGTTTAATTTATTTAAATTTACATATGATAATAATGCATATTTTTTTAACGGACCAGTCATGGGTACCAGTATTTGGTTATTATTACAATGCTCGTCATCATTATTGGCCCGTTACTAGGCCAACTGTACCACCCCTTTTATGGGCCATTGCTGTTGTTTTTTCCTGGCCCATGAATGGCAACTATTTATTGTCCGAAATATCATCCAGTAAAATTATGTCAATGGCCCAGTCGTGGTTGCCAGTACTCGCCCATTGCTGCATTAACTGGACATTAATGGACCATTACTGGACTAGTTGTACAACCTTGTATGGGATGGGTGAAAGGTGAATTTTTTTAAGCTTTATATTTCTAAAATGGATAATACTCGCGAATATAGTATTGAATTCAGAAAAATGGTTTAATTACATCCTGTTTAAACAAATCAATGAGTCAAATAAAATTTAACAAAAGCTTTTCGGAATAGCATAAAAAACGATGATGCCAATACCTTACAAAAGAAAAATCACAGCAATGTGTCGATTATTAATATAGAGAGAGATAATATAGAGAGAGATAAAACTCAAAAAGAACATTTAATATATTGTATTGATACAGCTGTTACTCCTTGGAAAACCATTTTAAATAATGAAGAATATCAACTTAAGTAAACAAAGAAGTGATGATGAAGTTGTCTCAGTGGCGCAATTGATAGCGTATTTGCCAACCGAGTCGAACATGGCACTAAAGGAGAAACACGAGAAATGAGAAATGTAGTTTTTATCTGAGAAATTGCCAACCATACCTTTGAATTGAAAAAATTCCAATTACTTTTTTACTTGAGTTTAATTGCTCTTAAGAATCCCCAATAATTTAAATTCCCATATACCATATTATGTTATAATATTAAAAAACATATTTATAAGTTTGTCAAACCAGTTTAAAAATGAGCCCATAAAATTTATTACAGAAAAATTTACTTTTGTTGGGCGTTTAAATGGTCTAATACAACTGGCGTGGTCGTATTAGTTCCGTGTATTATTTATAAAACTTTGACAATTTTCTATATATAAGATGCGAGCTTGCAAATGTGCAGCCTATAGCAAAGCAAAGGCTAATTTTCATCTTTTTATGGTTAGATACACTTTCCACTAGAAGAATTTTAATTCGATCCTCGATCCATCTT
>OY856188.1:120337345-120385096 GCA_963693315.1 Diogma glabrata
GTTCGTAAATCAGCAAAATCCGACACATGGTTAAGAAACTAGAGGCTTTATACTAGAAAAAAAGTCTGTTTTTTAGATCCGTTATAACGGCCGTTTGAATACTAATATTTTTAAAAACTTTACCAATTTAGAATCTTTGAAATCAATCAATTAATCTTATCAATTTCTTCCAAAAAATAGACCTCTGTAGCTGAAAGTTTCTGAGTGAGCGGCTCCAACAAAAAAGCTTGTAAACCACAAAATGCGTTTGAAACAACCGGCACACTCTAACGGTAGCATTTGTGGAGCCAGATCAAAAAACTTTTTTTAAAATGTGTGTTTTATCTTGGAATATCTTGGACAAGTTCGTAAATCTGCTAAATCCAAGACATGGTTAAGAAACTAGAGGCTTTATATTAGAAAAAAAATTGGTTTTTTAAATCCGTTATAACGGCCGTTTGGATACTAATATTTTTAAAAACTATATATTTAGAATCTGTAGAAACATTTTAATCCGTTTCTTATAAACATAAACCTCTGCAGTTAGAGATTTTTTGCTCGTCGGCTTAAAAAAAAAGCAACAAACCCTAAGAAAAACAATTTGCAAAAACCTTACAGTCAATGAAAAAAAAAATAAAAAATTTGAATAGAAGAAAAAACTCTTTTTTCTTAGAAATAAACTATTTTGATATTTTGCAGTAGTTGTACGACATATGATATAAGGTAGAAACACAAGTCACAACACGGACGATAACGTCGGACGATAAAAAAAAACGTCTACAATTTCGCTGTTGTAACCACAACAAAGGCGTCAGCGTGAGAAGCTGTCAAAAATAAAATTGCATAAACTAAAATACTTTGTTCTTTGTCAAAATGAATTTCACAAATTTCAATTTTAAAAATAACTAATTTTTAGTAATAAATAAATAATAATAATTTTTCTACTAATAACTAATTTTCAAAATAAAATACAAAATACAAATTATGAAAATATATAAAAGAATAAAACCGAACTTTGAACATAAACTGAAAATTCAGTTGACAGAAACGCGAAAAACATCAGAAAATCATATTTTTCAGTTGGCGGCACTGTCACAATAACATTAAAAATTACCCTTGCAGCCAAATAAAAATAGAATTGATATCTGGCAATAATCATCGCCGACGATAAATTAGAAATAGAATCTAAATTTTCTCCGACGAAAAAAACTTTTTTGCTTATCGCTGTAGATGTAGATGTATGTATCCTGTGTATTCTAATGTTACTAACGTCGTCGTCGGACGATTTCGCCCGTGTTGTGTTTCTAGCTATAGAGGAGGTTGGCGTTTGTTTTTCATATATAGTGTCATAAATTGTCACACATATGTTCTGTGGTAGATCTGATATTTGTTTCTTGCAAAATTGGATAGATGTAGTTTTGCTATATGTAGCTAATTTTCTTTTTAAAATTTATTCGATATCTTTTTGTAATTAGTTTGTTTTGTTTAAACTAATCTGATACATCAGATTCTGCTTGTACACAAAACTGTCTGATCTCAAAATCTACATATTTCTAGCGGACATCCTGCCGCTCGGACTTTTTTTTTGTTGTGCAGGTTCTTTACAAACATGAATCAGAAATTATATTTATTTAGGTAAACTGATTTTTTTTGTAGAATTATTAACGAAAGTGGTTATAAATTGTTTAATGAATGCTAGAACTTAGTTAACCTATATGTTGACACTAACACCATAGTAGGTGAAAGTAGATGAATAAAATAACCCTATATTCATTATGTCTATTCCAGTATAGTAAAATCAACATAATATGTACATTATTTTGGCCTTATTTTACAAATAAAAATAAAAAAAAATTACAATAATCTTAAATTTTTTAAGATCAAATTTACCTACGAAGGCAAAAGATGAAGAATATAATTACAAAATTAAAAGTGGAATCTATAAATGACATTAAACAAAAAACAAAATGTTTTCGAAAAAAGGGTTTGTTGTATTGCAAAAACTGTAGAACTTTATATAGGTATGTGAGAAATTGTACTGCTCGGGTATTTTTTATTCCCTCAATTTAACGGCGGGCTTTCAAGCACTTAAAGGTGAAACAACTAGTGTGGAGAAAGAAAAATTGATAAATTATCGTAATATCGATATATCGATACTTATTAATATATCGATAGTAAAAAATATATCGATAGTTATAGATATATAAGTTTTATCCATTTTTTTATATCGTTATTTTCTTTAACTATTTTAATATCTACCATGCCCTAGTAGCAGTAATAAAATACATACCTGCTTAATTTTTTTAATTTTTCAGATAAAAACTATATAAGCAAAAACCCCTGACCTGATAATTTTAAAATTATAATTCAAATATTAGTAGGTATTTTGATAATTTGTTATTAAAAATTTGTAAAAATATCGATATAAAAAACGCGGTTAAAGTGGTTATATCAAATATCGATTTTTTTTTTGGGAAATATATCGGTAAGTTTCGATATGTCGATATGTACCACCAATATTTCGATACATCGGTATTTATCGATATGTCGATATATCAGTCTTATCGATATTTTTGTGATATCGATATTTTTGATAACTTTTTTAATATCGCCTAGTTTTAGAAGCAACACTATTTTAATTAAAACATCAAAGTTATGTGTATGTGTAGTTTTTTTAAATGGTCATAAAACCGAAAGATGGGCAAAAATGACCTTTTTTCAATCAAAGTGGTTGAATATAGACGTTGTTTTTTTGTGTTATTTTTAGAGTGCCGAATGCCGTATTTTTACATAATCGATTTTCTCAGTTTTTTCCTGCCTCCCCTCTCCCCTTAACTTCAAAAATTACAATAGAAAAAATTAAAAAAAATCGTAGGTATAGAAAATGTTGTAAAGATTGAATGAAAACTATAGTGGTCGCCTCATCATTTAAAATGTTATTTGTAGAGGGTTGAGAGTGGAAATTTTGAGAAAAAATTAGTTTTGACCTTGACGTGTTATATGAAGGGTGAATTTTTTCTAGTTCACAATTTTATTTATTTCTAAAATTGTGTTTTTGAGAAGAACTTTTCTCGTAGAATATTATATGATCCCTCGGCAAGCGAGTTATATTCGCACTTCCCACTTTTTTTAATTTAAATATAAATTTGATTTTTCTTTTAATATTTATATATTTTACTTTTATTTAAATTATTATTTTTACAGAAAACAAACTTTATTTTCATGTAATTTAGTTTAACATTTTCCTTGTTTTATGTAAGGAATTTTACAAAAATTGCATTGTTTCAAAAAACAATTGAAAAACTTGGAGTTAAAACAAATCAAAAGATAACTGTAAAATAAAGACTGTATTTTGAAGAAAATGTTATAAGTTTTTAAGATAAGTTATATTTTATTTAAATTTAACTATTTTGTGTCAATTATTTTTGGTATTATAATTTCTTTTTTCTATGATAGCAAATGAAAAGTCTATTTTCATCACGCTTAATGCCCTGGGAAAATGGGTTCTTTTTCCACTAGTATAAAAATAATAACAAATTGTAGTTGCTATGGTTTTTCATATAATTTTACAAAGTTTTTTAAACAACGCAACCACGAAAAAATAGAATATTAATTTTTAATGTTAAGTTGTCGATTTCTAATTTTATAATTTATAGTAAATATCGATTATATATATACTATCATAGAAAAAATTGCATTTCCTACGCGAGATAAAAACGTTTTTAGTTCGTTAACATGTCTCACTTGACGCTAGCGCGTCTCGCAAATGTTTACTCACGAAAAAACAATGTTTTCATCTCTTGTAGGAAAATATACTATTTTTATTTGTGTGTCGGTTTTTACGTTTTATTGATTAGATTCATATTAATTTTTACTTTCTTATGAGGAAATGTCTCAATATAAATAATTATTTTTTTTCAGTATTTTTATTACCTTAGTCCTTAATTACCTTTTGCTGGTTCTGTTCACAATTTATCAATTTTGTCCAAAATAACCTGTTTAAAAGTTATTCCGTTCGTTCTGATAGAAATGTTGGATTTTAAAACAAAAAATCCAGATTGTTCTTTAAACACAATACCAAATGATTTTTAGTTGTTGTTGTACTGTAGATTTCGTAGAAAAGACGCAATACAAATTGCCGATCTAGGCGAAATATTGTTATTAAAAAAAATCTTATGAAAATTCAATGAAGATTTAAATACAAAAAATTTTGGTCTTTTAAATTATTTCTGGCTGAGAAAAAGGTGTATTTAATAAAACACAAAATTTAATATAATTCGAAAAACTAGAACCGAAAACAAAAATTAGTAGTATCCAGAACAACCTTGTCCAGACTAAAAGACCCAAACACTGTCGCTCTGAAGCCCCCCCCCCCGTTGGGCGCCATCTTGTATCTTGTAACAGGAGGTCTGATGGTCCGTAAAGGCCCAGCAGCTGGCCATGAACGCAAACCTTATATTCATCTGCGTTAGCTACAGCGGATGTGAATTCTGGTGACCAACTTCTTTACACGAAATTTAAAAAAACGAATGAATCTCTCCGCGTGCCTCAAACACCACCCAGATTTTCAGAAACAATTGGCCGTCATGCCACAACCATCCCTTCCATTATAAACGTTAATTCGCCATTTTGTTAGAACTGAACTTGAGAATACACGGGAAAAAAAACTAACATAAAAGCAACTGGTATTACTCATCAAATAATTTCAACCACCAGATTCTCTATTCCACGGTGTGAGTTTGTTCAGAAGGTCCAACTGGGAATCTGTTTAAGTAATGATTGGCTTGTATATACCCTTATATTCCTCAACCGCATTCTTCTCCTTAATGTAAACAGAATCTTCTCTGGGGCCCTATTCCCGAACACACATTTGTCAATCGACAATATGGTCAATTTCACCAAAATGCTTAACAACTTTGTATAAAAATGGTATTCTGTAACTCTTATTTGTGTATCCTTAGACACAAACCAATTATAACAAATTTTTACAAAATTATAACAGATTTTTGGTACTAAATTCGTACTTTTGACAACTAACTTTTTTAATCTTAAAACATGCAAAATAAAATAAAAATATGTTTAATAAATAAATATGTTTTAATGATATTTATATAAAAATATGATTATTTAATATTATTAAAGACTTAATTTTGCGTTATAAATTAATTTTTATGCCAATCGATGAAATTTGTAAAAAAAGTCAACACACAAAACATAAAGCAAAATTGTGATTTTGACAGTAACTATATTGTTCTTGTCAGATTCACAATATTGTGTTGAATTTTCACCAAATTGGTGTTACATTTCGTATTATCTCAATATTGTGTGAATTTACAATATTTTGATGACATTTATGTGTTCGGGAATAGGACCCCTGGTGTTGTCTTGGATGCCATAACCATAATTAAATATTTTTTTTCATTTGCTTTTATAACAGTAGATTATACACCAAGGGAGAGAAGTGCATGTTTTTCTCCCGAGGTGTGTTTGAAGCCCGAGGGCGAAGCCTGAGGGCTACATATCACTGACGGAGATGACATGCTCTCTCCCGAGGTGTATATACTATTTTTTACACGATCACAAGATAATTATGATATTAAAAACTAAATTTAATCATTTAAAGAAAACGAAAATGATAAATTTTAATGTTCATCATAGTCGGCGTCATGGTCGTTGTCATGATTTGTTATTTTTTACTCTCTAGGCCCTAGGGATTAAAGATGCAATTCGCTCCCGCAAATAAACATTTTTATCGGTGTGTGCCAATGTGCCATGCATATTCGGATTCATTATAAACTATAAACTGGCAAGACAAGCCGTTATAAAGCTATGTAGATAAACGAAGAGAGAATGGTAAAAGAGAAAGTGTGAATAAGGAACATCAATCGCGTAACTTCTTTCCACAGGTTAAGGTCTTAAAGAAGGGACCTCAAACTAGATCGACTGCTATTCAAAACGAAGATGGGGAGCTACAAGTAGATCTTAAAAATGTTTTAGATACCTGGGCCGCTTATTTTGAGAATCTTCTCAACATAAGTGACCAGCAAAAAGTCAGGCGACGAGAAAAGCTTATTCGTGCGTCAAAAGTCCATGTAGACGAACCAAACAAAGAGAAATTCGAAGCGGCGCTGTCAAAATGAAAACGCAATAAAGCACCTGGTATCGACGATATAACATCCGAAATGATTATGCATGGTGGTGAAACTCTATCTTTAAGATTCTTTGAACTTGTTCAAAAGTGTCAAGAGTTCAACATACCTGTGCACCAACTCTTCATTGATTTCAGGCAGACCTACCACTCTCTCGAGCGAGAGACTCAATGGTCAGCTCTGGTGTCAATTGGAAGCCCTGGTAAATGGTAGCACTATGCAAAATGACAGTACAGAACTCTCAATGCTGTGTACGAGTAGAGAACGAAGTATCAAAGTTTTTTAAAGTCGACTCCGGGTTAAGGCAAGGTGATGCTATCTCTCCTATACTCTTTAATCTAGCCTTGGAATATGTGTGCCGTCAAAAGAAACTACCGACTAACAACAATATCTTGTCAATAAACTCAGTACAGATGATCGCGTACGCTGATGATGTTGTCATTCTCTGCCGAAGTGAAGCTGTTATGAGTGAGACTTTCAAGTCGCTTGAGATAAGTGCTAGAAAAATTGGTCTTCAAATTAACTACAATAAAACCAAACATATGAATGTTTCAAGAGAGGCTGAGAAGAAAGATTTGATGTGCGGCGATAAACGAATTGAGGGAGTTGAATCTTTTAAATATTTGTTATCCATGCTTGACTCAAACAACAGCATACTTACAGATATAAAAGCTCAAATCACTGCATGTAATCGAACTTTCTACTCAATTAAACCTCTCCTTGGATCACCGTATGTATCAACAAACACCAAACTCAAGTTATCCAAGACGTTGATTAGACCGGTTGTGATGTATGGGACACAAACGTGGACCCTTTCACAATATGACGAATCACATTTATCTGTATTTGAGCGTAAGATCCTACGCTACATTTTTGGTCCACTTAAGACAGACGATGGAGAGTACAGAACGCGATATAACTTTGAGATCATAGACCTTCTTGAGGGTCCAGATATAACTGGTTGTATCCGTTCCAACAGGATTGTTTGGTTTGGGCATGCTCTACGAGCCGATTCACAGTCTGGAATGATTAGAAAAATGTACGTTAGGACCCCAGAGAGTAAGAGACTGCGAGGCAGACCACGATTGCAATGAGAGACGGATGTAATAAACGACCTTAAAAAAATCAGCTACCATGGTAATTATGTCGCTGTTGCGAATGACCGTGGTGAATATGTGCTTTTTATGTGTTTAATTCTTTTCAGTTTTCCATAATTAAGCAAAAATTAATAGAAAATAAAAAACAAATATTGAATACGGGCTTTCCGGAAGTGTCAGATGTACTTTGAAATATTTTAAATAATTGTGTTGTTTTACAAACACGTGGGTTGAGAAGTTTTTAAAAATGTATACATACATTTTCGGATAACGCTATAGTATATTACTATAGGTAAAGAGAACGGGAAATGGAAGTACGGCTGACACAGAATGCCCATGCCCATTACACAATGCCTTACAACGCATGTTGTTGTGGGACCTTGGTTTTTAAAGGTTGTTATGTGGTGTTTGACACATATTGTAACTCTTACTATACAACACATTTCATCAAAAAAAAGTTAACGTACTACTGTTGCGTTAACGTTTTCCTTCAAAAGTATTTCTAGTATTTAGCTCACCAGCAAGCAAAATTCATGGCCACAACACATCGAAAAGATATCGGCTAAACTTTCAAAATTTACGAGTCATAAGTTCTAACAAATATTATGATTTTTGAAAATTTAAATTTCTAAAATATTCAATTAGAATATTTTTCATTTAAACCAATTTAACTAAACTTTTCTGATAACAAAAACAAAGTGTGAACAAATCATAATACAACAAAACTCTTAACTTTATAATAGAATATATAAATACATTTTTACTTCTTAATTTTTTCCGATTAAACTTAATCACAAAACGCGCCTTTTTTGCACAAAAAAATCGTTATTAAGAAAAAAAATATTATTTATCAAATAAATGTTAATGAAGAAAATAAAACATAATTTGAATATTTAATATTCAAGATTAGCAAAGTTAGCAAGTTTTGGATTAATTTAATGTATATTTCTTATTATAACTTCTCATCTTACCTTTTCTTTTAGCTATACAGAAATTATTTTTTTAATCGTTATAATATATAGGTAGGTTATATTCGTATATTTTTTTTCTATAAACGTTTTTTATACACAATTTTATTTAATTTTTCCAAAAATACAAAAAAAAATGATTCTAAGAAAAAAGGAAAATACTCGTAATAATAATAATAATAATCGTATTGCTTCACTTTTAATTTTATTTTATATTTTGAGAGAAATAATGCTTCTCGTTCCGTTGTGATGACAGATAGGTAGGTATAGATAGGTGGCAATAGATAGAATGTTTAATCCATTTTTTACCACCCATTTATCACGTAACCTACTTTTTTTTAATTTCTGCTTTTCTTGTTTTTTAAGCTTTTCCGTTTTTATTTTACTGTTATTATAAGTTTTTTCTTTGTGTTTGATATGCTTGATCTTAAACCGTTTGCTAACACCAATTAGGGTTTATTGTTTTAAATGTGATTTTCTTAAATGTCTGTTAAAATATTTTAAAAAGATATCACCAAGTCAAGCACGTGGTTAAGCACTATCACAATTGGTTTAAATATTAAGTTGCCTCGAAAACTTTTTATACATTGTTTTATCGAACTTCAAGAAGCTTTTCGTATGTAGTCATCATTCTTCCAAAATTTAGCCCCACATTAAACAAAATCTACATTAAAATTGGAAAAAATGAAACAAATTCAATTGCTTTTAAAATCAAAAACAGAAACATAATTTATTTATTTTATAATTAAATTGCATTTTTATACAATTATTTTCAATTAAATTTTCATCAACATTCAATTCTCGATTCAATTAATTTCTTATTTCAATTTCTTTTGTTTCAAACAGGAAAAAAACAAGATGAATAAAAGTTTTGTTGTGTTTTGTTTTTTCCTTAAAATAATTTTCCTATTTTCTTTTGATTTTTCAATTATTAATATTTTTGCTATGTTTTTCCAATTGTTTTGTGTTTTACATTGATTTATAATTTTTTACTTTTATCACGCAAATCAAAACTTTTGTTTATAGAAATTTGATTGTTATAGGATCGGTATAGTTGGTTCATTAGCAGCAGGTTTGCGATATCATAAACACAGTTAAAATTGGGAATACTGATATTTCTGAAGGATTTAAAAAGTTCGTTGAGTTTGTTTTTTCCCATTAAGCAGCAGCGGTAAAATGTTAGATTATCAAAAGTCTAGAGTTACGGCGTTACTTTATTTACTCGATAGGAAACATTTAATGAACACTTTAAATTATATTTACGATTTAAATTATTTACAATTCAAAATAAGCGTTCTTACCTAAAATATATTTCTTTGCTGTTAAAAGTGTTCTTTAACAATTTTCCACACATTCAATTCAGTAACGAACGACTGTAAAACCATCTAATTCATCATCTATCGCAAGAAATATAAAAATTAAATACGAAAATTTATTCAAAGAGTTTTCATGTTTTCCTATGACTAAGAAAATTTTATAGCGTAAAAAAATCTTGAAGTTTTTTTCTTATTTTTTAAAAGTCTGTGTTGCCTATGATGGTTTTTAATTACTTTTTAATTTATGCGCGACAGGTTTTTGAATTGATGCTGTATATTGAATAACTAATATAGAAAATATTCGTTATTTATTTTTTTTTTAATTTACATCTATATTCTTTATTATTGAATATAAAATAAAATTAAATTAAAATAAATTTAACACAGATTTTCCCTAATTTATGCAACGATATTTTGTGTGTTTTAGTAAAATCAAAAATTTTAAAATAAAATTTGTTTTCCCAAAATTTTATAGGAAAAAAGTTGTTTTCAGTTTTTTTTTGGAATAAATTAAACGATAAGCTAAAGATTTGTAGAAGAATTATTTGTTAAGAAAATTTAAACATGTTTTGAAATATTGATAAGAACAAAAATAGTTTGCCAAACAATCAAAGCGAACATAATTCCAGGCCAAAGGCAAGAAGTTCCAATAAAAATATGAGTAGAAAATTATATATCTTTACAAACATTAAATGACACAAAACAGTTTTATAATCAGTATAGTGCTTTTGCTTATTTAATAAAACTTTAAAATCGTAAAGATAACAACCTCAACCACATTTTTCCTTTAATCTGTTAACTTTTTCCTTTCTGTAGATAAGAATTAATAACTCCTTATTAAAATAACCAACGAAAAAGAAACAAATTAAAATAAAATCGTCAAATTAAAAATAATTTATTTTGATATTTTTGAATTTGTCATCAATTTTTTCTTGTTCTTGTGTCGTTATTTTCACGAATTCATAATTGGTTTTGAAAAGGTAATTTCAAAAAATTAATTTTTCTAATTAAAAGGTTTAAAAAATTTTTTCTTGTTTAAGAAAATAAAAAGCGATTATTCGTCAAGTCAGCATATTATTAATATTTTATTCTTAAATTTATTTATAAAAGAAACAATATAAAATAATAACAGCAAATCTTAATTTAATCCTTTTTAATTTTTCATAATCGTTGGAAAAATGAGATTATTTTTAGATTTTTTTTTGCGTTTTTTGAAATTAATATTTTGGATATTTTTTGAAATTAGAAAAACGAATTAAGAATTTGAAGTGGGATTAGCATTTTATTTGCGCTGATTTGGATTTTGTAATTTTTTTTTGTAAAAAAAAGTGTTGTGTTGGAAGAATTGCAATATGTGTCACATCAACACATAAAATTCTTTTAAGACTAAGGTCGCATGACCATATGCATTATATGAGTCGTTGATGAACGACTTTGTTGTTTTTTATGATTTTTAAAGAATGGATAACCAAACAATTAATCCTATCATATAATAAAATTTTGTAAAGGTCAATATTTTATGATAAAGGAGATAAAATTAAAACAAGAACTATAAAAAGCTATTTTAAAATTTGCAAAATTGGATTGCCCCCAATAATGGTTGCCATAAAACCCACATATTTTTTCAAGGCTCGTTTCTATCGAAACTACCGTTGGGTGCTACCTTTGACTGAATAGAGTTCATCAGCCCACACCTCTATAACGGTATCACATTAGCTACTAATATCTCACTTCTATTGCCAATGGTATGTAATTTCTCACGTCAACTCATATGTCAATAGCAGGGATTGGAGTTCATACCTGTGTATCATAAACTAAAAAAGTCGGTCGAGGCCGATATTTTGTTCTTTTTCGTTCAAGAAAACGAAGAAGAACAAAATATCGAACATAATTGCCGAAAAGTTGCCAAGCATGAAACATCGATTTAAATTTTATTCTTAATAAAAAATGTTTAAATTTGAAAATATATTACCAATACAAATAAAAATTCAATAGAATTTGACAATAATTGAAAAACTGTGCATTGTAAAATTCTGAAAAAAAGCTATGTTTTTTAAATTAGGTGCTCTTTCAAATGATACTCCACTCTTTTGGGTCAACAAACTTTTTTTTGATTCTTCCCCACTCCCATCCCTTAAAAACGCAGAAATATAATTATTTGAGACTTCGATATATTATTCGTCAAACTTTATCAACCTTCCTATCTCTTTCTTTTAAATTCTTTAAATTTTCTGAATTCTTTAAAATTTTTCTGTTAATCAACGTCG
Source organism: Diogma glabrata (assembly GCA_963693315.1). Taxonomy (NCBI): domain Eukaryota; kingdom Metazoa; phylum Arthropoda; class Insecta; order Diptera; family Cylindrotomidae; genus Diogma; species Diogma glabrata. The sequence goes on from OY856188.1 coordinate 120,349,122, forward strand.
AAACGTTTTTACAGATATCTTATACCAATATCTCCCAAGACATTGGTTTTCAAACCCGCAGGTCAATTATGACTCGAGATATGCTAATCAAAAGGTTTTTTTTTGTTTTGTTTTACGTAGGAAGAAGAAAAGTTTCAAAAAGACCAGGAACCCGACATTCCCAGTGGTACACGTAGATTTTTACCGGGTAACAACATCTCCTTTGCTCTTGTGGTCCTGTTGTATCCCTGCGGTATCCCCAGTTAAGGCATTCCTTCGCTGGGCAGGGGTTGAGTGTAGTACTCTCTCGATTATAATGTTGCGTGGTCGTGGTTTTGCTGCGTAGTGTTGAGCATGGCTGCTCTTCGTTCGTCTTGTCTCAGTCGTTTCATCATACTTGTGATGATCTTATTCGCTATGTCCCAGTTGTCTTTTAAGCTCAGCATAAATTACATGAGGCTATGCGGAGTGATTAACTCTTCCATATGCTGCTCAATAAGTCTTCGTGCGTTTGCAAACCTTCCGTATTCGATTAGCACCTGCTCAGCGTTCTCGGCCTTACCGTCACAGTAGAGACAGTTTAAATCCGTTACGTGCTTATTCTTGTATAAGTACTCACGGCGGTAGAACGAGGGTTCTTCTTGTGGCTTGTCACCTTTCGGTATAGCGTTGGCGCTTCCATTCCTCAGAAAATATCCCTTCTTTTAGGCACGCAGTGTAGATATTTTCGAATACCATCGACTTCTTCTTTATCGCTGTTTTTAAGACGATATTTGGTTCAAAATTTCGGTTCTTTCTGCTGCTAGTAGCTAACACGAGAATTACGGTATCCGAGACAGTAAGAACATCTTTGAACCGAAAACGCATATTTTTATACGATCTCTTGGCCAGGGATTCGGCCCATGTCATTCGGACGACGTCACTCACCGGTGACGCGTAAAGCATTTTTAATGTTGTAATTCCGGACTGAGTTCTACTTGTCGTATGCGATGGTCCACCGACATTAACCTAAAAAGAGACAAACTACGCAGTTGAAAGTATCAGAGCCATTAGGTGGATCAGATCTTTATATGAAATCCACAAATTTCTTATTTATCAACACCTAATCCGTTTTCATTAAAGTTTGATTTAAATGATCTTGAAGAGAAAGAATATGTTAGACTTCTAGGAGTTTTGATTGAAAATAATATAAAATGGAATTCTCATATTTTCAGCCTAGCTAAGAATGCTGTTCAAAAATTAGGTTTTTAATAGCAAGCAGCTTCTTTTAATATATAAGTCATTTATTCGTCCCTGCATGGAGTATTGCTCTCACACTTGCCTACGTAAGTAGTTTGAAATGTCTTGATTTTATACAGCGAAGAGCTGTCAAGTTGATCGGCAATTTAAATCTTACTAACGAGCTTGATTCCTTGCAACATAGAAGAAATGTTGCTGATTTGACGGTATTTTACAAATACATTATGGATGAACGGGCGTCTGCGGCGATCATATCAATTTTGCCTGAACCTGCAAACTTCGCGTTCCACCAGCGCATCAATAGCAGCCCATCCTGTTACGGTTCGAGAAACAAGATGTAGAACTGTTGCTTTTCAACGTGATTTTTTTGACAGAGTCTCACATCTCTGGAATGACTTACCGTCGTGGGTCTTTCCTGATAATTTTAATCCTCAAAACTTTAAAATCAACATGAATGAATTCCTCAAAGAAAATTAATAAATGCTCCTGAACCCTAGCTCCCCAGTTAGCATGGTATCTTCGGATATTCAAAGACGTTAATCTATAATTTATTATGGCATTAAACATGCCCAGCTTTGATTTAAAAAAAAGTGTCATTTTCTACCTCTCGCAAAGTTTCTTCAGCCGTATTTCGTGCTCTGTGTTATTAACTTTTATAAACGTTTCTTTGCAGTTTTCAGCCTTTCAGTTCTTTGTTCTCTTCTGATCTAGAGCATCTCCTTTAGCTTGCGTTACAAAGTGCTCGGTGATGTGCTATTTCAGTTATCCACCAGAAAATGGGTATTCGTTTACGACTTCTACGCGATTGGCTTGGCATTGATGTAAGCTTCAGTCAACATTTTCATTTCGATTCTCGCAGATGACTCTAAGCTCCTCTCTTCCTAAGCCCAAACCATATCCGCTGTTCAGTATCTAGAATTAATCACAAATAGAAATTATTTACACAATAGAATAACATTAATTTAATTCCTCAAACCTTAAAATTTAATTGATATCAATATAATGTTTTGTTTATATTTTTCAAGTGATATTTACATATATTCGTAAATTCACCTTTTTTATAATTTAATTGATTTATATAATTATAGACGTGGCATCAATAAGTAAAGGAGATAATATAATTAATTCAATTTTGATGTTATAACTTAATCTATCAGTGTGTAATGAAATAGTTTATTGATTATTCTCAAGCAAAGAGAGAGAATAAAATTCATTACACACGAATTGATTACACTACCTTATTCTCTGACAAAGAATTGTGTATTTTATAAACTAAAAACATTTTCTTCAATTAAAACAATAAATCTTTATTGTTTTAATTGATAAATCAAAATTCGGATTAAAAAAACCCTGATGAAAAAAAACAACTCATCCCATACAATCAACCAAATTCAATTCAAATAATAGAATTTAACTTAAAATTTGACTTTTGAACAAAACGTATCAAAGCCATTGTGATTATAATTTGAAAATAATTTTAATAAAATCAAAACAATTTGACCAATTGTAATCATACCAATTGAACAATGATAATTTTTTTATAGGAAAATTTTCATTAGGCAATAGGTTAAGTTCATTATGCTATAGGTTAGAAAACTATTATTATGGGAAAAACATTCAAATAAAGCTCATGTTATTAAATGAAAGAGAATAAAATTAGTTATACTATTATATTTTGCAATTATCCAATTATTGTTAATAAAAATAAGTTTTATAAAGGAATTTGTTTAAATTAAATTACATGGGCATCAAGCAACAAGATTTTGCCCCCATCATCCGTAATGATTTTGGCTTCTCTTAAGTAACACTAGTTTAAAAATTTTGAACTTTTTGTGTCTCCCTGACTAAAATCCAACTTTTCTTGTGGATTTGGACCTGTTAAACACGAATATCATATTCATTTTTTTAGGTGAAAACAAGAGCTTTGTTTTTGAGATATTCACGAAAAACCAATTTTTTCGGTAAAAAAAAGGTTATTCCGGTTTTTGGATTGCATATTTTACGAAACAAGTGCATAGTAAAGATGCTAAAAAACATTTTGAGCTATTTTTTGTAAAAATCCATCAAGGATTCTGGAAGTTACAATCGAAAAAGTTTGAAAACAAATCAAAAATTTACGTGTTTTTAAAATTTTTCAATATGCAACGGCATAAATTTTAAACAAACAATAATTGTAAATTTTTTTAATTTTTTGAAGCCTATAGTTAATTCAATTTCCTGTCTTTTAAGTTAAAAAACACGAATATTATTAAGTTATTCAGGTTTTCCCAAAATAAGTCAAAACTCAAAATTTGGAAAAAAATTTTTTTGCTAAGAATAATTTAAATTCTGCAACATAATTGATTTATAGTTGAGTTGTTATATAGATTTTCTAGTTAAAACTGCAATCTATTTTAAGTTTTCCTTATTTCAACGGCGTTTATGTATTTTTTCTTCTCTTTTTGTCCGCATTTTAAATAATGTTTTACAAGTTCAGTCCTGCTAAATCAGTCCTGCTAAAGTACATCCTGCTAAACTGCTAAAAAATCACTGTATTTATAAGAATTACATATCTTTATTACTTCGGCATAGAATTGAATGAATTGGATGATAAACCGTGGATGTCGAAAACTAGTTATGTCAACTGCAACTTAACACATTCAAGATGGTACAACAGAGAAAATGTTCATTTAATATTTTAACGTTGTGTTACGACCAGGTTTTGACCATAACTCGCAATTTTAACTCGAAAATATGGAGGGGCTGAAATCTCATAGCTCTGAGATATCAAGACTTCGGTCTGGGTTAAGGATTTGTATATAGTTTTCGGCAAAAAACTTTTATGAGGGCATGGTTTTTAGTTTTGGGCAGCGATGTATATCAAACATAACTGTTTGTTAAAGTACAAGTATTTTTTATCTCTGTTTAAAAATTTATTACAAAACTAACACGAAACATCAATACGTTGCCGGAAAATTATAATCAAAATTCCAAAAACTTTTAAAATTTAAACTTTTCTAAAATTTTAAAAATATTGCAAAAATTATTACAAATCAAAAATTCAAACTTCTTTCAAAATTCCAAAAATTATAATAAAATCAAAAATTTAAAATTTATCAAAATTCTAAAAACATTCCAAAAATTCTTACAAAATCAAAAATTGAAACTTTTTTCAAAATTCTCAATATATATAAAATTTAAAAATTCAATTTTTTTCAAAATTCTAAAAATATTACAAAAATTATAACAAAATCAAAACTTAAAACTTTTTTCAAAATTCCAAAAATACTCCGAAAATTAGAATAAAATCAAATATTTAAACATTTTCTAAATTCCAATAATAACCCAAAAATTCTTAAAAATGCAAACTTTTTCCAAAATTCTAAAAATATTGCAAAAATTATTACAAAATCACAAATTGAAAACGTTTTCAAAATTCCGAAAATTATAATAAAATCAAAAATTAAAAATTTTTCAAAATTCTAAAAATATTCAAAAAATTCTTACAAAATCAAAAATTAAAACTTTTTCCAAAATTCTAAACATATTGCAAAAATTATTACAAAATCAAAATACAAACTTTTTTCAAAATTCCAAAAATATTTCAAAAACTATAACAAATTCAAAAATGTCCATGTCCAATTTTATTTTCAATTACATTTACGTCATAAAAACAGCTACATTTTTTTTTCCAAAAAATTGGCTAAAAAATAAATGAAATCATTTTTTGACACACTTAACATTATTTTTTTGACAAACTTATAATGCCACAATTCTCTATAATAATAATAAAATTTCATGTCATACAAACTATTAATTTTATTTTTTTCTAAAACATTGGGTAAAAAATAAATAAAAACCTTTCTTTTGACACACTTGACAACATTTTTTTGACAAACTTATAATGCCATAATTCTCAATAATAATAATAAAATTTCATTTCAAACAAACAATTTTATGTTTTTCCAAAAAATTGGGTAAAAAAATAAATAATCTTTCTTTTGACACACTTGACAACATTTTTTTGACAAACTTATATTGCTATAATCTAGTTTTTGATCTCACATACCGATCCCTACCATCAAGATTTCTCCAAATTTAATGTTCCTACTCGTAATCACTTAAAATGAACGTTTTTTAAGCCAAAAATATGAAAATTTGCTTTTTTTGACACACATAATGTTTTTTTTGACACACTTCGGACCTGTCCCTTGAGTATACCTATTTTAGAAAAAAAATTTTTTGAAATCTCTCCAGCGGTTTTCCCTGCAGCGTAAGTAATGACGGCCGGCCGGACAGATGGCAGACAGACATACATTTTTTTTTTCGCTTTTTTAGAATCAGTAGGTCCTAAAACGTCGAGAAATGCCAAAAAAGTGGGGGTAAGAATTTCACTTTTGGCTCATGAATGTAATACTTAGGTCTTTCAGACCGAAGTTAATGTATAACAATTCATAGATAAATCAATTATGTTGCAGAATTTAAATTTTTCTTTGTAAAAAATATTTTTTTCCAAATTTTGAGTTTTGTCCTTTTTTGGGAAAACCTGAATAACTTGGTGCAATCTGCACCAATGTTCGTGTTTTTTAACTTAAAAGACAGGAAATCTACTATAGGCTCCAAGAAATTAAAAATATTTGCAATCATTGTTTGTTAAAAATTTTTTAGCGTTGAATATCGAAGAATTTAAAAAAGTCGGACAAGTGCGAATAAAATTCGCTCGCCAAGGGTTCCGTGAATGTTAAAGAACACAATATCAAAAATAAATGACAAAGTTATGTTGTAAAGTCTTTATATCACATAACAGAATAAATGTTTAATCGTAAACGTCAATAGTAAATGTCAATCACATCTACATAGATCAAAAATGTTACTTGAGGTTAAATCTTATCCATAGCTGTTTATGTAAGCTAAAGAAAGATTTAACCAGTATTTCAATGGTCTAAATTGGGAATATTTGTTCTATAAATCAGCGTCGAAATATAGGGTGGTATACATACACTTAAAATAGCACTTTCTTTCATCAATAACTAAAAAACTATGCATCGCAGAATTCTAAAAAATGTTGCAATGTTTCTTAAATTAAGTGTTCTTCCAAATGACACCCCACTCGTTTTGCCCTCCCCACACCCATCCCCTAAACACACAGAAATATAATTATTTGAGAGTTCGCTATAATTTTCGTTCAAAATATAGCAAACTTCCTGTCTCTATGAATTTTTTCAATTTTTTCTGTCAATCAGTGTCGAAACGTAGGGGGAGGAACGGTCTGGAATTTACACATTTTTTAGAATAACTCAAAAACTGTGTACCGCAAAATTCTAAAAACAATTGCAATGTTTTTGAAATTTGGTGTTCTTTCAAATGACTTCTTACTCGCTTGGGTCAAAAAAAGTTTTTTTTACCCTCCTTACACCCATCCCCTAAACACACAGAAATATAATTATTTGTGAGTTCACTATAATTTTCGTTCAAAATATAGCAAACTTCCTGTCTCTATGAATTTTTTCAATTTTTTCTGTCAATCAGTGTTGAAACGTAGGGGGGGAACGGTCTGGAATTTGCACAATTTTTAGAATAACTCCGAAACTGTGTACCGCAAAATTCTAAAAACATTTGCAATATTTCGGAAATTTGGTGCTCTTTCAAATGATACCCCACTCGCTTGGGTCAAAAAAAGTTTTTTTTACCCTCCTTACACCCATCCCCTAAACACACAGAAATATAATTATTTGAAAGTTCGCTATAATTTTCGTTCAAAATATAACAAACTTCCTGTCTCTATGAATTTTTTCAATTTTTTCTGTCAATCAGTGTCGAAACGTAGGGGGGGGGGGACGGTCTGGAATTTGCACATTTTTTAGAATAACTCAAAAACGGTGTATCGGAAAATTCTAAAAAAACTGCAATGTTTTGGAAATTTGGTGCTCTTTCAAATGATACCCCACTCGCTTGGGTCAAAAAAAGTTTTTTTTACCCTCCTTACACCCATCCCCTAAACACACAGAAATATAATTATTTGAGAGTTTGCTATAACTTTCGTTCAAAATATAGCAAACTTCCTGTCTCAATGAATTTTTTCAATTTTTTCTGTCAATCACTGTCGAAACGTAGGGGAGGGGGACGGTCTGGAATTTGCACATTTTTTAAAATAACTTAAAAACGGTGTACCGGAAAATTCGAAAAAAAATTGCAATGTTTTGAAAATTTGGTGCTCTTTTAAATGATACCCCACTCGCTTGGGTCAAAAAAAGTTTTTTTACCCTCCTTACACCCATCCCCTAAACACACAGAAATATAATTATTTGAGAGTTCGCTATAATTTTCGTTCAAAATATAGCAAACTTCCTGTCTCTATGAATTTTTTCAATTTTTTCTGTCAATCAGTGTCGAAACGTAGGGGGGGGGACGGTCTGGAATTTGCACATTTTTTAGAATAACTCAAAAACGGTGTATCGGAAAATTCTAAAAAAATTGCAATGTTTTGGAAATTTGGTGCTCTTTCAAATGATACCCCACTCGCTTGGGTCAAAAAAAGTTTTTTTTACCCTCTTTACACCCATCCCCTAAACACACAGAAATATAATTATTTGAGAGTTTGCTATAATTTTCGTTCAAAATATAGCAAACTTCCTGTCTCTATGAATTTTTTCAATTTTTTCTGTCAATCAGTGTCGAAACGTAGGGGGGGGGGACGGTCTGGAATTTGCACATTTTTTAGAATAACTCAAAAACGATGTATCGGAAAATTCTAAAAAAATTGCAATGTTTTGGAAATTTGGTGCTCTTTCAAATGATACCCCACTCGCTTGGGTCAAAAAAAGTTTTTTTTACCCTCTTTACACCCATCCCCTAAACACACAGAAATATAATTATTTGAGAGTTCGCTATAATTTTCGTTCAAAATATAGCAAATTTCCTGTCTCTATGAATTTTTTCAATTTTTTCTGTCAATCAGTGTCGAAACGTAGGGGGGGGGGGACGGTCTGGAATTTGCACATTTTTTAGAATAACTCAAAAACTGGGTACCACAAGATTCTAAAAAAAATTGCAAAGTTTTTGAAATTTGGTCCTCTTTCAAATGACACCACCCCACTCGCTTGGGTCAAAAAAGTTTTTTTTCACCCATCCCCACCCCAATCCCTTAAAAACACAAAAATATAATTATTTGAGAGTTCGCTATATTTTTCGTTCAGAGTTTATCAAATTTCCTGTCTCTGTGAATTTTTTCAAATTTTCCTGTTAATTAGGCTCGAAATGCAAGGGGGGGACCAACTTTTTGTGTCACTTTATTGATAATAATTAAAAAACTATGCATTGCAAAATTCTAAAAAAAAATGGCAATATTTCAATCAAGTGCTCTTTCAAATGACACCCCACATGACCTGGTTTTAAATGATGTTTTTACCCCTTAACATTCCCACCCCTTTAATAAATATAGTTATGAGTGTCTGCCACTCTTCTATATTTTTCATTAAAAACCTACTCAATTTTCTATCATTCCACATATATTTCAAGATTTTCGATGCAGTAGGGTCGGAGTTAATTGGGGCAATAAAACTTCCCGAAAACGTCATTTTTCAAAATTATACAAAAAATGGTGAGGTGTAAAATTCCAAAATATATTTTTAAATAATGCTGAAATGAAGCCCTTTCATATGATACCCTACTCGTCTCGCTAAAAAAATGTATGTTTTCAAAGGCTTTACATCGTACCTCCTTAAAACAAACGAACACAACTTTATTTATTTTTTAACCCGCCATCTTGTGTGGATAGGTTTGTTTTATAAGCACCTCAAATTTTAAGTTCATCGGATTAATGGTTCCCGAGATAATCGAAATAATGTGAAAAACACGTTGTACTCTCACCAATAGTGTTCCGTATAAAAAACGGAACCCTAAAAAACGTAAATTTTTGATATTTTTTCAACTTTTTTCGATTGTAACTTCCAGAATCCTTGATGGACTTTTACAAAAAATAGCTCAAAATGTTTGTTAGTATCTTTGCTATGTACTTGTTTTATTTATATATCAAATTTGTTTGTTTTCTAAAATATGTTATCCACAAACCGAAATAACATTTTGGTTCACCGAAAAATTGGTTTTTCGCGAATATCTCAAAAACAAGAGCTAACCTAAAAAAATGAATATGATATTCGTAATCAGCAGATCAAAATCTAAAAGGAAAGCTGGGTTTTATTTAGGGAGATTTTTCTTGTAAACTAGTGTAATTAGCCAACTTGTTCTTATCCAAGTTTTTGAGTTCCATTTAATCTGGTCCTGGTTGACCAGCTTTAATTTATGAGTTTCATCGTTTAGATGAAATTCTATGTACATGTGGTCGCTCAGTGTTGCTGCATCCAGTACTTTCCAATCTCTGACCCTATTTACTATGGCTATCGTCAAATCGATTATTGAGTTGGTATTTCCCCGTCGAAATTCAGACTCGTGCTCTATATTAAGCAATATAAGCTAAGCTGCCGTAAATTCGCAGACAATGTCTCTTCTTCTCTCAGTTCCAAAAGAGTGTGGGAGATTTTCTGTTAGAGTCACTGGTAATTATAAGCTCCTTCTGCGCTATCTTTATGCTTACTTCCAGGACGTTCATATCCTTCTTAAATTTTGCAATTTCATCGTTGATGAAAAGTAGCAGCTATAGATCCTAAGGTCTTCGTTTTGACCCGCAGGAGTCCGTGCTCTAGCGAATCAACCTTCACTATCGCTGTTAACGTGTTGTATATAGTAATGCCGGCTCTGCCGGATTGATCTGGTACCAAACTTTGAACTTGAATTTTCTGCAATGTTCGCTAAAGAATGTGCACCATATTTTCCTTTGCTAAAACTGTAAGCAGATTCCATACATGTATTTTAACAGATTTGCTTAAAACATTTAACATAACGCTTTTTTACCTTTGTGAGCTTGGCCTGGAAAAATTAAATTCTTCTGCTATCCTGAGTTTTTTTATTCGCTTTTTATTCGCAGTTCTGATATAAATATTCACGTTTTCTTGCAAGTGATTGAACGATGACCGACGTTTTAAATCGGCCAGTGTAAATGAATTATTCGTTCAGAACGGATCGTACGGACTACGGACGTATGTCGCCAACCGGACTTCTTTCAATTCTAGAAACTTGTCCTAGAGCAAATTGGTGCTATGTTCCAACCTAAAAAATTCTGATAATTGTGTCAGAAGCGATATTTTACCATTCTTATTGGTACCTTAGACTTTAGAGCTTAGGTGGAAAGTGTCCTCACGACTTCGAAATGATGATGAATTATGACCAGATCAAATGAACTTGAAACACATGCTGGTGATAAGTTTGAAAAAACACCACCCAAAGAATTATTCATCATCCAAGAATCGATAATATATTTCTTGATGACTTCGCGAAATTCTTTTTATCATTCACTAAATTGGTAAGAATTAGCTCAGACAAATCAAATTATATGTGATATACTACCAAAACGTATTAATTTAAATTACACTTTTTATCATATGAGAATTGAGGGGTGACTATGTAGACCTATTTGGGTGAGATCTATATGCGAGGCAAAAAGATTACGCCTCATAAGGCATATGTTGTAATATGTGTGTGTTTAAGTGGCAAGGCAGTATAAATTAGTGGTGCTTTGGCATTTGTAGTGATAACGCCAAAAAAATTTGTGGGAGTTAAAAAGACATTTTATGAAATTCAAACAATCTTTCTGTACTACTTTCTACAGTTTTCTACAGTTCATTGGGGTTCACTCTGCATCTCTGATCTAGATCGGGGATCTGACAATACTGATGGACACCATTAACTGTGAAGCCCAGCGTTCCGTGACAATCTTATTATAGATTTGGTGTGCGCTGGAATTTACTTTCGATCTGTTTATCAGTTCCTGTTCGATTTCTGATCCCAGGTAATCGGGTTATTTAATCTCATTTAGTTTTCTCGAGATTCTTCTGCATATTGTCGTTCTCTTTGAGTTAAATTTTAAGTAATAAATGGTATAATTCAATGAATTATTTGTGATATTACATCACTCCGATGGAAGTTATCTCATCATGAATAATAAAACTAAATCTAAGAAAATATGGTGTTCAATTTATGAAATTTTTTTGCTATTCACAAAATTGTCGATCGATCTAGTTTCGAACCGATAAGAACTTTTTATTACACTTTAAAAAAAGCATATCATGCTCATCAGGGCTAGCCGACTAGATACACTACCAAAAAAAATTTTAACGCTATATAAACCAAAATTGGTCTACTACTCTAGCGAAGTATAAGAAAACAAAAAACTTTCATAAACATATATTTATTAGATTCAGGTTTAGTCAATTTATTTCTCTAGTTGATCACTATTGTTGTTATATTCTAACCAAGTTAGAATTGGATAACAAACTTGTAGCGGCGAGAAGAAGATGACCATCTTCACTTGTGTCTATCGACACATTATCTACAATTAAATCAATGAATTATTTGTGACATTACATCGCTCCGATGGAAGTTATCCCATCATGAATAATAAGACAGAATCTAACAAAATATGGTGTGCAATTTATGAAATTTTTTTGCTATTCACAAAATTGTCGATCGATCTAGTTTCGAACCGATAAGAACTTTTTATTACACTTTAAAAAAAGTATATCATTCTCATCAGGGCTAGCCGACTAGATACACTACCAAAAAAATACACTATCATAAATTGCACACCATATTTTGTTAGATTCAGTCTTATTATTCATGATGGGATAACTTCCATCGGAGTGATGTAATATCACAAATAATCCATTGAATTAATTGTAGATAATGTGTCGATAGACACAAGTAAAGAAGGTCATCTTCTTCTCGCCGCTACAAAGTTAGTTATCCAATTCTAACTTGGTTAAAGTATAACAACAATAGTGATCAACTAGAGAAATAAATTGGCTAAACCTGAATCTAATAAATATATGTTTATACTTCCTATACTTCTTATACTTCGCTAGAGTAGTAGACCAATGTTGGTTTATATAGCGTTAAAAATGTTTTTGGTAGTGTATCTAGTCGGCTAGCCCTGATGAGAATGATATACTCTTTTTAAAGTGTAATAAAAAGTTCTTATCGGTTCGAAACTAGATCGATCGACAATTTTGTGGATAGCAAAAAAATTTCATAAATTGCACACCATATTTTGTTAGATTCAGTCTTATTAATAAATGGTTTACTTTATTATATGTATTTAGCTCAGTAACGACACATATTTGCAAATAATATAAATAACTTGTAGAGTAACCCTCGAGAATACATTCGTCTGCATATATCTTGTGTAAACGAAATATCGAACATGAACATGTAAATGGACTTTTATCTTTGAACATCGAATTTGAAATGAAACAAAAAACTAATGAAAAAGAGATAAATCTTCGTACGGATAAATCTATGGAATTAATGTTAAGATTTTGATTACCCACTTCAAAATAGCCAGAATGGTAACAGATGCAGCGCTCCCAACCTTACAACAAATGTAGAGAAATAAATACGGAGTTAAATATTTTGCCATCTATTGAGTAGGATAAGTTTTCCAGAGACGCTCTTTGCCATTGCTTTTATAAGATAGTTCTTTGATAAGATAGTTATATGAGTAAAATATACTGTATGAAAATTTTTCCTTTTTTCTAAGATCCCACCTTTAATCCGTTTTCCTAAAAATAATTTAAAAATTAATAATTTATATCCGAATAATAAAATCAACAAAAATAAAGGAGAAAGGATTGAACAACATTAATTTTAGAAAAACTTTGAAAGTTATAGATTAATCGCATTGTTACAGATCGGCGAACTGAATTACAATTTGCATCTTTTCATCGTTTTCTTTTGGAAAAATTTAAAATTTAATTTTTTTATTTTACTTATGAATATTCAAGAAACTTCGTTTATTTTTCTTGAATGATTTTTTATTTATTTTTTTTAGTCTATAATCGAGAATTAAATTTGAATAATAATTCATTTTTTTTCTGTTATTTTAATTTACTTTTTGTTTTCTTTTTATTTTAAGAAATAAAAGGAAATAATGTTCGAATAATAAATGAACAGAAATTAAATGAGAAAGAAATACTTTTGTACACTACACTAGGAAATGTTGCAGAAATACAGTTTGCAAATTCACCATTAAATGTTTGCTTTACTAGATATATGTAATTTAGTTGTCGCACTTGAATGCATCAATCAAAAACTCAATCGACCAGCCGTGGTTGTAAAAACGAAACCAAAAAATTTAAATAAATACAAGTCTAGAGTAGTGTAAAATGAATCGTAGAGGACCCATAAATATTTAAAAAAAATAGAAAAACAAGATAGATTAAATTTTGATTATTTTAAAATCAAACAACAGATGAGTTTATGGTTGTTAAAAGCAAAGAAGGGTTCGTTTCAATTCAATTCAATTCAATTGAAAATTGGGGAGTTTATTTATATTTCTAAAAGAATTATTAATTAGAAGGATTGTTTTAATTTTATTTTAAAGATGCATAAATTATTTTTATATTATAAATATAAAGAAATAAACATTAAATTACTTGATCGGTTACTAGACGAGAGGGATCTCAATATCAAAATAATTTTTAACTTGATTCGAAGCATAGCTTTGCTGAGTTGACCATTTTCAATAAATTTGTAAATAAATTGATCCCACTAAGAATTTATTTTCGTCCTTCTTTTTACTTGCCATCTTGATTCTGAATTAACTTATTCAAATTCAAAACCGTGATCAGCGTATTTGTTAGTTAAAAAAAGAACGCAAAAATACAGAAACCAAACCATCATCTAATTTCATATGTAGTACACAATCCACTAACTGAAACATAAAATACAAGTTAAAATATAATAAAACATATAAGACTTTAAGTAGGATGGGGTAATTAAATAATTATGATGCTCCACGAATCATAATAGGAAACGTGTGGTTATACCAGAATACAAAATATAGAAAAAAAACTAACTGAAAAGAAAAAAAAAACGTTAATTTTATTTTTATATTTTTCAAAAGCGTAATTTTATTACGTTAAAATTTATTTAACAAAACATTCTTTATGGTCCCTTTGTATAATTTTTTTACTTAAAAAAATTATGAAACTGATAGGTTTTTTCTTTTATTTTTAAATTAATCTTTTTGTTTTTTTTTTAAATTGTTATATTCGTTTTTTTCTGCCAACCCATACGTGAAACCACCCATCAAAGGTTTTGTTTTGCGTTTATCGCGATTGGATCCGTATTAAGATATTTTGAGAAAACATCAAAAGTTTTGTTGTACATATTTGTTTATAGATTGCATAAAACCAAAACAAATTCTTGACATTTGGAAAACTAACCACTTCTGCAATATTAATTGTTTTATGTCGCGTTGTCAATTATGATTTTCATATACATAAACGTTATTTATACTAAAATAAAGTCGATGTTAAATTAGGTTGTCGTTAATAACCGGGTGGGTTTTAATATTTTTAAAACGGTGTTAAAAATGTCAAAAATTAATGGAGTGTACTCAATGATCTTAAAATTAAGTTTACTAATATAAATATTAATGATTTAATAAACATTTTTGTTATTGGGGAGCCTTGAAGATGAACTAATTAGTTAACTAGTTTGAGTAGCACTGCGACTTAAAGAGCTATTGTGCTTAACCCTGATGTTGTTATATTGCAGATAACGTCGATGTCACTGCGGAATGTGCAATGTGGTCTTATCCAAGCCCCTTCACATATTTAATAAGCTGTATTGGACTAATGTTTTCTGGTAGAGAAAGTGCTAGTCTACCTTGACCGATTTTAATGTATCTGCGCCATGCAAGCTCAGAGTAATTACAGATAATGCCCGCAGAATCTGCATCTCTCGGAGGCAGCAAGGACTTATTTGTATCGGTTGTTTTAAGAGGGAAGACGGGAAAGTTGCCTAGAAACTCTTTTGAATGCAGAAGACCTTCCTGCATACGCCATAGTTGTTTATTTTGTTCCTAACGCATTTGAGCGAACTCTTGGTTAGTCCACAGCACGGTACTGAACCAATGAACTTTGTAGTGGCGTCCTCCAACAAGTCTATTACTACATTGCCTTGTACTCCTGTGTGACCAGGTACCCACACAAGCATGCCGCGGTTAGTTTCTGCAATCTTTTGTAGATTTTAGTAGCATTCCCATATTAGCTTTAAATTGAAGCGCATTGAATTCAGAACCAAAAGCGACGCCTTACTATAAGAAATAATGTATATATCCGTGTTGCTGTCTTTACTTTTGGCACACAATTGCATATTATTTGATGGCAAAGGTTTTGGCTTGAAAAACTGCTGCAGAGATACCCGTAGAGATACCCGTACCTCTCAATCCCTTCCCTGGTCCTTATTTTACAACCGTCTTACTAGATCGATAATATTTGGCACACAGTCCGAAAAGTGGGAGGTCCCCACTTCGCTCTGCAGCTCTGAAAGGATCGTTAGATGACCGGTCAGGCTACCATGTTTGAGGGTTTCGACGAGCTGCAGTCTGTGAGCACCAGATGCTGTTGTAGATCGGATGTATAGGTGCAGTGGAGGAAGTAGGAGAAGTATCTCCATTGCAGATGTTGGTGTGGTTCTAAAAGTACCTGTGGCATAGAGACACACAAGTCTCTGAATTTTTGTGAGTACCGTCTGAGTAGATATTCTGTTTGTTTTTGCCCACCAGATCAAAGCTGCGTATGACAGTATTGGTTTTATTATTCTTTGATGCAACCAAATTATCATTTTGGGGCTTAATTTCCAAACAAGTTGAAAAGAAAGAAAAACAAAAAAACAAGGAAGAAAGCCTAGTTTGCTTTGTTCGAGATATGTTCCAAGTGAGCTTGCTATCGCGGATTAGTACTTAATCTCTTACGCGGATTAGTACTAACCTTACAAGTACTTAATCTCTTTAACAAGGTGTTTCCGTTCGCCGTTAAACTCAGGCGGATTGAAGTTAAAACTTCTTCTGTTAGTAAAGACTACGCTACTAGTTTTTTGCGTTTTAACAGACAGCCCTACCTCGTTGCATAAATTCATCAAGGTCCAAGGCTGTTTGGGTTCTTTCACCGAGAGTAGAGTCATGTTTATCTCTCACCATGACTATATCGTTGGCGTAGCCTACAGTGGTGAACCCTGAAATTTTCAGCTTATTTAGAAGATCATCAGTGATTATCAGCCATAGCAACGTAGAGAGTACCCCTGTCTGGCGACATTTTCTAGAAGTCGTGACAGTTACCGATGTATTTCCTAGTGTAGCTGTAATTTTCCGACTCTGTACCATGTTGGCGATCCAAAATGTGCGTGTTCAGATTATTTATAGTGGCCATTTGAGCAATAGCTTGAAAATGGATATTATCAAAGGTCCCTTGCATGGCCATAAATGTGAATGCAAGTGCCTCCTTGTATTTCAGTGTGCTCTCAATTTCTTTCACGATTTTATAGAGTACCGTTTCCGTAGATTTCTCGGTTTGGTATGCATGTTGGCATGAGATGAGAGGGTTTTATTTAATGCAAACATGCCGAATATAGTAGTGCAGCACCTTTTCTATTTTCCGAGGCAACTTGTCCTCTTTTAGCGTACGTACCTCTACCTTTTTGATCAATATTCTCGGCACCGCATTTGCAACCTACTGCGCCGATGTGTTATCGGCACAGTTAAGCAGCAACCAAGCTTTTTTACGGTAGCAGCCTTCGAAGTAAGGTTTAATAATTTCGAATTCTTAGGTACGATTGTACTCGCAAGATTGCTTGCGGTGTTCCCTAGTTCACACTGTGGTTAGTCGCTGGCAGAGGTCTCATGCCGTTTGACACCAGTTGTAGCTGTCAGTGGATAGTCCTGCCCTGGATCGGACCCTGTAGCTTTTCTTGGTATCTGTGTTTTTCAGTTTATCTACTCTCTCAGAGCTAGCTCTTTAGGTATCTCACTTTTAACCAGGGTAGCCAGGTCAAAGGATTTGGAAAGGGCACAGTCTTCTATGGCTTCCCTTTCAGAGAGGCCTTTATTTACTATTACCCTCTTGCGCTTTTTGTTTGTGGCAAGAAAGTAGTGGGACTGATTGTTGGATCATCGGTTCCGGGTCACTTAATCCGACTATATTGGACACGTGGATATTAGCTACTTTTCGCAGTTCGGTGTATATCCGACATGATGGTTACTGCTGACTTGTCAGATTTACTGTCGGATTCTAAAACACATGGGGTCGCGGTGGCCGATTCTGGAGCGGAATAGGTTTCTATTCCAGCAAGCTTCAGTTTTGTTAATTCAAGAAGTAATTTCCTCCAGTCCAGTACAAATGATCAAAAATGCACGCAAATGAAACGGTGTAAACAGAAAGAAGAAAGAACAGGGGCTCTGACGACTCAAAAAGTAAATATTAATAAAGAAACGATCAGTTGTATTGAATGCATTGATTCACGTAGAAGACACTTGTTTAGACAAATGAACTTCTACGGGGAAAACAGCTTCGTAACAGCACACGGTATGTCATTTCTGCATAACCTTTGAGCTTGGTGATATAGGATCTGCTGATAAATCAGGCACGATCTTCTAGTCTGGCGAACACGAATTTGAATTTATTGGGTTTGGTAATGCGTTTAGAGAAGCTTCACTCCCGTCTTTATTTTTTAGTAAGTTATTATCAATGGCACTGGCTAGATGAATTTAGGTAGTAAAACCCACAACAGAGCTTCAAGTGTCTTCTACGCTGTGGTAAGGATATAATAAAACTGTAGGACGCCCGGTATTCAGAGTTCCGTACTAGCGATCAAGCACACCTTGACCATCCTAAGCTATCAGCGTACGTGTCTACTATAGATTTTGGACTTGATCTTGCCTTCGATTCTCACCTAAAACCTAATGGGTGACCTATTGAGCTACATCACTGCGTCAAAGTGCCAAGTCCATCGATGGGGATTTAATAAACTAATTTTAAATAAATATTTTTTTTGTTGATGTAATAAACATAGTTAAGTGATTAGAAAGAAAAGATTAATCGATGCGATAAATCTGTAAGAATTTGATAAAAATATCGATTATTTCGCGACGTTTGAAAATTTTCGTCGAATATGGATAAATATCTCAAAATGTTTAATAAAATTTTTAAATCGGTCTCTCGGAACTCCACAAAAATATTTCTTGAAATGACATTTTTTATTGTCAATTTTCTAGTATTGTGTTGTATCGGCTATTGAGCCATTTTCAGTGGCGGATTATGCCTTTAAGGGGCCTGAGGCGGAACAAAATTTTGGGGCCTAAGATTTACCAAAAATTTTGCAAATGAGTTTGATTAAGACTATTTTTTTTAAAATAATTTTTTATCCGCTTCAGAACGGAGAAAGATCGTTCCCCACGCATATCGGCAATGTAAGAAATATTTTTAAAATAGTTTCCACATTGTGAAATGAAGATTGCAGGCCATCAATGATTAGTAGATTACATCTTAAATGGACAAGTGATGTTCTCTTCTTTTATATATTTTAAAAAATGATGTACTTCGTCTTTAAAATATTGTGCTTCTATATCCCTCGCATATGTATTTGAGAATTCTAAAATACACTTGTCAACTTCATCACTGGATATATTTTGATCAAAAAATAATTTAAAATTATTTAAAACAGTTTCATATATGGACGTTCTGGTAGACATTTCAGTGGCAAGTCTATCACAGATCATATTGTGAGATATGAGACACAGATCATATAATAAACAATTCTCGTCCTACTAACTGTGTATCATTTGCAGATGATTCATCATACATAATTTTGCGTTTTCTTTTTCGTCCTTCTTTGTAGCTAATATTGTCTGTTAATAAGTTTGCTTGCTTTTCTATGCTCTCAAAATCATTCCGAACATCCCTTATAAATTGTGACAAAGAATTAAACAGTTTTACTCCTTGTAATAAGTTCGTTTGAATATTTTGAAATGATTTTCTAGTACTATTGATTCTTTGCAATAATATATCCCATAGAATGGTTAATAAGGCAATTCATATTCATCGAAAGAGCTAGCTAATTTTTTAACCTCAACTTTAGTAATCGGTTTTTCGACTTCATTTTCGCTAATTTGGATAAGAACGCTTTTAATATTTTTGTAATTAAACCGCACGGCGGATACTATATCAGCTCTTGCAGACCATTTTGTCACTTGTGTCACTTAATTTTTTAATATGTTTGGAATTAGGATCGGAAAAATTATCAATAAGCAACTTCCATCTGTGAGTAGATGAAGAAAAGAATACATATATATTTTGGATAAAGTTAAAATAATACACCGCAGTAGAATAGGCATCTGCAGCACAATTTCCAATTAAATTAAGCGTATGACTTGTACAAGGAATAAAAATGGCGGTCTCACTTAGAGTTTTAATTCTGGCTTGTAAACCATTCATTATATTTTCCGGCCATATATGTTTGACCGCGACAATTTTTAATATCCAAAGACAAATTGTTTAAAGTTTTCAAAATAAGTTGTGCTAGATATTCTGAATTGTGATTTTTAATTTGTAAAACTCCAAAAATCGTTCTCTCGCATCGCCCACTTTATCAATGTAGCTTAATATAAAACTTAGTTGGTCAGTGTGGTTCACGTCTGGCGTAGAATCAACAATAATTGAATAATATAAAGAGTCCTGAATTTCTTGAATTAGGTGTTTTTTACTTCAGTTGCCATTAAATTTATAAATTCATCGCATGTAATAACTTACATTACCTTTTCCTGGATGGCTGTACCTCTCCAAATGATTTTAAAGAAAATCATCAAATTGGGATAGGTACTCAATGCATGTCATAAAATTTCCTTTTCTGTTCGAATCAATATCTTCTCGATGACCATGAAATGCTAAACCCAAAGTAGCTAATAGCTTTACTGTAGCTGCAACTCTTTTTAAAACTTCCCGCCAGCATTTTTGTTGTACTTCAATTTCACGAGCTATTTGAGTATCAATACGTCCAGTTAAAAACGATCTTTTTTTCAAATTTCTCAAACAAATTTTTTAGACAGTCTTTTTTCCAATCAACGTTGATAAAACGAAATATACAACTAAAGCTAAAACACCTATACTATATCAATCATATCATATGGAAACCCTTTTCAACGTTAATCCAAATGATGAATTTAGCATATATTGTATAAAAAATACATGAATTTTAAGCATACAATAAAAGATTTCAATTCTACACGTTAAAAAGTTTTCATTTATTTAGTTATATATGAAATTAATTTAAAATATGTACAATTATATGCTTAAGATTGAGGTTTTCAGTTTAATGCTTTCAATAAATTGTAGGTCTTAAAAGAAATCCAAAATCATTGATTGACTTCATTGACTTCAAATATCCAAAAAATACTGATCTGGATTTTGTTTTTATCAATAATTTTGCGATTGATATAATAACAGCCCTTTGCAAATAAAGTTTTAGTATTAATATTCATTCGTTCCAGTGGAACTTTTCAAAACAAAATGTTTTTTACTATACAAATTGGAAAACGAATTTGTACATTAAAAAATTATAAAACTATCAAATTAGAATTATTAAAATAAATACATACATGAAAAAAAGTAATACAAATTGACAACCTAACACTTTTACATGTGGATTAATATTAAAAAAATCTTTAGGTTTAAAAACTTTGGTTGAATGAACGCAGTCATCTGATATTTGAATACCTATAAAATATCAATACTATTTGTAGCGAGGGGGCCCCTGTGCATGTGGGCCCGAGGCGGCCGCCTCTTCCGCCTCTATGGTAATCCGCCACTGGCCATTTTCCATTTGTACACCATTCAAAACTAGCATATTATCTTTCATTTTGATTTTAAAACAGTAAAATTTGATGCCTGCCTCTTTTCACAAAATAAATGATTTATGAAATGCTAGCCAACAGAATGTAGACCAAAGGTAATTGTAATGTTGCAGTATTGAATATCACAAACATAGAATAATAATTACATAAGTCAGGTGGAATATTATTTTTAAGATAACCAAAAAAAGCAACGAAACAATCCTCATATCAACATTTTATTATCTGACAACTGCTTTGTTATAATTTCAAAGAAAATAATTAAATAATGTTTTTTTCAATTTTAAAGAATGAAATCTACATATAATACATGTAGGATAACTTGTAACTTTGTGTATATGCTGGGTTGTAACACTGTTTCGTACATTTGAAATTCACTTTAGCAATCAATAGTTTCATCACTATTTCAATCAATTTGTCTGTATATAGATACTTTTAACAGACACAATAGTGGTTGAAAACAAAGTTAACAAATCGAACAAAAATATGTTACAACCTAATGTATACATTTGTCACTAACATATAACAAGCATAATAAAAATAACCATCATCATTTTCATCTCCATCATCCAGGATTTTCCTAAAAATTGAGTTCGTCGTTTATTTTTCTTTCATTCTTTCAAGTTCTTTCTTTTTTTTTAATTTTTTCTTTATAATTTAAATCATTCAGAAGTTAAACGAAGAAAAAAGTAACCAAATGAAAAAAAATTTGAGGGTGGTTTTAACTTTTAAGTTTTTATTTGTACAATTTTTTTTTGTGTTCTTTCATATATATACGAGTAGAATTACAGATACATAATTTTCATTTATTTCTATTTCAGAAAAATCTAGAGAAAAAGAGTTTTTATAGAAATATTTTTTCTTTTTTAAATAAAATTTATTGTTGTGACTTTTACAATATATTTTAGTATTATAATTTATAAATATTTGAAAAGTACAACGTATTATGATTTTAAATTGAAAGAGTAGAAAGCAGGTTTTTGTTAGATTTTTTGGTTTTTCTATGAGCAGTTTGCAATTGCCCCTGGTTTATCTGGCAATAAGCTTCTGAAAATCAAGTCAATTTGTTTGTTTTGACAAAATAAGATTTTCAAAATGTAAAAAAAACAATCAAAATACAAGTTATGTCTTGTTTCGGTTATCAGTTACGAGTAAAATGCCAAATACCTTAAACTATTATCAGTTGTCTTTGTCACTCTATAATAACCAAAAAACCTAGATTGCATTTCCTAAACTCTTTTAAAATCCTCAGATACTGTTTCGACAATTTTTCTATTACATTACTTAAATTCAGAAAACACTTTCAACACAGCTTGACTGACTAAAACTATAATTTTTTTTTGTAACACATGCACAAAAAATATTCAATTTTGTACTAGAATAGCATAAAAGAAAAATCTACTTTTCCGCACATATGACCACAAAATATTTTGTATGCCTGGCACGCTCGCCGTCTGCATGTGAGATTTGTAGTTAAATCTATCCTAAATATAATATTTTTCTATTACTAACTCTTGTTTGGAAAACGCATTCGCACTAGTAATATAATCTTCTATTTTCGTTGTTTGGAAAATCAAAATAAAATGCGACTTTGGTATCCGTTTGAATTTTACAATCGATGTTTTCGACAATTATAAATCCTATTGACTTGAAATGTTTAATCGGTCAAAAAAGTGACAGAGGCAATTCTTTAAGCCTTTACGACAATCAAACACTTATTTCATCCATTGTTAAGGAGCTGTAAATCGTAACCAAAAATTTTGATTTATTCGTTCTTAAATTTTATCCTCTGGCGATTGGGTGACTAACGACTTGTGCAGTGTTCTATAATCTGCAAAATTATTTATTGTGTTACTGGTGATTTTAAACAGTTCGTTGATATTAATTAAAAATAGAGTGGGGGACAAAACTTAGCCTTGGGAGTACACCAGCTTTAATAAATTTAGACTCAGAAGAAATGAATCAGTCGCTGAGGAAATGTTGGATCAGGTTCAAGACTGCGAGGTGAGATCCGTATGCCAGCTTTTTGATCAAGTTAACTGAAAAAAGCATTTTTTTTTTATCGAAATGCGATTGTCTAAACTTTCAACCTCGCCGCAAGATTGCGAATTGCGACTGCTGAAATTGATTAAACAGCTGTACAGATATAGAACGGTGTAGTTGATGCAACTGCACATAAGGTTTATGTGAAAATAAAATATAGTTCAACCATTTTCAATTTTGAAATGGAAAATTCATGATATAAGCCCAAAGTAAATTTTGTTCATGGAAATAGTTAATAACTTTATTCAACTACTGTTATATGTAACACTTTATAATTTTGAATAAACCTCATTCTGTTGTCAGGAAAGTATTTACCTGTAGTTGTCCCAATCACTGTGAAATTGTTTGAAAGTATTTTTTCTTTGTTTGAAGAATAAACTTTTAATTTCGAAATGAGGTTGTCATTACCTGAATTTTTTATTCAGTGTTGACATGCCATATTGAATTAAATACTTTTGAGATGTCCAAATCGATACCGTAATTTTCTTTCGAGTATTCTGTTCCAACTATGGACGAAATAGTTCAATCGGTTGTTGCTCCTTTGTTTCGAAAACCGTATTGGGTTCTATATATCAAATGTCCTCCAAAAATATATAACGATATGAAGTATAACGATATAAGGGCATTAAATTTTTTTAGAAATATGTAGCCGGGTTATATCTTGCATCAATTGGTAAACGGGTCAAATTTGGGCCAGTGGGTAAGAGACCTGAGGCTTTTCAAGTTTTAAACATAGAGATCTGTACGACGAAAGGTTTCAGAGAAATTCGCTGTTAAAAAATTTCAATCAAAATAGCATTTGAAAATTTTGCAACATGTAGATACCATACAAGATACAACATAAATCTTTCCCAAATTTAAAAAACAAAATAGTTCAAGTCTAGAGTTTAAGACTCCGCCGCTGTTGAAACGCAAAGAAAATGTTTCATTTCAAAATCATTTTTTTATTTAAGGCTTCAATTTTATAAGCCTCATACCATTATAGGTCTCAATAATTATTTTATACTTCATCTATTGTTCTTGTGTTTTATTTTTCTCAGAATATCTTTAGAACACATTAACTAAAAATTAAAACTAAAGGTTGAATCAATATTGTCACTTCAAGTGGCGTAGCCCTTAAGTTTTTCTTCAAATGGTCTAGCCCTTAATTCGATAAACGAAGTTCCCAAATCACTTTCTGGATTCTATTACTCCGTGTTTCCAGATCAGGGATACCACCTGTAAAAGCCTCGATCTTCATAAAATCCGTTTCGCTTTAAACGCAACTATCAATGCAACAACCCGATTTTCAGCGTTCCAAACAATCTGATCTTCTACTGCCTCAAACTGATACTTGAAGATGATGTGGTATCATCGTATAACGGTGGGTTTAATTTAGTATTTGCTACTTGTTGTACCACATGCGAAGGAACTTTAGCTGTTTCAACATATTACATTCTCTTTTCAACATAATCTACCTTAGAAGTAAGTACCTTTAGGTTTTCATTAAGTGCTTTTTGTTCTAACCTTCACTCTATGAACACTGTATACTTCTTCATGTACTGGTTGCTCTCTACTATACTATTCCATTGGTTTCCATAGCTTCTCGAAGCATCAATTCATTTTTGTTTCCTGTTGTTGACTACCATCGTTCTTCGAGTTCCTTTAATTCAGGAACTTTTAACTCGCTTATGAACACCATTATTAACAGCTTTTTAATTTCATCGCTATCACCAATGTCACGTTTTCTTACCTTCCTTCGAAATGGCCTCACTCTTAATTTGATAAACATAATTTACCAAATCACCTTCTGCATTTCGATCTCTAAATAGTGATGAGTAAGCAAAAACACTAAGTTTTATTAAGTCTTCAAAACCTTTACTGTTTCACAACAACAGGCATATTCTATTGGCATATTCTGCCAATAGCTTCATAAACTCCAAAGGCTTATTGTAGAAATTTCCAGTATAGCAGCGTCCAAAATACTACACAAAATATTTCTTGTAAATAACTCTTTAAACTTTATTTACAATTAAAAAAGTAACACTACTTCTAATTAGACGGTTTATGTTCGTTTACAACTAATTTAATCTAGTTAAAAAACCTGTTTAAATAGTATTCCTTCCGATCTAGAAGAAACGATCGTAAAAACCGGAATGTTCCTTACAACAAAATAACACAATGTTTAATTATCCTTCACTGTAATTTTTCCTAGAAAAAGAAATTGAATAAAACAACAAATACATTACAAAAAATTTTGTAGTCCTTGCTAGAAATCAAATAATTGTACTTCATTGATGCTGAATTAAATAAAATTTTACGTTGTACATATTTTGATACGATTTTGAAAAAATCAAATGTATAGCATAGAAAATTGAAATCAACAGCAGTGCGTTCCAGATAATTGAATCATAATCAGGAACATCTGAGGAGTCGCGTGACTTGAGATTAAAATTCCAACTAGTCTCAACTGTGGGTTCGAATATGTCTCCTCAGTCAAGACGGACTAAAATGAGCAAAAAATAAAGACTCTGACGACCCCAGAGGAACCAAGACCATCACCACCACCACATCAAATATAATTATTACATTAAAAACTACATTATTTGTAACTGATCCAAACCTCTATACTTCAATAATATTAGCCAACCATCGTGACAATAATCTAAGTTTATGATAAAAGTAAATCGTTGCACCAGAAGCGTTGCAACTAACCCGGCGATTTGTTGATTAATAGCAATATAATAATATAAACCAGTTATTACGCCAAATAAACAAGCGATTACTGAACAATAACAATAGTATGGCAATACAAATCAATAGTCGCGCCAAAGGTACAGGTGATTGTTGGATAATAATAACAATACAAATTAAGCGTTGATCCAAAAGTACAGGTGATTGCTGAGTAGGGTTTCTGAAAAACAGTGTTTTTAAAAAGCGGCTGTTTGCTGCTTTAAAAGTTAACAGCTGTTAACAGCTGTTTTACTGTTTTTTCATGTTTTATGAAAGTTTAAGGTTAAGTTTTAATATAAATTTTATTTTTTATAATAATATGGTCAAAGTATAAGCGCTGATAAGGACGAAGTAGAAAGGCGTTTTTTTGTAGAGAAGTTGGCATACACTGAAAATACTCTTGCCAATTCCATGTTGGCTTAGTTGTGAATTTTGTATTAGGAATCTTCTATAAATGTTTCTATGTTGGCCTGTGGTTTAGAGGGATAGAGAATAGGGAAAGTTAAGCCTTTATTCAATTTAAATCATTTTCTCTAGGATGGCCTAAGTCAGGCATGTCAAATTCATTTCGGCATACGGGCCAAATTTTTCTAAAATTATTTTCCAAAGCCTTATGCGGGCCACATGTTCTTGGTTTTATTGAAAATTTTAAATTTCTTAAGGAAAACAAAAGAAAAATGTTTATATCAAAATTTATTTGTTCTTTAAAATAAAATTATTAATTCAGTTTTTTTTTGCTAAATCAAAATTTGGTATTAGTTTTTGGCTTAATGTAATTTTTAATATCGGTTCTAAATGTTCTTCAGTCAATCTGACTCGCTTTGCAGTTTTATTCATCTTCATTTGATAAAAAAATGTGTTCACATATATACGTGCTACCAAACATGGATAATATGCGTATAAAAAAATGTCGAGTTCTTGGACGGTCTAAATAATCGTAAAATAAATTATAAATAATCGCAAAATAATCTGGAATTCAAATTTCCTTATATTTTTGGTTTAATAGCGTGTCGAATGGTAGCTCTATAAACACTCCGAGCAGAAATTTTTTAGGGTTCAAATATGGTCCTGGTAAGGTTTGCCCTAGTTTGATAGGGCCCTGATCATGAGTGTAACACTTTGCCCCAATCGGACTCTGATTGGGATAGTCGGATCAAGACCTGATCAAGTTCGCCATATAAAACTAAATAGAGCAAACCCTAGTAAGGCATTTTGTATCAGGCCCTAATCAATTGCCCAACCAGGGGTGAAATACGAAAAACCACATCAGGGCAGAATATATTCAAATAAGGTTAGCCCTAAAAGGGCATATAAATTGAGGCCCGGA
Source organism: Diogma glabrata (assembly GCA_963693315.1). Taxonomy (NCBI): domain Eukaryota; kingdom Metazoa; phylum Arthropoda; class Insecta; order Diptera; family Cylindrotomidae; genus Diogma; species Diogma glabrata. The sequence continues at coordinate 120,376,199 of OY856188.1, forward strand.
ATAGGCCCACATCAGATTGCCCTAATAGAGCTTGCTATTTCTGGCCCTGATTGTATTTAGGCTTTCCCTAACTAATTTCTGTTCGGGTCTATTTGCTAATTTTCGTCAATATTTTCAATGTCAACAGACATAGGAGAGCAAAAAAAATTGAAATGAGACTTTAAAAATCTGAAAATCTCTATTCAAAATCGTTTGCCAACATGGTTTTTTATATTTTTCAAATTTTAGCTCTGGATCTTTAAGCAAAAGAGTCTTACAACTAGAAAAATTGCTAAATTTTCTCTTTTCAATTTATTTGGTCATACAACGAGGTTATAAGCATCTTTTTACACTGAACAATAATATTGAGTTGACTGAGATGGCTAGTAATGTTAACTGATAAAGCCAGATCTTGTATCCAATCAACTTTTTTAGTTCAGAGCAGTCATAATATTCCCTGGACCCTCGCCGATTTCATTTAATGATTACCACATATTTTATACTTCGCGAGGCGTCTGTCCAAAAACTTTTGTTCTGCCATTTTCTACGATTCGGCCGCTTTTTCGTTCGGCAAGCTCCGAAAAATGCCAATTGTCCGGCATCTTGTAAATTTGCTACCACAATTTTTTTTAACTATAAAAAAGAAAATAGAAATTTGTTTTAGAACACGAGAGAAATCTGGTGCGACAAAAATGTTTCTGCTATTGTCGAGTCCGACAATTGACATTTTGGAATGTTTGGGTTGAGGAAAATGGCAGATACAAAAGTTTTCAGACTCGTCACGGACAGGCGCCTCACGAAGTATAAAATATGTTGTAATCATTAAATGAAATCGGCGAGGACCCAGGGACATTAATCTTTAATTTAGAAAAAAAAATTCGATTTCGTCCGTGCTCGAATAAGTTTAACGATTTTAGCAATTTTTAAATACATTGTCAATTTTAATTACTTTTGAATATGAAACTAGCAAGGTGGATAATGCAATGGAAGTTTTGAAAAAATCTATTATGTTGGTTTCAACATAATCTTTTAGTCTACCGGCGATACCAAGTATAGCTGCTTTCATAAAAGGGGTTGTTGCCAAAAAGGGAAGTTGCCAAATACATCAGGTTATGCATTGGAAGATAATATTTTTTAATAGCAATTATAAGTACATTTTGTATTATGAGATTATTTTTGGTAAATTCATTTTTTTATGCAGTTTTGAATTTTCTAATTAAAACACTGTAGATGTGGAAAAGTGTTGAGGGCCATAGCAATTTATGCAGCGGGCCGCGAGTTTGACATGTTCTAGGTGATTCATTTTTCTGAAGCAATACATTAAATTCTTCTTGTTCAGTTAAAATTCACTTATATGAATTTATGTACTCTCGAGGTAGTTTTTTCAATAATTCAACATCATTTACGCCAAAATGAGATGCCACCGTGCCCGCAAAAACTATTGTAACTCTGGATGGCGCACGACGCACAGTGGGATTTTTTGTGCAATAAGTAATTTTTTCGACACATAAAATTTAAAAATGTAATGATGCAGTTTTGTAGAAAATTGATTCAGTATGAAGAATCCATAAATTGTATCCCAAAAAAACGTTTATTTGCCTTTGAAATAATGAACCAAAGTCACATGTAAATTTTGGTCCAAAATATTGAAAACTGTTTACGCACTTCTATAGTGTTTGTACGTAAGATAACTTTATTGCTCTAATTTAAATACTGATTATTTTCAAATATAGCCTTTTCTGCGTATTTAAAAAAAATTATAAAGTTCGCTCATATGGTTTAAAAGATATGATAGAATAAAATTTGTTCTATAATGTGCCGTGATTGCAAACTTCCTTGGAAGAAAAAAAAGGTTGCTCGGTCGTGCTAGGTGCTCCCGCTATAATAAAATGAAAGGTAAGACTCCATACTATCAATTTAAAAAAAAAAAGTTTAAATAATTAATAATCTTTTATAAAATCATAAAATTTATAATATCATAAAATCATAAAATTTTGGGTTCTATGGGCGGAGGGTAGTGGGCGTGGCCAATTTTTATGAAACTTTATATTTTTCTTAATTGAGCTAACCAAAGGCTCAGAGCAAAATTTCAACATTCTACGAGCACTCCTTATATTTTTTGCCAAACATTGTATGAACAAATCCCACTGTGTGGCGTGATCATTGAGTTTTTTTTGGGCTGTGTAATAAAATATTGACAGCTGTTTGCAGTTTTTGATTTTTTTCCCAAAAACAGCTGTTTTACTGTTACTGTTAAACATTAACCAGAAACCCTAGACTTAATAATCTTATGATATTTTTCATAGCTAAGTATGTTTATGAAATAAGTTCCGGAAAAAAACGAAGTTACGGAAAAAACATGGACGAACAATTAGCCAATATGGCTGATAATTGATAAACGACCTCAAAATTCTGAAAACAGAGTTTTCAAGCCAAGGCAACCTTTTTAATAAAGTTTGGTCATCTTATAATGCAATCTAATTTACAATTGATTATCATAAATCGTTGTTAGACCTTATTATATTCTATAAAAAGAAATTATTCATAATCACAATATTTCCTTCTTTAGTCGTATTATAATCCAATTTTTTAAATAAAACATGAAACTCTTTTAAAACAAACAAATATTTATTTCTTTTATCCTCGAAAAAGAATAATGAAAAATGGAAGAGTTAATAATTTTTAATTAAATTGCGTAAAAGTAAAATACTGTTAATTACTTTTTACAGTACCTTTGAATTACTTTTGTGTACATCTTTTGTTAAATAAAAAAAAATTCAAAAAATAAAAATATATTGCCAGGGCAGGGTTCGGTACGAATGCTAAACGAACCATGGCAAAGATATTTTTTCTTTTAAATTATGACAATTAAAATAAACATATTTCGTGTTGTTAGTTTATGTTTCGATTATATACCATCCAAAAAACTGTACATTTATCTTACTCAAATATTCTAACTGAACCCTAAACCATACAACAAAAGAAAATTTTTAAACCCTTTTTGGTTTACACGAATCCGAAATTTATATTTATAAAAAAAATAAAAATACATTATTATTATCAAATTAAAACAAGAAGAACAACAACAATAACAGAAAACTTTAGCGAATCTCTTCATATTTTTTGCTCATATTTTCTTTAATTTCACCTGCATAATTTGGTTCTGTTATTTTTTTTTTTGTAATAATAAAATAAATATATAAATTTTAATTTTGTTTTTAAAAGACACAAATATGAAAATGAAAATGTAAAATACATGTTTTTCCGTCCTTAAAAAAAAGAAAATACCTAAAATAAATATTAAAAATTATTAGTTAAAATTAAAAATATAACAAATATAGAGCTAAGATGTTTGTTGTTGTTTTGTTTCTTAAAACATTTATGATTTTTCTCTGTGTACTGATGCCTTGAGCTGTTAATGAAAATAGCTGTGTTCATGCCTCAAGAATGTGAAAACTATTAGCAATAAATACGCTTTAATATCACTAGTGTACAAGAAAAATCTTCCGAAATAAAACCCAACTTTTTCACCTGCTGATCACGAATATCATATTCATTCCTTTAGGTTAGCTCTTGTTTTGTAAAATATTTGTAATTGTAAATAAAAAATTACAAATTAATACAAATTTGTTTTGTAAATTTGCTTGTTTTGTAAAATATAAGATCCAAATTAAATGAGTACGTTTGCATAAAATCAGTCTAATTGTCAGAAGTTGGCAATAATTGTGTTTTCCAAGTGTGAAAAAAGAAATGGCTGACTTTGTAATGACAGATTGCAGACTAATATTTCCAAGACTCATAATTTATTTATTCTGTGTAAATAATAAATATCGATCGACTTGTCAAATCAAAATCTTACCATAGTTGGCTGCTTTTGGTTACACGACCAAAGCAAAAGTCTAAAAAACTGCATTGTGCCGGACAAGCAAGTTTTTATATTCAAAAACTTCTATTACCTCAATAATCGTATATGAAAGAAGGTTCTTGGGTATCCATGAGCTATTGTCTTTATCTTAATGTTTCTATGATTTTTTTTTACACACTTTTATTTAACTTTCAGCAATTTCTCATTAATGCATTATTTTCATCAACTTCCTATTATGGGATTAGTCTCAAATTTAAAAAACATGTTTGTTGAACCAAACGCGTTTTAACGCTTTTCTAAAAGTTTTTGACCAAAACCTTTAATAAAACTGAAAAAAATCAATTTTTAAGCTCTTTTTTCTCCACATGTAAGCTTCAAAAATTACATCAAAATCCATACAATCTGAATGACACATTTCCTGCATTCGAATTTTGCTAATACTGGGTATATGATTATAATCGAGGACATGTCCTCGACACATTTTTGTCATTTTTATATGGAAAAATGGGCTTAAATAGTCTATCAGTTGATAGAATGAGCTAGAGTACGTCAAATGAAATTATGTTTTGTATTTGTATAAATTTGTTAGGTTCCTAGTTCTTCCAGTTCCATTTCCCAATCTTCTATTATCCAAAACCTTATTTCCATATATCCAAACTCATCAAAATGCGACACAAGAATTTTGATTTCATTATAATTATTCTCAACAAAATAATTGGCTTGTTTCATTCATTTTTGCAAACAATAATTTTTAATTATGTTTGCAAAAATGTAAATATGTTACAAATCAGTTTGTTGACTTCGGAATAATTGTTATGAAAAACAATTATTTGATGTAGGTCAAAGCAATATAATTAAAGTGGTATGCTTTGAGCAATAACAAACAAATTGATTAAAATCACGCCCTTATTCTTAATTTTCCCCAAATTACAAATTAAATAAATCAATTTACCTATCTACTAACACTCCCCTTCAATTGTTAATTGTTAAGTTAATTTTAATTTTAAGAATGTTTTTGATGATATGATGACTCCGAATAAAACCGTCAACGGGCTAACATAAAAATAAATAAAATAAAATTGATTTGAAACAAAAGTGGTTTGTGTATTATTAAATATAAAAAATAGTGAATCCCAATTTGGAAGCTGACGGTCCGGGGTCCATAACAAATTCCAGTTTACATTGCAAAAACGCAAAATTACTAAGGGAATTTCTATTTCATCATTCACCACATTCAATTCTAAATCATCATACATTTCTTCATTCACAACATTCATTCACAACATTACCATTCATTTCATCTATCATAAAAAAAAACAAACAACTCTAACTCTTCGAATACGATAAACTTTAAGAAATGAAATTTAAAAACACAGAAAAATAATGCGTTTATTACTACCCACTACCAAAGAATATATAAAAAAGAAAATGTAAAAAAATAAAATAAAGTTTTAAATTTCATTTCGTTTTTGTATGTATGTAAACTTATAATGCATATGTATATAAAAATTTTTTCGTATATAATAACTTTTTTATTTATCTGATCCGAAAAATCCCAAAAATCTTTAAAACCTAAGTTACAGTAATATCAGTTAGCACTGATGAAATTGATCAAATTTGAAATTAATCAAAATTCGAATAAAAAAGCCTTAGACTCCAGAAAGTTTTTTTTTAACGTATTAATATATAAGATACCTTTCGTTTTTTTTCTAACGATTCTTCAATATAGCATTCTGCTACTGCCGTAGACTTCCATCCCCCGTGTCGTTTTAAGGTTATTAATTCTGCACCTGCATCAGCAACAAGCGTTGCAGATACACGTCTAAACCAATGCCCCGTGTGAAGTTCAGAATTGAATAACTTTAAGTACTCGGCTACCATTCTAGGCATTCTTCCAAATGTATGAATTCTCACACGTTGAATTGTGCATTTTTTATTACGGTATGATATAAAAAAATAATTGTGCAGCACATTTTGTGGCCGAAGACGTGCATATTTATGAAACAATTGTAATGGTTTCACAGCTTCACCTTCCGCAACTAGAGAAAAAACTCGCTTGCGATTTGTTTTTGTATCGGCCAGAGTGATAATCAACGAATTACCGGTATCCACAATATCTGGTAGTTTCAGAGAATGTAGTTCTTCTCTTCTGCAGGCACCGCAAATGCCACTTTAACCATTAAATATGTGTCGTCTGGAGCCTCCTTCAAAAAGTTGTTAATTTCCTCTCTTGAAAGGACCTTAGATTTTTTAGCTTAATATTCTACGGATTGTTTTTTTAAAAACGCTGTCACTTTTGAATAATTTTCAATGTTTAAATTTTCTTTCACCGAAAGAGTAGCTTTGAGCATGGAAAATTTTGACCATAAAGGCGGTGGTCTTAAAGTTCTTGACTTTTCATGAAGATAAGTTAGCATTACATCTTCATTTATAGCGGCAATGCCGTTATCATTATTCCAGCTTTGAAATATTTCATATTCCCTCTCGTATTGCTACGAGATTTTTTCGGTAACAAATCTAATACAATATTATTTGCCCTTTCGGCAATTGATTCTGGTATGCTTACAATTTACATTTACATCGAATATAGCACTCATTTTTCACAACACTTCAAAATTATAGTTATAATAATTGAAAACAAACACACTAATATTTTTGAGCATTAACAAACGCGTCGTTAATAAATAAATCGGTTGCTATGAACACTTTCGCACAGCCTTCTAATAAATTACCGTATTGATGTCAATTTAAAATGAATATTTTAATTCAAGAAAATCCTTTTTGCGGAGTTAATACAAAAAAACGTTGTATGCAACAACACGTACGCAAATGGCTTTAGCAGACTCATCTTCATATTACGAACTCGGCTTGCGCCTCGTCCGGAAACATTACGATTCGTCCGCTAAAACCATATTTTGCGTACTTATTACATAAACTACTATTATAGTAAAAAAAATTCAAATTTGGTTTGAATCAGAGAAATAGAAGGTTAAAATGTGATTGGGTAAATTGAATGATAGACCATAGTGAAAATAGCTTTTTGTGAGGAAAAAATTAGTAACAGCATGAAAACTATTGAATAAAGAAGAAAATATTGCGCAAATGATGGGAAACATAAATTAAAGGTGATCCAAGTTACGAGGGTGAAATGAGGTGAGCTTTTAGGGGTAAAAAATGGTTTTTCACGATTTTCAGCGAAACTAGACCTTCTATCGAAAAAAGTTTAAAGTAAAAGTTGTAGGTAATAAAAAGGTCTATAAATTTGAAATAGGATATTTTTCACATAACCTAAAATTTGCCGTGAAAATAGAAAAAACCCAAAAAAAGGTCTTTTCGTTTTTAATTTTTGTCCCTAACAAAAAAATTTTTTCATCCAACAATTTGGTGAAAACGTACCTTATTATGTCCCTAATACGCTGTAATTTTTTGGAAAATCAAAATATTTATTTTTAAGTTTGATTTTGATTTTAATCCAAAAATGTGACCTCATTTTCACACGAAAATTCTCCTGTGCTGGAAACTGTTTTTTTTTAAAAATCGGTAATCTTTATTTTTGTTGAAACGTTTACTTTCAGATGGTCGTAAAAAAAATAAACATTAACATAACATAAACGCGGAAATATTTTCCTGGAAATGCGAAAAACTGAATAAACTTGATATTAAAGAGTTCTTTTTCAATGATTGTTTAAAAATCTTCATTATTTGTTAAAATTTACCGTTGTAATCCTTAAGAAATATAAAGTTTTCCATGGTAATACTTATTTTTTTACACCATCTACAAGTAGACGTTTCAACAAAAATAAAATAAAATTTTTTGGAAAAAACGGGGAAACAAACACAGGAGAATTTTCGTGTGAAAATGAGGTCACTTTTTTGGTTTAAAATCAAAGTTAAACGTAAAAATAAACATTTTGATTCCAAAAAATGACAGTGTATGAGGGACATAATAAGGTACGATTTCACCAAATTGTGTGAAAAAAATTTTTTTTTGTGGGCGATAAAAATTAAAAACGATATGACCTTTTTTTCTTGGTTTTTTTTATTTGCGCGGCAAATTTTAGGTTATGTGAAAAAATGGCCTCATAGGCCTTTTTATTACCTACAACTTTTACTTCAAACTTTTTTCGATAGAAGGTCTAGTTTCGCTGAAAATCACGAAAAACCATTTTCCACACCTAGAAGCTCACTCCATTTCACCCTCGTAACTGGGATTACCTTTAATTTATGTTTCCCATCATTTGCGCAATATTTTCTTCCTTATCCAAAGTTTTCATGCTTTTACTAATTTTTTTTCCATTTTTTGCCTGTTTTTAAGGTATCTGCACTGGTCTATGATGTCATTACATTTTATAGAATTTCATTGGGTTAAATTAAAAATTTACTAGGTAAAAAAAATTTAAAACTAAAGCAAAATATTTTCGATAAAAGTCACATTGCAGCGCCATTTGATTAATAATAATTAATTTATTTATTTATTCGAAAAAAGCTAAAAAATCGACAAACTCAATTTTGATTCAATATCTTTGCCATTTTTGGTTTGCGGTGAAGTAAGGTAAAGAAATGAAACTTTATTTTCTGTTGAGCGCTCGAGCTTTAATAACAATTTCTTTAGTTGAAAAAATATTAATATATAGTGTGTGCTTTTTAGATAGTTTATTAATTAGTAGTAGTAGTATGTGCGATGAGCCAATAGGTGTATGTAAAAACATTCGTTTATTGGGTGTCACAGTTACAAATGACCTACTCTGGAACGATCATGTAATGGCGATGGCAAAAAGCGCGTCTAAAAAACTCGGCTTCCTAAATAGATGCAAAAAATTTTTCACTCCATACCAATTGCTCCATGTTTAATGTTTATAAGTCCTATATTAGTCCGTGCATGGAGTACTGGTCAAGTTTGGGGTGCTGCTTCTGTTTCCATCTTGACCCTCTTGGACTCTTCAAAAGCGGGCTTTACGAATTGTGGGTGATCGAGCTTTGACATCAAAACTTGATTCCCTACAACATCGTCGCTGACCTCGTTGTTTTTTACAAATATCGTCATCAACAGTGCT